>VMDO01001172.1:50000-97661 GCA_007922755.1 Pedetes capensis
TCTTGGAAGCAAGGATGGATAGACTGCTTTTCATGTATTTTGGACATGTTTTCAGGAGGGACTAGTTCCTGAGAAGGGCATGATATTTGGGAGAGTGGCAGGTCAATTAAAAAAAGGAAGACCCTCAACTAGATGGCTTGACACAGTGTCTGCAACAATGAGCTTAAATATAAAAAGAAAAAGATCATGTACCAGGCACAAAATTGGGGAGTGTTTCATTCTGTTCTACACAGGGTCACTATAAGTGGGACGTGACTCAATGGCACCTAACGATAACATCAATGCTTTTGTGAGTTCACCACTGCATGGACAATTAGGAGGTGAAGATTAGTTGGAGGAAGTAGGTCATTGCAGTGTACATTTGAAGGGTATATGCCCTACCCAGGCCATTCCTAACATTTTCCCTTTTCCTGGCTACCAAGAGTTGAATAGCTCTGTTTCCTATGTCCTCCCACCATGATGTTCTGCTTCATCACAGCCTAAAAGCAATGAAACCAGCCAACCATAGAGTGAATCCTCTAAAACTGGGAGCCAAAATAATCCTTTCTTCCTTTAAATTATTTCTATCAGACATTTGTCATGTTGTTATTAGGTGCCATCTAGTCGGGTTGACTCATAGCAACCCTATGTACAACAGAGTGAAACACTTCCCAACTCTGTGCTAGGCATAGGACATTTTTATGTTTAAGCTCATTGTTGCAGCCACTCTGTCAGTCCATCTAGTTGAGGGTCTTTTATTCATTGACCCACCACACTACCAAACTTGATGCCCTTCTCCAGGGATTGGTCCCTCCTGACAATGTGTGCAAAATACATAAGATGGAGTCTTAGCCATCCTTGCTCCTTCCAAGGAGCATTCTGGTGGCACTTCTTCTAGGATGGATCTATGGATTCTTTTGGCAAACCATGGTATATTTGATATTTGTCTCCAGCACCATGGTTCAAAAGCATCAATTCTTCTCCTGTCTCCCTCACTCAACGTCCAGCTTTCACAACCATATGATTCAACTTAAAATACCATGACTTGAGTCAGGCACACCTTTGTCTTCAATGTGACATCTTTACCTTTCAATACTTTAAAGAGGTCTTTTGCAACAGCTTTTTCCAATGCAATACATCTTTTTATTCCTTGACTGCTTCTTCCATGGGTATTGATTGTAAAACCAAGTAAAGCAAAATCTTGGACAACCTCAGTCTTTTCTCCCTTTATCTTCAAGTTGAGTATTGATTCAGTTGTGAAGATTTTTGTTTCCTTCATGTTGAGGTGTAATCCATACTGAAGGCTATGTTCTTCATCTGTAAATATTTCAAATCCTCTTCATTCAGCAAACAAAGTTGTGTCATCTGCATAACACAGCTTGTTAATGAATCTTCCTCCAATCCTGATTCCACATTCTTCATAAAGGCCAGCTTCTTGTATTATTTGCTAAGCATAGAGATTGAAGAGATATGGTGGAAGGATGCAGCTCTGATACATACCTTTCTCAACTTTAAACCTGGCCATGTTTCCTCATTCTGTTTGAACGACTGCCTCCTGTTCCATTTACAGTTTCCTCACAAGTTCAATTAAGTGCGCTAGTATTCTCATTCTTTGTAGTGTTGTCCATAATTCATTATAATCCACACAGTCAAATGCCTTGGCATAATAAATAAAACATACATAGACACCTTTTTGGTATTCTCTGCTTTCAGCTAATATCCATCTGTCATCAGCAATGATGTCACTGCTTCCATGCCCTCTTCTGAATTCTGCTTGATTTTCTGGAATTTCCCTGTCTATTTACTGCTGCATTCACTTTTTAGTGATCTTTAGCAAAAGTTTACTTGCATTTGATATTTGCTAATTTTCACATTTGGTTGGATCCTCTTACTTGGGAATAGGCACAAATACGGATCTCTTCCAGTCAGTTGGCCAGGTAGCTGTTTTCAAATAGCTTGGCATAAACAAGTGAGCACCTCCACTGCTGCATCTGTTTGTTGAAACATTATCAATTGGTATTCCATCAATTCCTGGAGGCTTGTGTTTCGCTAGTTCCTCAAGACAGCTTCCACTTCTTCTTTCAGTACCATTGGATCCTCACTGATCAAGAAGTTTTAGTTTTGGTGGCTTAAAAATACTTTTTAAATAAAATATTTTAGATGTTATAAATTCCTTGCATTGCACAAAGAACATATACTTTTTTTATTTTCTTGCATTTTTACTGTTTTCCTAGATCCTTTTCTGCACTACTGCTGACACCACTAGAGGTCAACAGAAGTAAAAATATGTATTCCCTTCAAATGATTTTTTCTTTTCTTCTTGCTTTTTTCTTTTTCTTTCTTTCTTTCTTTCTTTCTTTCTTTCTTTTTTTTTTCTTTTTTCTCTTCTTTTTTTTTTTTTTTTTTGTACTTGGGGGTTGAATTCAGGCCTTGCACATAAAGTGCTCTATGACTAGGCTGCAACCCAGTCCATTTTTAAATTTTTTATCTTAAGACAAGGTCTTTCTAAGTCATGCAGGCTGCCTCTAGCCTCAACCTGTGATCCTCCTGTCTCTGCCTCCTGAGTTGTAAAGATTATAGGTGTCAGCCACTGTGTCTGGCTGAATTTTTCTATAATATTTGTTTTTTCTAATGGGAAAAAAGCTGCAATGGATTTACACATTTAACTCTTATTTTTGGTACATATATTATAGAAGCTATCTGCTGTACATAGGGTCACTATGAGTCGGACTCGACTCGATAGCACCTAACAACAACAACATATTTTTTATAATAACTGAATAGTCAAGATTAAAGTATCAGCTTTGAGGTGTATTTTTCAAGGATTACTTAGATTTAAAAATTGAATTAGGTATGAGTCTTAGCACCAAATGTTAATATTGCCCATGATGTTGGGGCATCAGGATTCCAGTTAAAGAAACAATACTTCAGGATAGTAAGAATGAGACTTAAATTTAAGAATTGCATCTTCCTTTTTTTCCTCAGTCAAGAAAACCATTACCCCTGGAAGTAAGTAAGGGGCTCAATCAGAACAGGTGGAGATGGGGGAGGGGCTCCTATGGTAAAGTATGGGTGGAAGATAATAGACATTTGCATACCTGGAAAGCCTGCCATCCCACTTGGAATACTGAGATCGTGTGTGTGCGTGTGTGTGTAAAGGTGAGTAATAATATAAGTGTTGACTAATAAGGACACAAATCACTGGGGATCTTGCTAAAATGTAGATTCCTATTCAGTAGGGCAGGGGCAGGACCAGAAACTCTACATTCCCACAAGTTCCCTGGTGCACCCCATACTGCTGTCTAGTCACACACTGTAGGGGTGAATATGATATTTCCTGGGAGCTAAGTCTAGGAACACCATGGTCGTGGGGTGGTGGACTTCACAGAGCCTGGGACCACCACCACTACTACCACAGCATAGATAGTTGGAACTCTGTGGAATCTCCCTGCTCTTTAGTAAGTAGCACAAAATGCCTGGGGACCCTAACATGCTACAACACCTGCCATCAGCACTGTCCTAGGAGTGCAACAGAGCAAATCTTTGTTGAGACCACTCTGAATTCCTCCCCAGCTCCTACTGGCACTCAGGGCAGATGAGATATATTTCAACTGGCGCCAGCCACAAACCACTTCTGGTTTCTTGGAGACCAACACAAAGGAAAGAAGGAAGGGTGAGTAACCCTCAGCCCTTGCTGGCTCCAAGCTGCACATAGCACATGTCCATGGGGACTTGGAAAGAATCTCTGGTCCCCCTAGGTTATAAACATCCAAGTTTCTCCACACAATTGGCCATCTCAGAGCACAGGGAATTTTAAATTTTTATTAAGATTTCTTTTGTTATCACTACTTTGATTAAATGTGTATTTCCCTTTTTCTTCTTTTTTTAATATCTACTACTTTTTTCTTTGCTTTTAAAAAAGATACTTCCTTTTAAAAATTTCTTTTATTTTTTACCTAACCTAAGCTTGTCTTCTTTCTTTTTCTCCTTTTGATTTTAAATTTTTTCTTCTTCCTTCCTTTTTTATCTTTTTTCTTTTTTTATTTCTTCATTTTGTAAATTAATTTTGTTTTATAAAAAAAACTTTCAGTATATTCTACATTAATTTTTGCCCTTTTATGTTGGTGTTCTTCTTTGTACTTAGTTTTTACTTTATTTCTTTATCTGGTTTGCTATTATTAGTTATTATTGTCCTTTGCCTACATCTTTAATATGCAGTGCTGACCCTTTATACTAACACGTTGAGCACATTTATTAAAGGCATAATTTGTACAAGTCGATTGTCTCACAACAGCCATGATCAACATTTAGATTAAAAGCAGTTCAGTATTACAAAACTTTAGAAGTTTGGTAAGCATGGGCCTGGTCAATGCCAGCTTTATTAAAACTTGAAAATCTTCCTTGCTGATTCTCTACTTTTCTCATCAACAAGATGCTCCCTCTGGCTCCCAGGCTACAGGAACTTCACTTTAGGGAGGTTACTGATTCTGGTTTTCAGAGCATACAACACAAAAATCATGCCCTCAGGAAGGAGTCCAAAGTCCAAGCCAACTATTAGCTTAACCCAGGGAATCTGAACCCCTCCTAGATAAAGGTCAGTTGAGTCCCTCATCAGCAGCAGAATGGAAGCTGGGAATAAACAGTAATAAGAAGATGAGAGGGAGAAAATATAGCTCAATAACATACTTCTTAAAGACATCATTAAGACTCTGTCCAATTCACAGTCTTCCCTGTCCTCTTACATATACATTCCGTAGATCCATGTTTTTCTGTTGCAAAATAAAGAACACTGTCTACAGGATATCAACAGAAAGAAACATCCAAATATAAATATAGAAAAATAGAAAAATTGAGTTGAAAATGTTAGGAAGCAGGCAGGCATGAATAGTAGGGAAGAATGGGCCCCCACAGTATGAAAGCACAGAGAACCAGTTCCAGTAAGCTTATCATTCACCATGATGAGTCCTTGCAAAAGACTCACAAGCCCAGATCATGGAGAAGCTCACACACTAGCAAACTAGTTCTATACGAGTTCTACCCTAACATTAGCTAAACTCCCAGATGAACAACAACAACAACAGAAACAGAAACAATTATAAAAAGACCCACCTTTAGCCATTAGGCTGCTGACTAACTTGAGCAGCCCACTGTGTGGTCTAAGTGTCTCCTCTCTCTTATCTCCTAATAAATGCATTCTTCTTTCTACTTCACAAATTAACCCTTGACTTTACACTGTGCCACCACTTCTTGTTAAATCTTCTTAACAAGGGAGAAGGAATTGAGGATAATTTTTCTGCAACATAGCTACTATGGAGTCACTTAGGTGCACTCTTCTCCGCATGCCTACAGTTGACATTCTTCTAGTGTCTCTTATCTGTTGTTAGGTGCTGTAAAGTCAGTGTCCAACTCATAACAACCCTATGTACAACAGGCAAAACAGTATTGTTAGTGCTTCTCTGCTATTCATAGGGTTTCAATGGTGCTTTGGGAGTGGGTTGACTGTTCCACCAATGCCTACATCATTAATCTCACTCATCTCATCACTACGCATCATATCATCTCACATCACCAAAAGCAAGGTGAGTATAGTGCAATAAGTTATTGAGAGCACATATTCACATAATTTATTACAGTAGATGGGGGTGGTTGTTGTTATAGGTATCCTCAAGTTGGTATCCAACTCATAGCGATCCCATGTATAACAGACAAAACACTATTGTCGGTGTTTATCTACTATTCATAGGGGTTTCAATGGCTGATTGTGTTTTGGGAGTGGGTTACCGGGTCCTTCTCCCAAGCCTACAGCACCCGGTATTCCCAGGTAGTCTCCCATCCAAGGACTAACCAGACCCGACCCGGCTTAGCTTCTGAGATCTGACAGGATCAGATGTCACGGTGGTACCACTGCAGGCTGTCTCTTATCTAGCTATTTAATTAATAAACTTACCAATTTATTTCACTATGACTTGTCTCAAAATTCCTTTCTGTGATGTTAAGTCAAGAAGCTAGCTGCATGCAACCAGAGGCACCCAAGGCACTGATAGGGACTCTTCAGACTGCTAAGCCAGCCAACAATTGCATTTCCTGCTGTTGGTGACAATCTCATTTATTCCCCACAACCCTGCTTTGATTCTGACAACATTATCATCCTCACTACACAGATGAGAAAGTTTAAAGGATTTACCCAAGGTCACAGCCAGAAAAGGTAGTGAGAGTTGAACCTCTTCTCTTAAAAACATAATAATATTCCCCAATTTTAGTAAAAAGGAAGGACGGGGTAGACTGTAATGTCAACTCATGTGTCCATATCTATCTGAGTCTTTATTTGGCTTGAAAAATACTTTAAAACACTGAAACCAACAGTGAAAATGGGGAGATGTTACATAAACATCCATGCATGAGGCTTCTTTTGTCAAACATTGCAAAAACGGGAAAGTGTGCACACTCAGCCATTTCAGCAGTGGACTGAAACGGAGTAGCATCTGCTTGTTTGGTTGTCAATGGGTCATTGAATGCCCTTTGGCTTTTTTATCTCATTCATAAAATAATTTCAAAATGGACCCAGAAAGCAAATTCCAGGACAGTTTATTTAGAGTTAAAGAAGAGAAGACTGTCCTGAATGCCAGGGAAAGTAAGCTTGGGCGTTATGCCAGCAGTGTGGGGAGAAGGAGATGAAAAGACAAACGGAGAGAAATTTAAAGCAGGCAGCTGCAGCCATAAAGGTCTGTGGGTGACTACATTTACACTTTCTGAGTTAGAGGTCAGAAAGCATGTGGGTCTAGCAATGAGACTGCAGGCAACAGTGAGCATCTGCATTTGGAGGGAGTCTTTGGGTCTTTTAAAAAGTACACATCTCATTAAGGGGAAAGATGTTCTTCATATCTTTCTCACTTTGTCTTCAGGTGTGCCATGCTTCTTCCATCTTTTGGCTTATGCTGGCCATCTTAGATTGTAAAACAGATTTTTCTCATTATCACAGTAGGGATCTTGACTCAAAGGAGGTTCCTCTGCCTAGCCCAGACACCAGGGCACCTGTGGTCTTCATATATAAAGAGTGGCTACCTTCCAGGCCATTTGTAAAAGGGCATTATCAACTAGCAACCATGCAATTTGTAAAGGCTATTATCAACCCTCCTGCAGCCTTACCACTGTGAAGTCTGGTCCCGTAAATCTCAGAAGCTAAGCAGAGTTGGGCTGGTTAGTACTTGGATGAGAGACTGCCTGGGAATACTGGGTGCTATAGGCTTAGGAGAAGGACCTAGCAACCCACTCCCAAAAAACTATTAACCATTGAAAACCCTATGAATAGCAGAGAAGCACTGACAAGTGTTTCATCTGTTGTACATAGGGTCGCTATGAGTCAAACACTGACTCCATGGCACCTAACAACAACAACAACATGATCTACTGTGGAAGTACTGACTACCAGATCATACCATTGGTCTCAAAGGAAGCTCACATTGATACTCTTGTCTTAAAAGGTTCTTAGGAAGCAGATGGCTACAGATGGCCCCTTTATTCCCTTTCTCACTCCCTCACATCCCCTATCATAGCAAGGGTCTTGAGCCCTGTCCACACTATGGTAACTCACACAGGCTCTGAGCACAGGCATTCCCACCAAGGGGTCCACTTCACTCACTGCTCTGTTGGGGAAAGACACATCCCCATGACCAACCCTTAGTTTTTAGGTGGGCTTTTTGGCACGATATGGAAACCCAGTAAGCTCAAGTGATAATTAACAAGTTGTTGTTGTTAGGTGCCCTCGAGTCGTACCCAACTCACAGTGACCCTCAGAGAGTTTTCAATGGTTGTTTTGGGATTGCCTTGGGAGTGGATTGCCACATCCTTCTCCCATTTATGCGGTGCTGGGAATTGAACTCAAGACCTCAGAGACTATAGAGCAGCGCTCTACCAACTGAGCTTAATCCCAGCCCCTAATTAACAAGAGAAAAGCATAAAAGTTTTATTAAATTTACATGACTTGGCGATCTTCAAAAGAGATTGAATTTTGAAAAAAATGATCAGTTCTTGATGCTTTCCTTTTTTTAGACAAGGAACAGTGCGTTTGTAACCAAATGACAGGACAAGTGCATTTCTGATCTAACGTAGCAAATGCTGCTAAGAGATATTACACCGGAGGTAGGGAAGGCAAGGGCCAGTGGAAGATAATAATAACTTCACAAATTGTATTCATTCACATTCTTTGCATCCCTATACCAGCACCTGGTGGCCAAAGCCATTTTCTCTCCATGGTGATGGAAGTGCACCCCTCCAAAGACTTTTTTTTTTCTTTTTTAGTTTCCTGCATGTAGGAAATGGCCCTGTCAGAAATTACCCTTCAAGTGATTCCAAACTTGAAACAGTTAATATACCAATTTGGCCATCTTCACAGAAGAGCCCCTCCCTTATCTCTGCCTGCTGTGGTTTGAGACCCTGTGGTTTGAGACCCAGGGGTCATGGTGTTTATTCACATCCTGAGGCCCAAGAGCATGGCTTGCTTCTTCCCTTTCACTCTGGGTGGGAGCTATGTGATGCCCTTGCAGAGAATAAAAGAGAGACCTGTGGCTTTAGGAAGACTTTTATTCCATACTGGTATGTGGTTCAGTGGAATCACTCCTAAAGACTGATCCCCAAACAAAAAGGTCTTGGGATATCTATGGGGTGTCTGAGGGAGGTGGACCTACAGGAGTCAGAAATGGTGCCAAAAACAGACAAAGAATGGTCATGGTGCAGGAACAGGCATGCACACTTACAGAGAGGAGGAGGCGATGAATTATCTACTACAGGGTTACATTCCTTTGAGTAGGGGCCAAAGAGACAGTCATTACATTTGGTGTGCAATCTTTCCACAGCCCTGGTCATTGCATTTGGGATGCAGTCTTATCATAGCCCTAGACAACCAGCCTGTAAGGTTATTTCCAGCAGACCTAAATGATTTAGACAAACATCACTGGTAATAGGTTAACTGTGAACTAAGTCTTATTGTTAGGTGCTGTAGAGTCAGATCCAACTCATAGCAACTATCATAGAATTTTCAATGGCTGATTGTATTGGGATTTCTTCAAGAGTGGATTGCCACATCCCTCTCCTATTTTTGCAGTGTTGGGGCTTTGAGCCATGGGCCTCTGAGAGTACAGATTGGGATTCTACCAAATGAGCTAAATCCCAGACCAACAAAGTCTTAGATGAAAAGGTAATACAAGGAAAAAGCAATGTCTAAGCACAAAGAAAATGGAAAAGTTTTTTTTGTTGTTGTTCTTGTTGTTGGGGGGAAGTCCTGCTTCAAGGTGGTAAAAAAAAAGGATAGACTTTGGCCTCAGAAAGATCTGAGATTTGGCTCTGTCACCAGCTGTGTGACTAAGCAAGTTTTCACCTCTCTGAGATTATGACACCTTATCTGTAAAATGAAGATAGTAGTAGCTCTTTTGATAGCATTCAGCTAGGACCTGACACACAATTTTACTTGCTCAAACTTCTTGCCCACCCTAGGTTATCTCTTGATTACTAGATCCTTGGGAAGCCTGCCAGGCCTGGCTCCTCACTCCTTGGTTCCACACCCTTCTCTTACATTGGCTCCTTAGAATTGGATGTAGGTAGCTTTTATGATGCTGAACAGTGCCTTTTCCAGGTAACATTTTCTATGGTCTGCCATGAATCCAGCTCTGTGGTAGATAGTCTCTGAATAACAGTTATAAGAGGGGATAAAGTTTTTATTCAGGTGCTTCTCAGTAGACCTCCCTAATTGCATGGTTATTTTTGCAATCATTGCAACCTTCTGTTTGATGGGTGTTATGGGTTGAATATGAATGTCCCCCAAAGGTTCATGAATCCTTGGACCCCAGGTGGTGGCACTATATTGGGAGGTCCTGGAAGCTTTCAGAAGTGGGTAATAGATGAAGGAAGTAGGTCACTGAGGTGGGTCCTTGGGGGTATCTTGTCCCCGACTCCTTCCTTTCTACATCTCTTTCTCTCTGCTTCCGGTTACCCATAAGGTGAATAATCTCCTATGCCACACACTACTGCCACCATGTTTTTCCTGATTGCACGGGGCCAAGCAACCACTGAATAGACCCTCTGACACCATGAACCAGAATAAATCCTTCCTCTCTTAGGTTGTTTACATCAAGTATTTCATCAGAGCAATGCAAAACAACAAATGCAATGGGACACAGTATCTTACAGTTATGGTTTGGACATAAAGTATCCCCCAGATAGATGTCTTTGTTAAACTTTTGTTCCCCAGCTGGTGGCACTATTGAAGAATGATTGGCTCTAACATGAGAGCACTAATATGAGTGCAATTAATCCATTAATAAATTCATTAAATGGAGCACGAGATGGGCCTTAGTTGGAGCAAAAAGGTCATTGGTGGTAGCCTTGGAAGGGTATATGATTTCCCCAGACCCTTCCTAACTCTGCTCTCTCTGCTTCATGGCTGCCCTGAGTTGAGCAGCTCTATTCCCCTCCATCTACCCCACAGTAATGTTATGCCTCACCACAACCTAAAAGCAAGGGAGTCTGCCAACCATGGACTGAAACCTCTGAAACATTATTCAAAATAAACTTTCCTGCCTTGAAGTGTAGCACTCAGACACTTTGTCACAGGGACAAAAGAGTAACTAAAACAACATCGCCAATCAATAATTTTAGTGCTTTCAAAAGTATTTTTTATTAAAACATCTTTGGAGTGTAATAAATTAAATTCATTCCATAGTGTACACTTTTTAAAAAATCTTCTTGCACTTCCACTTGTTTTCTTTGCTTCTTTTTTACACTACTGCTGACCCCAGTAGAGATCAGCAATAGTAAAAAGACATGTGCTCTTCAAATGATTTTTGTCTGTTGGTATATCAGTGGGAGAGGAAGTTGAATTGTTCTCTAGTGATATTTTTTCAAATAGGAAAAAAAGCTCAGGTTGATTTGTATATTTGTTTATTTTTACTAGGTATTTTATAAAAGCTATAAATTTAATAATAGCTGAATAGTTAAAAAAATTAAAGAAGTATTAATTTTTAAGGTTCAATTTGATTTTAAAAGTAAATTGAGATTCTCAGCACAAACTGTTAACATTGTACATGCAGTCTAGGAATCTGGGTTCCAGTTAAGAAAATAATAACTCAAACTAATAAGAGTGTGGAGCTTGTATATAAAAATTATATCCACTTGCTTTTCCCCAGTCAAAAATCAACCATATTTGGAAAAAGTAAGGATCTCAAACAAAGTAGGCAGAGATGTGGGAGGGGCTTCTGTGTGGTGAAGATGGCAAACAGGTAATGGAAGGTAAGAAAACATTTGCAAACATAAATAATGGTATAGGCAGTTTCTAATAGGCACAAAAACCACTTTGGTTTCTTGTTCAAATGTAGATTCTGATTCATGAGGGCTGAATTGGGTACTGAGTCTCTTTAGTTCCACAATCTCCAAGATGCAGCTCATTTTCCCATCCGAAGCTGCATTATAAGGGGTATAATGTAAACGACATAAGCCAATCATGTAGTTGAAACCAGCCCACATAATTTACTGGAGAACTAGGTTCTGGTTCTTCAGCTCAAATAATTTTCTGGAACTTGATCAGCTCTTTCATATCCCTCCAAATCCTCTCTCCCCCCTCTCTCTCTTACCGTTCCTCCTTCCCCAATTACTGCTCCTTCAAACACAGACTTTTTTGTTAACACATCCATGTACTTGTCTAGGAAAAACCCTCATCCAAGGCATTTAGATATTTAGTCTCAATATTATTTAACTTCTCTGTGTCTTCTTAAGTTTGCAGAAATTTCTTTTCAAACTGCTAACAGAAATAGTGAGTTCTTGTTCACTCCATAGCGTTATAGGCTTTTCAACTTTAATTGCTCCTCTCTGGTACGTAATATGGAGAAGGTAAGATTTCTGAATTTGACAATGTGCACAGAAGAGTCTGACTATGGCCATTTGGAAATTTACATCCAGTCCATCAGGAAAAGAGCATGAGTCACAGCATATAGCACCTAGTTCTAAGTTCAATTCACCTTTACTTTGACCCCAGTGATGTCTATGGTGAGGTTATGGTTTGAGGAAAAGATGACACTAGAAAGAAGGGACTGGAATTTATTCAGGTCAGGAGTTGCAGTGTCTCAGGAAATCCTGTGTCTTCAGGTGAAATCAGACCAGAACCGTGCACAGTTTCCGCTTTAGGGTATTCCATGGGCTAATAAATGTTTAATAACCTACCACCAAGGGCCTCTGTTCTACACTGCTCATTGCCCAGAGGCCTAACCAGCTCCTGGTGTTGCACAGATTCAATCCTTCAACTCAGAATCCACTTTCTCCAAAAAAAAGAGTCACTAGAATTCTCTTACAAGGGGAATGGAATTAGACTGTGTATCATTTTGGGGTTTGTTTTTGTTATTAAAACCAAAAAGTTGCCTCTTTTTTTTCTTCCTTTCTCTCTTGGGAAGGCCATATCCATGTCTTGAGTGTGTATATCTCTCTCTCTCTCTCTCTCTCTCTCTCTCTCTCCTCTCTCTCTTTCTCTCTCTCCTCTCTCTCTCCCTGCACATATTCTAAAGTGTGTACTTAATGTACTTAATAAACACTATAACTTTGTTTCAAAAATAATTAAATAAAGTAAACCTAAAAAGTTGGTTGTTCTTTTAACATCCTGGGTTGAAACCTCATTTTGTTCCTGTACTGGCTTCTTGACCTAGGACACATTACTGAAGCTCACTGTGCTTCAGTATCCTCTTCTATAACAGAGTACAGTTATGATGTGTGTGCTATAGGATTAGTATGAGGGTTAAATGAGAATAAGATATGCAAAGCACTTAGTTGTTGTTGATAGGTGCCGACAAGTCATTGCCCAGCTCATAGCGACCCTACGTACATCAGGCAAAACAATATTGTTGGTATTTCTCTGCTATTCATAGGGTTTTCAATGGCAAATTGATTTTTGGGAGTGGGTTGCCAGATCTTTCTCCCAAGCCTACAGCACTTGGTGTTCCCAGGCGGTCTCCCATCCAAGTACTAACCAGGTCCAACCCTGCTTAGCTTCTGAGATCTGATAGGATCGGATGCCAACATTGTTATGGTTGCAGGCACTAGTACCAGGTACATATTAAGGGCTCCATGTATATTAGCTTCTTTAGGATATTGACAAATGTAAAATCCATTTTTAAAATAAAGTGTTTTGAGTTTTAGATAATCCAACTTTAGGGAAAAATCTAGATTATTCTTGATCTAAACTAGTAGTTTAAACCATGTGTAAACTATCCTTTCTCCCTAAGCTAGTTTTTTGTTTGTTGGTTGGAATAATAGCTACAGAGTTGCTACAAACTGGTTAGAAAAACTGAGTGGTTGTGAAGTTTTAATGCAAATGTGAAAATCAATTATTACATAATGAATCAGATGACTTAATAGGAAGATACATAAAAACTAAAGTGTTTGGAGACGGTCATTAAGATCTTACGGAGTTCAATGTTGATTTTATTTTATTCCAATCTTGGTTTTCCCACATATTAGCTGTATCATCTGGGCATAATCACTTAGCATCTCTAAACCTTTCTTTCCTTAACTGTAAAATAAGAATAGCATTTTCTTAAACAGAATGTTATCATATTTTCAAAACATATAATGCAGGGCTTACCACACATAGATGAAATAACATAGAGTCTTGGTATTTTCAGTAGGTTTTATGACTTAATAGAGTTCTTTGTGGTGAAAAGGTTAAGAATTTTGGGGTTTCTAACTTGCTCCATGGCCAGGGTTTATTGTGAATATACATAATCAACAGAATCAGACTATAGAGGCAGTAGGATGGTGTTTGCTACTGTTAAGTATAGTAGAGATGTTTCTTCTAGGCTCGACATGATCATCACCATTTTGAAGCAGAGAACCTCTGATGATCTATAAGAGACCCTGGCCTATGGTCAAGGCAATGGAATGAACATACAACAACAACAAAATCCAGCAGATAGCTGGACCTATAGTAATGGTAATGTGGCTGTTGACATTTCTTCTTGCAGAGGGGAGGATCACAAGACCCTTATGACACCCTCCCCTGACATAACAATCTCCAGTCTCTTCTCCGGAACTGCATGTGAAAGCTAAGTTATATAAAAGGTAAATAGTTGACTTGATATGGGACTCCCCAGAGGGATTCTTCTTCATGATGTAGCTGCTCATGAGGCTTCTGGGAAGTCACACATGCCATCAGAGGTATTCCCAACAATCTTCCTATAAGTAACCCCAATAAACTCATTGGTTCACTAACTCACACTTGGCAAAACCTTTTTTTGGTCTGTGTCCTCTCTTACTGGGCAAATAGACATCCTCCTTACATTTCCCCAGGGAAAGTAATGCAGTAGTTGGTGCCCAAAGAGGAAACAGACAGGACCAGAGATAAGTAGGTTTGAAGCATATGCAGGATTGAAGCACCTGCTCCTGTAAGTAACACCAAGTGAGTGTGAAACATCCATGGGAACAATCCCAGGGTAGCCATATTTCTGTATGTAGTGCAAGATGGCATGCCTCAAGGCTATAGCTGCAGGTGTGTGCCCCTTACCATAGGTCTTAAGGCAGGCAAGTTAGGCTGAGGCTTCTGAGGATGACGTATCCTTGGCGACAATCTCAGAGTGGCCATCTTTCTCTTTATCATAGGGGATGGTGTGTCTCCTTGCTGTGACAGCAGTTGCATGGTCCCTGCTATGGATGGTAAGACAAGTAAGTGAGGCCAAAAGCCATCTACCCAGAGGCAACTTGCTCACATAAGGAAATATGAGATGGAAATGTTAGCTTACCATTTCTTACAGCTGGGGAGTTGTAAGGAAAAGAGAGTCCAAGTTAGATTTGTGCTAAAAAGCCTCTCTTGGGATCCAAAAACTTGAAACTCATGGGAAGATTTAGACAGTGAAGAGGGAAAGCAGGACATTTTTGGGAATTGCTCTAAAGGACAATTGTGTTCAATGCAGGCAAGGAACTTGGCTGCATTCTCCCTGTGGCTTGAAGATTTAAGAGAGGCTGAATTCAAGTGTAATGGACTGATTGATTTGGTGCAGGGAATTTCAAGACACTGTGACATTCAGGTTGTGGCATAGTAATTGCTACCTGCTTTTTAGTGAGGTGTACAGTGAGAATCCAGAGCAAAAACCAGAGCAGAAAGGTTTGAAAAATGTGCAGTTTAGCAAGAAAAGGAACACAAACTCAGTTAAAGTTTTATACAAGGCAAGAGAGGACAAAGCAACTGTAATTGTTAAGGAGACTGGTGTCCTTTAAGTGAAGCTGCAATGGAACAATAGAAATGGTACCTTTGTCACTGGCAGCAAAGAAGGAAGATACAGTTCAGACTTTGATCCCTTAATCTTAAGGGTTGATGAAGGCTGAAGGCCTGGCTTTTGAAGCTTCTTTAACATTATGTAGGGGCATAGACCCTACCTATATAGGAATCAAAAAACTCTCAACCTGCCTGATGTTAAGGGGAACACCACAAGGTTTGAGCAAGGGTTGGAGGATCAGGATACATTAGGAAGTTTTGCCTGAAAAGCAGCTTTAGGTCTTCTAATGGTTTGCAAGTATAAGCAACTTTGTCCTTAGCATGTTCTTGAGGCTGTGGAGACTCAACAGAGACAGGTTTTATTCTGGATACATGGATCCATGAGGACTGCCCATGTAGTTTTACTGTAGTGAGCACTTGGAATCATGATCCCACGAACCCCATGACTTTGTAGTTCATCAGTGCTTAAAATGCTGTCCCTGTGCTGTGTCTGAGAACATCCTCTTAGCTACAAAGACACTCATGTGGACCACCCCACATTCACTGTTCCCTCACCTCCATAGGACTGTCATACTTGACCTCAGGGTTTAAGACCAAGGTCCTGCCTACAGCTGGGCATGGTCCCCTGCCTGTGGTCCTGCTCACTCTAGGTGGGACTTAAATCCTTCCTGTGTTACCTGGTGGGTAAGAACAGAAACTATTCCGTATAGGGTTCTCTCCTTCAGGTCTTTCCCGTAGAGGTTGTATTTGTTGGTGATGTAGTTGAGGATGGCTCTGGTCTGCACCAGCTTCATCCCATCCATCTCCACCATGGGCACCTGCTAGAACATCAAACTCCCATCTTTACAGAAAAAGAAAGAAAAACAACAGTAAACTGTCTATGACTGCCTCACTTTTAGGATAAGAAAACATTTACTGAAATGACTAAGGAAATACAAGGAGAAATAATACCTGATATCTTTCAAGAGAAAATGCATTTTATTTTTTGCTGCTTCTGTCTTCTATTTCTCATCAATCTCCCTTTGGCTTTTATTCTAATTCATTTGTCTTTTATTTCCTATCCAGATGTATACAGTATCTCTTGTGTTTTTATTCATATTCATGAATATTTGAGGAAGGTTAGGAAGGATTGCTACATGACAGCCAGGCAGATGTCATTTGAGGTGGGAAGTTCCTAAAGTAAGTTTCATGGTGTTCTGGACATGTAAAGTGAGTCTCAGAGAGGTTCAATATAATAGTACCACTGTGTGCCCTTCCACACCTGTGATATTGGTGGTAAAGGAACTCAAACAAATCATAAGTGAAAAAGCAGGTGGTGAGTAGCCATCTATTTCTCTTCCTGTGACTGACTGCAGATTCCTCTGTATGCCCGGATGGGAGGGTAGTGTGTGGTCTTGAGTGAGACAGCTCCATCCACAACAGGAAGCACCAGACACAATGACAGAGCATTCACATAGCAGTGGGCAAATACTCAGACAAGGGTAACCCTTCCCAGCACTGTCAGAGGTCTCAAGCCACTAGCAGAGTCCCATTTCTTACCCTTTATCACTCTCTGCTTTTTGGCCATCCTCAGCCACCATCCTACCAGCATGATCCCATTGCCTGCTATTAAAACCTTACACTGTATACCCTCATCAGGGATACTTAGATACCTGGATTACCTTTTCTTAACTTTTCCAAGTCTTCTGAAGATACTAAAACCTTCTCTTCAAACTGGAAGCAGAAAAAGTAAGTTTTTGTTAGCTCATTGCATGACTTTACACACTTTTCAACTTGAATAGTCCCTGTCTAGTCGTTAATGTGGAGAAGTTAAGATTGCTGAGTTGGGCAGTGGACGCAGAGGAGTCACATCATGGCCATTTGAACATTAGACTCAACAAGAAAGATTAGACTCAACATTTGAGATTAGACTCAACAAGAAAGGGGCATGGATCACATTACCCAGCTGCTCATTGTTGTAGTTTTTCTCCCCTTTGACTCTACATTGGCCATTGGTAGGTCATGATTAGGAGAAATTTCATTTGAGCCCAAGGTCTGGGAATTTCTTTGACATTTTGGGTTTTAGTGTTACAAGAAAGCCTGTGATCTCTACTGAGAACTTTTCGTGTGCCCATTAGGGGACAATGACTAAGTTTCTGCCACCAAAGTTCTTCTAATGTAATGTATCCCACTCTTACTTTTTATAATTTAAAAGGAATTTTTAATATGAAAGTTTGAAGAATTGGTTTCTATCTTGTTTGGTGGGACAGTGCTTGTTGTTAATTTTCATAATCTGATGTTGTTATGCTGTTAGGTGCTGTCGAGTTATGTCCGACTCAGTGACCCTTACAGGATTCTCAAGGCTGATTGGTTCAGTATTGCCTTGGGAATGGATTGCCACATCCTTCTTCCACTTTTGTGGTGCTAGGAATTGAACTTGGGACCTCAGAGACTCCAGATCAGTGCTCTACCAACTCAGCTAAATTCCAGCCCCATATTGTTGTTGTTGTTGTTGTTAGGTGCCATTGAGTTGTGTCCGACTCATAGTGACCCTCATGGGATTTTTAATGGCTGATTGTTTTGGGATTGCCTTGGGAGTGGATTGCCACATCCTCCCCCCACTTTTGTGGTGCTGGGAAGTGAACCTGGGACCTCAGAGACTACAGAGCAGTGCTTTATCCACTGAGCTAAATTCCAGTCCCATAATCTGATAGAGTTAGTTTATATAGATAGTAAATATAGGTGCCAGTAGTATTTGCAGTATCCTTAAAAAAATAAAGGATGGTGGGTGATCATTATGGGAAGGGGGCCAAGAAGGGATAGGGTCAGAGCCTGTGATTTTAGGATGAGGCTGCTGGCAACCGATGAGACTGTTGGTCAGCCTTTGAACACAGAGAATCCAGATGGTTTGAGAAAGGATCTCCATCCATCCTAACTTTCTGCCTTCTTCAGCCAAGCTGCAATGAAGAGGAGGAAGCCTTGGACGCTGAGGCAGCACTACTTTCCCTCCTGTGCTAACTCATCCTGCCCACGGCTTGAACCTGAACCACATAACCAGCATAAGGATGACATTAGAACCAGAGAGATCGTTCATTGAGAGAAAACCACCTAGAGTGGCACAGCAGTGTTTAAATGTTTTGTTTGCTGGTTTCTCCTGGCAATTAGGGAAGCCCCATGCATTCAGGAGGAACGGAGGAAGCATAATTCCCAGGCATAGGTAGACATGTTGCAATGAGCCTGAAGAAGTACACTAAAAGTTCCCTTTACAGGGTGAAATCGTACCCTTCAACCCTCTTTCTCTGCTCCTTCGTGAGGGACAAGATCTCCTAAGAGTGCCCATGACTTCTTCCCTAAGGAAGCCGTTCTCATCATTGTGAGTCCCTCTAGTGTGGCCTGCCATGTGTTTCTCCCAGCGACGCCTCTTGATGGCAGCACTGCACAGAGTCCCACAGAAACCCACCAGCAGGTCCTATTCAAAAGCTGTAAGAATGACCTTTAACCCTG
The DNA here is from genome assembly GCA_007922755.1 of Pedetes capensis. Classification (NCBI taxonomy): domain Eukaryota; kingdom Metazoa; phylum Chordata; class Mammalia; order Rodentia; family Pedetidae; genus Pedetes; species Pedetes capensis. The sequence goes on from VMDO01001172.1 coordinate 68,707, forward strand.
TAAAATGCTTGCTTTCATCCCTCATTTCAATCACCCATTTACCGGTGTGCTTCCTCTTCAACACGTGGGCTACCTGAGGACAGAACTCTGTCTTGTCATCACACATCCTCACGTCCTAGCACACAACCTCATATTTTTAGTAGGCACACCAAAAAATAAATGCTGAATGGATGTATTGCACTGTTAACAGGCAATTTGTTAGCATCCCCTCCCTCTTGCTTCCCATTTTTGGTTTATATGGTAATTTTGATTGTATTTCATTTTTTACATCTTCTAACTTTTTTATTATGTAAGTTTCTAGTATGTATAAAAATATACATAAAATACAAGAATCCTTTTTATATCTTTTGCCTGGCTCTAATAATTTGCCAACTCAAGTCAATCTTCTTTCATCTCATTGCCCATTTTCTCCCTTAATAGCAAACAAATCAGAGGTATCACATGATTTATCATTAATGCTTCAATGTGACTTCAAACTGTAAATGCCTTTTTGAAAATAAAAAATTACTCCTAATATAATGCACAAATGTACCATAAAATTTTATAATCTTTAATATCAACTGATATTCAATCAACATTCAACTTTCTAATTGCTCTATGAGTGTCATGAATTGTGTTTTATAGTTTCTTTAAATCCAAGTAAGTTTTATCCAATATGATTCTTTGATGTGCCTTTTCTTTCTCGTAAAAGTACCTTTTATTTGTGTATGTGCCTCTTGACAGACACATTATTAAAGTATTCATTGGGTCAAATCAGTGCAATTCTTTCTTAATAACTGGAGGTAATTTTATTTTAGGCAAAACTATTCACAGATTATCTAGTATGAAAGACTCCTGGCTTAGAAAGTGAATTTCATGTGCAGCTGAAGATAACCCAACTCAGGACCTACCTCTACTCCAACTGCAGCTAAGAACCAGGAGATGGACTCTATTCTGCCCTGGGTAATCAAGTATTGAAGCACTGGCTTCCCCACAGTATTGGTAGTCTCTTATTTTCACTAAATATGAATGAATGAGTTCACAGAAGCAACGTGTACCTTGGGATTATGATTAATTATCCAACACTATAGTGAAGGCACCTTTCCTTCTTCCTAGAAGGCTTGCAGGAGCCCAGGCAAGATCTTCTTGGGCTAAACTCTCATCCATCAGTGCACAACATCAAAAACATCACAAAACCATCTTACATTGCCATTTGTCCTGCCTTACAGGACATAAAGAGGGCAGCTTAGGTCATACAGTAGTGAAAGACCTGGAAGCCAGGCAGGGACCTTGGAAATCAAAGAGGTCATGACAGGGAGAGGGAGCAGGAGCAAAGTCCTTCCCCAGCTCTTTAGCTCCTGGGCTACTTTGTACAGAAAGTTTCAGTGCAGCTTAGTTTCCTCTCCCCACAGGAGAAGGAACTTCCTTGTTTCTCTACTAGAATTCTTTTTTCCACAGGTGGGATGAATTTCATTTTGCTATCCACAAAAAGGCTTCTTGCTGCATTAGCGTTCTACTGAAAGGAAAGTAAATGACATGTGTTTAGTATCTACCACATAAAGAGCAGTTTGTCATTTTTATCTTCATTTAATCATCATAAAAATTACTTGATATCGAAACTTGATTCCTCTAAGTTTACAGATGAGGATACTGATACCTATACAAGTTACATGATGCAGCAAGGCTAGCATTCAAATGAACTTTTAATTGACACCAAAGTCGTGGAGTTTTCCTACACCAGTCTTTTGCCAACTCTGGGTTATTAGTAATGATTTCTTGTGGTTAGGTGCCATTGAATTAGATCCAACTCGACCAAACTTAAGTACACCAGAACTACTATCCAGCACAGTCCCACACACACGATCTTTTCATATTTGAGCCCACTGTTGCACTCACCATGTTTCTTATTTTGAGTCATGCCACTTATTTTGAGTCATGCCACATCAACAAAAGGAAGTCCCAGGAGCTTTACTCCATTCTTGTCATTAAGGTCGACTCTAGTATGAAGAGGCAACTCTTCTCCAGTCATTTCTTGAATACCTTTCAGCCTGGGGGGCTCATTTTCTGGCAGTATATTTGACAGTGCTTCTCTGCTATTCATAAGGTTTTCAATGGCTAATTGTTTCAGGAGTGGGCTGCTGGGCCCTTCTCCCTAGTCTATCTTAGCCTAGAAGCTCAGCTGAAATATATCCACCATGGGTGGTCCTGCCAGTATCTGAAATACCTGTGGCATAACTTTCAGCATTATAGCAATATGAAGGTCCCCACAACATGACAAGATGACAGACACATGGGGGAATTACTAATTACTGGGTGATAAAATCAACACCGTGGGCTCCGAGTAGCAGTTTTAAGTTGAAATATTACAGAAATTCTCAGACTATGTCATATATAGTAAAGTCAAGTATTTTTTTGATGAGACTTTGATTTTAGTTACATTCATCTTATACCTGTGCATATACGACTCTGTCCTGGGTTGGTGTAAGATTTAAGAAATACATCTTGCTGGGACTAGCCAAAGAAGTGAGACAGCTTTCTGTAGCCCTATCCCAAGGCTTTCCTGAACTACAGACATTTGGGGCTGGGTAATTCTTGGTTCTAGGAGGCTGTCTTGAGCACAGCAGGGTGTATACTCAGCAGCCTCCCAGTAGTACCTTCCTGCACTCTCCCCCCATCCACCCACCCAATAATGTCCTCTAAGGGGCCAACCCACCATGGCAGAGAACCACTGGCCTATGCCCTGCTGCCTTGGACAACAGCACATTGAAGGGAACCAAAGAAAACACCACCCACAATAATCAGGACTGTTCAGCAGAGGTGTAATGTGAGGTCTATCACAAGATCACAAGATCCATTCAAAAACAAGTGTTCTAATGTTACTTGCAGCAAAATGGATGGAATTGAAGAAAATTATTTTAAGTGAATGAACACAAGCCCCAAAAGAGAAATACCACATGTTCTCTCTCATATGTGGGAGCTGAATCAAAATTAAAAGAAGGAAAAAATCCTATGCCGAGGTCAGAACATAACAAAAAGCTAAAGTCAACCTAGAGGAGAAGGGACAATTTAGGGAGCAGAAAGAAGGAGGGAGGGATCTAGCAAAAGGAAGAAATGATGGGAGAAGAAAGAAGGGAGAGGAAGAACAAGGAGGAGTGAGGAATGAGAGACAGGGCAACCTCAAAGTAAACAGCCCAATTTTAATAGTTCGGGAAATAATTATAATAATACCAGTAATTCCAAAGAATGATAATAATACAAATGGGCTAAAAAATTCATGTAATATCACTGACAATGTAAAAAGATAGATCACTACAGAAAAAGTTTCGACCTTAAACATAATTTTGGATCCAAGGATATATAGAAAAATATTTCCACAAAAAGACATGTAAGTGGAAGACAGGCCTTTGATGGGGGGTTGGGATGGGGGAGGAGGTGCACAAGGGGGAACTTATCTGTGCAATGTACAATGAAATGAATATATGGCAATGTCACAATGAAATGCATGTCAGAATGAAACACATTAAGTTGTACATTAAAATTTTCTAATAAAAAAAACAAGTGTCCAACTACCCACATTTTAAGAGGGAAATTTTCAATCCCTATTTTAAGTCACTAGATCTGTGGCCAGAAAACACTTTAAGACTTTTATGAGATATATTCAAGTTTTGTAAAAACACATATGTGTTTCTCTTTACACTATACATATCTGTCAAAAAACGTGTGAAACTTTGATTTCGATGTGTGAAAATTATTTCAGTATCCAAAGGAAAACTTACTTGTTATCTTCAATGCCCTCTTTCTGGCTTACACGTAAATGAATTTCTGTTTTTATAGAATTTCATTGAGCCTTCTTAACTAACACTCACTGAACAGTTCCCATGTGTCAATTAATGATGATGGCTGGTAGAGAAGAAGATACTATCGGGATTTGGTCCCTGCCCACTAGGGGTTTAACTCTAATCTGGACCTAGACTTGTGGACACCTGAAAGAGCAGAATGTACCCTGCACTGACTGTAATTTATGGATTCCTGAGATTTCAAACCAAGAATCATCCTTCTTATAGCTAAGGAAGCCAGGGCTGGGAGAGGGGGCTGCCAGCCTGAGAATTAAGGACTTGCCATTGCCACCCAAGTGGGCTCCTACCTGCCAGGACAGCATCAGCCAGACTCAGCAGCTTTCTTAAGCCTCAGAGTTCTGTCTTCCTACTCTTAGATTAGGACTACTCCTCATTGTGTTGGTGTTAGGTGTCCTCGAGTCAGTGTCCAACTCATAGCAACCCTAGGTACAACAGATGAAACATTATTGTTGGTGCTTCTCTGCTATTCATAGGGTTTTCAATGGCTGATTGTTTTTTGGGAGTGCTTCTCTGCTGTAAATAGGGTTTTAAATGGCGGATTGATTTTTGGGAGTGGGTTTCTGGGTCCTTCTCCCAAGCTTACAGCACCCGGTATTCCCAGACTGTCTCCCATCCAAGTACTAACCAGGCCCGACCCTGCTTATCTTCTGAGATCTGACTGGATCAGATGCCACAGTGCTACAGCTGCAGGCATTAGTATCTTAAACAATCTGTTCTAGCATATTATAAAGTACTTGTCTCCACTACCTTTCAATATCTTCTTCCGTGGGCACCATGGTTTTATTTTCTCTAAGAATTCTGGTTTGCTCTGCACAGCTCCAACACTGGTGTGACTTTTCCCAGGGGCTTTCTGAGATTCTGAAGCTTTCTACAAAAGACTTCTGTTTTATCTTTTCTATAATTAATTAATTAATTAATTAATCCAGAGCACTAATGACTCTCATTATGTTACATCCTACTTGGTGATTTTATGTTACTTTTAAAAACTAATTATATGCTACACTGATGTATCTACCCCTACCGCCATCAAGACTTCCCCAGTTATAGAGCTAGAAGAGATTTGAGCAGTTAGGTAGCCTTACTTTCAATTTTGTAATGTAGGTTTTGAACCCTAGAGGACTGTGTTTACCAGCTACATGGTTAGTGACAAAGTCTGAATTTAAACCTGGTTCTTCTGACATTTCAACTAGTTTCTTCCTGATACATCTTACTGAATTCTCACAGCATGCAAAGGTTACTGTTTTCTATTCTGCCCCACCCATCAATATACACACTAATCTGTGAGCTCCCAGGCAGCAGGGACATTAACATGGTCTTTCAGCATAGTGTATTGTGCAGTATCCAGTCCACAGTCCATAGATATGGTTGCAAGAGCCATGCTTTTTTTTTTTTTTTTTGCACTTGCTTTATAGGGCTCACCATTTAACTAGACAGTTAGTATAGTGCAATTAAGTAATGAGCTAGTATCATAGTAATAAAATAACTCATCTTAATTATAAAGCCAACCATTCTACTGTCGAAAAGGAATATTCAAAGCAATGGAAATGTCCTCCATCCTAGAAACAAATTGAGTAAAAAAATTGCAGGGTGAGCTGGATCTTTTGAACAGTCCATGAAGCCTGTGTGGTCCACCCCTCTTCATCTGCCCAGCTTCACCTCAGCCTCTCTTCCTCCCTCACCCAGGTACCCTCACCCTCAGGACCTCTGCCCACCTCCACCACCTGCCTAGACCAAGAGTGTAGAGCGTTGCAACTCTCTCCCTATCTACTTACCTCTACCTCCTTCTTCTCCTGGCACCTCCTCCTCACACTTTAGGCCCACTGACATGTTCCAGCCTGCTAGAAGCTTTCCTTGATATATTTACATACCCCAGGGTGGGAGAAGATATAGCTCAGTGTTGGTGTGGTAATTTACAAGCCCAGCCTTTGCATGCAGACTGCCTGGATGCAAATCGTGGCACTGGCCTTTGATACTGTATAGCTTGGTGTGAAGCACTGCCCCTTTCTCCTTCCATTCCCCATCGGTGAAATGGAGTGATCATAATACTTACTTCCTAAGACTGTTATGGGAATTGAATGTGAAATGCTTAGGTCACTGTAAAAAGAAATCCACTCTATATAAGAGTTAATTATACATTCCTGCACATACCACCTTGCTTCCTAAGTGCCAACTTCTAATCTCATTAGATTGTAGGCACTGCATGGAAACTATGGAAGCCTATGCATTTTCGTGACTAACAATGCTTGTCTTTGGGTGATAGAATTGGAAGTAGGGTGTGACTGTGTGTCTCTGTGCATGGGCACATTTGTCCTTTTCACAACTTTCTGCACTAGATCTATACTATGTTTGAAATTCAGTAAAAACTGTAGTACAGTATTTGAAATAGGAAATTAATAAAAGACTCAGAGCACCCAATTATTTCTGCATATCATAAACATGAAGGTATATGTGTAGAAGGACAAAGACTGAAGGGAACACAGAGCAAGAAAGAGAATATGCACTGAAGTTGTGAGGATGTGGGTAAGTTCATAACATTCTTTTATAATGTACTGGAATTTAATGAAGATCACTTCTTACAGGAATAAATTAATATCAGGAAAACAGACACAAGGAAAATGGACCTTCTTCTGTAAACAGAATCAGAGAGGAACAGATGAAAGAATGCAACAGGAAGAAGGAAATCCACTTTACCTTAACATTGACTTGCATAGCCAAAAGTTCCCCAGTATCACTCAGTGTGGCACAGCACTGCCTGACGTTGAACCCCATAGTGCAGTTAATGCTTCACAGTATGTGCGTTGGCATGACTAGCCTGGCATAGGCCTAACTTTGCACTAGAGTGAACTGGATGAGTTCAAACATGAACTGTTTGAACAGTATGGACCTTTGGCTTCTAGGCTTAGACCCTGCAAAAACACTAACTTATGCAAACCTGGTAAGTCGCTTAGCATCTCTGCACCCAGTCCTTCATCATTAAATTGGAAATAGTAAACCTACTATTAAGTTTGACCTGCAGCTGTACCACTGTGGCGTCCGATCCCATCAGATCTCTGAAGCTAAGCAGGACTTGGCTGGTTAGTACCTGGATGGGAGACCCCTCTGGGAACAGCAGGAGCTATAGGCGTGGGAGAAGGACCCGACAACCCACTCCCAAAAAACAATCCTTCATTGAAAACCCTACGAATAGCAGAGAAGCACTGACAATAGTGTTTCGCCTGTTGTACCTAGGGTTGCTATGAGTCAACCACCAACTCGATGGCACCTAACAACAACAACAATTGTTAAGCTTGGTGGATGATGATCTAAGAGAAACCCAGTAGGGTTAATTGTGTGGACAAATAGCTTTTAATTTCTTCCTCCTGGGTGCAGGGAGGGCTGAAGCAAGCTATGCATGTCAAGATCTTATGCCTGACGAGGGTTTTTATAGGTAGGCAGGGGATGAGGGAAGGGTTGGGAGAGTTGTTATGAGCCAAACGTCTGTAACAGTGTTTATATTTTTGAGGAAGAGGTCTCAGGTACCTTGTAGTGTCAATCCCACAGGAGATGAGGGAAGGTTTGGGAGAGCTGTTATCAGTTGAAGCAGCTGTTCTGATGTCCATTTCTAGAAGAGGGTTTTCCGGCACCTTGTGGTCTAGAGCCCACTCGGTGAAATTTCTTGATCTTGTTTCACCACTGGTGGGGCGGAATGGCCAAGAAGGGTCATCGACTGGACACTTCCTGTGCCTAACAGCAGAAAAGGAGAATGCAACAACACACGTTATCCCTTGACAAAATATCTTAGCCCTAGACTTGTTTATGTAGGAACTCTATTGTTTCAAAACCCAGTGCCTACCTCACCAGGTCAGCATGAAGTTTAAATGAGATAATATGTGCAAGTTCACACATAACTATTTGAAATGTCCACTGTTGTTATGATTATATTGTGTGTACAGTTTTTCATGGACAGAGAGGAGTCATACAAGTCCACAGGGGCAAGAATCACAGCCTCTGGGGCTGATAAGGTGCAGGTGGGTAGGAAGTGGAGCCAAAGGGGTGTTTAAAGTTCTGGAGAGATTTTCCAGGTGGAATTTCATAACAAAGTGTCTGAGCCAAAACAAAGTTATCACAAGTGCCATCCAAAGCAAATGCTGGACAAAAATTAAAAAAAAAAAAAAAAAAAAAATGCATCTAGTAAAGAAACAGCCCCACCTATAGGAAGGTCACTGCAATGAAGCTAGAGATCAATGTGCCAATACTGGGATGAGGACTTAAAGGGAGAGGCTGGTGCTAGACGCTGGATCCCTAGCTCAGAAATAAAATTGTGTCCTAGAATTTCACTACAATGTGGTGATAAAAATTTTCTCTGCAGCAAACTTTTATAAATTAAAGAAAATTTCCCCATAGTAACCATGTTATATTTGTGGCTTTTATTTCTAACCACAGACTCATCATCAAATCAACAAGATGTCAGGCAAAGACATGAGGCAACTGTGAAACTTCAAAATAATCTATTGAGCTTCAGTTTGTATAAACTGTAAACCTGCTGTCATCCCTGACTCCTCCCGCTATATGAATGAACACAAGTGGTATTCATCTAGAAGGATCTAAGCAGTGGGTGGCTGACTGAGAGTCATGAGTTTGTCCTCTGTCCACCTGACCTCCTCTCCCAATCACCCATCAGGTTTGTTGATTTTCTTTTCTTTTCTCTTATTTCTATTTTTAGATGATTTTTATTAGTAATTCTTTCAGTTAGTATACAAATTTGGGGCTAGAGTTTAGTTCAAGTTGGTAGAGTGCTGCTCTGCACTCTCTGAGGCCATGGGTTTATCCCCAAAACTGGAAAAATAGGAGAAGGATGTGGCAATCCACTCCTGAAGCAATCCCAAAACAATCAGCCATTGTAAACCTAATGAATAGCAGGGAAGCACTGACATAGTGCTGGGCATGGCAGTGTCAGGGAGTGTTTCATTCAGTTGTACTCATAGTTGTCACTATGAATTGGATCCAATGTGATGACACCTAACAATAACAACAAATGTACAGATTAATGGGCTTCATTATGATATTTGCATATATGCATATCATTATACATGCTCATGAAGTTGGTTTTCTTCCATGAATTTTAACCCATCTCTTCCTCTCTGTTCTTCCTCTATTTTTGTTCAAATCTTCTGCCCTTTGGATTTCCACTAATACCACCTAACCAGTTTACTGTGCTCTATGTATTCATTGAGATGTTCTCAGTTTTAAGTAATAGAAAGCTCAAAATATTTTAGCAGTTAGAAAAATAAGATCACAACAAGAGAGCCGGAAGTGTCTCTAGATAGGACAAATATGAACAGAGTGATGTCATCAAGAACCCTGAAAGCACTTTGGTTGCTCCACTAGGGACCTGCCCTCCACCACACAGAGTCACCTCAGCCTTCACATGGCTCATTCAAGGAGAGGAAGAGAAGTTGCTTGTGGGCATTTCCTGTTATCAGGAAATAAAACTTGTGGCAGCTTTTCAGCTGACCTCACCTGATGGTCCTTAGTCAAGGTGGCATGCCAACACATAAATGATGATAGAGAAAATCCAGTGGCAGAGACACATAAACATGAAAGAACTCTCTGACTTACCAGGAACATGTTTATTGGGAACAAGGAAAGGGCAAGGGGGAAGGAAATTCCACTTGGGCAATAAGAATTTGAGGAGGTGTGTGTGGCTCACACCTCCCGGTCCGGCCCAGATGTTCAGATGGGCAGCGCCACCGTGCACACAGATAGCTAAACACAACTCACTCACAACCCTCAGGTGAGGGGGTCCCACTCCTGTGGCCCTCAGGAATGCCTCAAGACAGGAGAAAGGAAAAAGCCTCAGGTGATTTTGCCTTGCACAGCAAGGTTTTAGATTTGACCACAAAGACTTGAAAAGAAAAACAACTGAATTAACTAGATTACTGGATTCTTTTGTAATTGTAAAGGTGAAGTGGGGGTGGGGACATTTAGACTACTGGGAAATAACAGCTATTTCTAGGTATACATTATAGTCCTGTGAATAGGTGATAGAGCTGAAGGTGCAACTTGAGAATTCTCCACACTCCACCTTCCACTGTCCAGCTTCCTTGTTATGCACAATTCTTCCCTCTCCTTTGACACTGGTCTGCTATCTGTTTGCAACAGGCACTGCAAGGCCAGGCTGACCTGTGCTCATACCACCTTTTAAGCATGTGCTAGTTATATGAGGTGGAAAGCTACTTAACTTCCTGAGGACCTACTTTAGAAGGTAGTTGTGAAATGAAATAAAAGGTATTGAAGCGGCATGAGAAAACCACAAGTACTTTGAGAGACTCAGGAGTTTGGTCAAATGTATTGCTATAGCAAGTTCAGCCCACAGAAACGAATCCTCTCAGGACTGACTCAGGACCCCAGTTTTCCTGGGGTTATATAGTTTACAGAGTGGGGGTTATTGGCCAAAACCACATGTGAACCACCTACATGATCATCTGTAGATGGGCTAAGATAGTTACCATGGAAATAGGTAACACCTACATGATATAAGACATCAAGAAGCAGATTACAGGGCAGAGAGTACACACAATAAACTGAGTTTAGCAGTTGTAAGAAATCAGGAAGGAGATTACAGGGTGGAGAGGACATTCAGTAGACTGAGTCTAGCAATTGTGAGAAATTGGGAAGCAGCTTACAGGGTAGAAACAGGCAGATAAGAAGCAAGGAGATGGGAGGTGACCTACAGGATGGAATGTATGTTTTAAGCAAGGAATATTAAATTCTAGTAATTATATTTTAAGCAAACATTATGACATCTTAACTTATGATTTAAATTTTTCTACAACAGTATAAACTGCCTAGCCCAAATCTAGGTATAGATCAGGCACTCAAAAGCAATTACCCTTAGGCTAATCATTTTATTAACAACTTGTTAGCCTTGGTTCATCACTGTGAAAAAATGCTCAAAGCACTAACAAAAAAAAAATACTAAACAAAAAAGTACCAAATCTTCAGTCTAGCAACGAAAATATCTCTTTTTTCTTTCATATAAAGTTTTATTTCCTAACAGATCCTATAGTGTAACCAAGAGAAAATAACTAGAGTGGATAAAACATTTGAAAGTCGTTTCAAGTTTCTTTTGAGTTTGGCACAGAAGCACATTTTGTTTGAGTCTTTGTTCCTATTCATGTTTCCCTGGGCTTTGTGTGGATGTTAGTTTATACACTACCATGAGCAAAGGGAAGTCAGAAAGAACAGGAGCATTAAGTTCTTGCACCATTGAAATAGCTTCTAACAATTGTATGTCTGCCCAACTGAATTTATTGCCAGAGAGAAAATCCTCTCTGAGGTCTTTCAAAATCTACAGAAAGGAAAAAAAAAATACTATGAATATTCAGTGGAAGTAATAACTATGTTGCCTGTCTAAAAGAAATTACAAAAGCATAATATCTTTTGTCCCAATCAGATTTATTGAAGAATCTTTTCCTTGATCATCTCCAGTGTTGGCAAGAATAGGATGAAACCAACACTCTCATACATGCCATAATGGGCACAACCTTTTTGGTACTGTGTCAGTGATTGTTAAGGCTGCTTAGGTAGTGAAGTGCCATCCCCAGCTCCTGCTAGTAGCCTGGAGGTGGTTAAGCACAATTGTGCTCTCCAGTACAGAGAGACACAAAAGCCACAATTGACTAGAATGTGGCTGCTATACCACAAGTAAAAATAAGCCACCAATAGAGAGAAGATCAAACCTGGGCCACCTAGAAAACTAACTTCTGACTATCCAATGGAAAGAAAATATTTAAAAATCTCCCCAAGGCAGCTTTGAGTAGCAGATGCCTAAATGTGGGGTTACTTGATAGGGAACAAAAGTAAGAGGCATCACATCTCTTCCTGTGATACATATGAGGATAAAAAAAAAATGGGTGAAAACTGTCAAAAAAACAACAACAGTGAATTCTAGAGGTTCCAGCAATAACAAAGATAAAAACACTTGATTGAATGTGTCACAGATAACAAATATGGAATGTGATTCCTGCTGAAGATAAGATCACAGCTAAAAATTATACACCACATTAAAAAAAAAAAAACTCATCTGTAAGACAGGGAACAGACTCATAAAAAAGAATTTCGAGTCACCAAACCAAAAATAAGAAATGAAAAAGGACAGAGTTGAGGGTGTGGATAGAATCCTCAGACTAAAAAGGAATACCACACTGATAAATAAAAACAAATCTACAGCCTTCACAACTGACCAAGACTCTAAACATCTCAAAAATAAGAAAGGGGTTAGGGGTGCAGCTCAGTGGTGGAGTGCTGGCCTAGCATGCGTGAGACCCTGGGTTCAATGCTCAATACTGAAAAAAAAAAAAGAAAGAAAAAACAATAACAACAACCAAAAAAAGAAAAAACTAGAGGTAAATGCATAATATGAAAAGTATATCAATAGCCAGGCATGTGGTGCGTGCCCGTAATCCCAGCAACTCAGGAGGCAGAGGCAGGAAGATCACAAGTTTGAGGCCAGAAGCAACCTGAGTAACCTAGTAAGATCCTGATTTGAGACCAAAAAATAAAAATGGAGCTAAATGTGCAGCTCAGTAATAGAGCACTTTCAAAGTGTGTGTGAGGCCTTGGATTAAGCCCTCAGTACCAAAAAAAAAAAAAAAAAAAAAAAAAAAAAAAAAAAAAAAAAAAAAAAAAAAAAAAAAAAAAAAAAAAAAAAAAAAAAAAAAAAAAAAAAAAAAAAAAAAAAAAAAAAAAAAAAAAAAAAAAAAAAAAAAAAAAAAAAAAAAAAAAAAAAAAAAAAAAAAAAAAAAAAACCTTAAAATTAAAAATATATTAATAAAGGGAAAATATAAAAAGAGAAAAAGATAAATACAGTGTCATCAAAGAAAACTGACTACCTTAATAGCAGACTTCTAAATAGCAACAGCCATTGCCAGAAGACATTCTAATTTCAAAAAGTTCAGCAAAAATAATTATTAATCTAGAATTCTATAACAATCTAAAGAATTATTTTAGAGTGAAAGTAAAAAGGAGATATTTCTAACAAAGACTGAGAAAGCTAACCACTCATAGACTCTCTGTGAAAGAACCAAAAAAAGTTCTTCATATAGGACAATGCACTTTATATAGGACAATGCATATAGGAAAGGCATGAGAATTAAGGAGCAGCCATAGGGAAAGAAATCACTATCTTAAGACCTTCCACCTGATCCAGACTTACCACTCCTGGGTATATTCCCAAAGGAATCAAAGTCCACTTACTACAGAGACACTTGGATAACCATGTTGATAGAAGCACTATTCACCATAGCCAAATTATGAAACCAACCTAGGTGCCCATCCACAGGTGAACAGACAAAGTAAATGTGGTGTATATACACAACGGAGTTTTACTCAGCCATAAAGAAGAATGAAATTACATCATTTGCAAGAAAATGCATGGAACTGAGATCATCATTAGTAAGACAAGCTACACTTAGAAACACAAATATCACATTTTCACTCATATATGGAAGATGGGGAAAAAGGAGGACTTGAAACTAAAAGAGGAAATTTGTAGAGAAATTGAGGGAGAAGAGAAAGGGAGAAAGGGTATAAAAAATACTGCAGGGGAAGAATATGTTTAAAGCAATATATATATATATATATATATATATATATGGAAATGTCATAATGAAAACCTTTACATCGTATAATAAATATATGGTAAAAAAGAAAAATATCATTTTCTTATGTGGATGTCTATGTAACTTTAAAGGAAATGAAAGGAAAGGGAAGAGGAGGAAAGGGAAAGAAAGAAACAAATTAGGAGCAGCTTGAAAACAAGTTGGAACTAAAATGTGATTCAACAAATACACAAAAAGAAGAGAGAAGCTTGCAGAGATGATGAACCTTTGTCTTATTGAGAAGAGGATAATGACTAATAGTTTAAGCATGAAATGTTTATCTTCTGAACTGCTAGGAGAAAAGTTAGAACAAAGAAAACCTGAACTGACAAGACTTAGAACAGAAAGGGGAAAAGCCAAATAAAATTTTGTGTTTGTAAGTAGAAAACAAAATAAAATGAAAGAAGTAAATACAAATTTACGAGCAAGGACATTAGTCTACAGGGTTCAAAAAACTTAAGAGTTTATTGAAAACAAGCAAGGTGTAGAACAAGCATATAGTATGGTGCTCAATACATAAAAATATTTTAAGATCCATATGTATAAAAATTTTTAACTATCCAAACCCAGATCTCTATTTTTTAAACAGAGAGAAAGAATTTCTATCAAAATTCTGACAGTAGTTACCTCTGAAGAAGGAGAGAGGAAGGAATATAATATCTGAATACCATCTAAAGAAGACTTCAGCTATCTCTGTAGATTTGTTTCAAGGAGAAAGAAAAAGATTTTAAGCAAGAAAGTAAAAGTATTGGTATTTGTTAGTGCCAAGATACAAACATTCTGCCTTTAAAAATCTTCTAAATAATAAAATAACAGGTGAAACTACCTTCAGTATAATAATAATTATTTATAAATGTAAAAAAAAGTAAAACTTATTTATATTGAAAAGCTGGGAGAAGATACATGAAAATAATACTGACATTTATCTTTTGGTGATGAGGAGAAGTAGTGATGTCTTTTCTGTATTCTGTAGTTCTGGACAGTGCAGCCTAGTGCAGCATATAGAAATTTCTTTTCATAATTAGCATCTATTTCCCATAAAAAGTATTTTTTAAACTCACTTTATTTTTAGAAATAAAATTTCTGAAATTTCTGAATGAGAAAGCTGGGACTCAATATATTTCCAAATACAGTATGTACATTGCTCAACTGAAATAGACAATATTCTTCGATTTGACAGAGTCATTTTAGTTACCTCTTGATCAGAAGGAATATCAATAAAGATGTCTTAGTAACTGAAAAATAACACAAGCCCAAGTGCTGGTGATATGTCATCATTTCTAAATGATAAGTATCATTTTTAAATAGCTCCTAGTTTTTTTAATCTAAACCTAGAGAAATTAGTAACTTTGCATTTAAGTTCAAAATACAACAAAAATGACTTTGTACTTCCTTTTTTACAGAGTAGAGGTGATACCAATCCTGGCCAAAGACTAGACTCAAGAAGTATGTAGCATCTATTGTTATTTCAGAAAGAATAGCTAGGGTATGAATAAATCATGTAGTTCCACTTTACTAAAGAATTCTCTGGGAATAAACTAGATGCTAAGGAACATTTTTAAAACTATGATCTTAGCCAGGCATGGTAGCACACCCTTGTAATCCCAGCACCTGGGATGTTGAGGCAGGAGAATCGTTGTGAGTTCAAGGCCAGCTTGGTCTACATAATGAGTGAACCCTTTACTCATTACACTGGAAAAAAAAAAAAGTCAGGTACTATGGTACATGCCTATAATCTCAACAATTTTGGAGGTTGAAGCAGGAGGATTATGAATTTGAGGAAGCCTATGCTATTTTAACAAGACTATTTAAAATTTTTTTAAAAAAACTATAAACAGCCTAGGGATGCAGCTTAGTGGTAGAGCACTAACCCAGCTTGTGTGAGGCCCTGGGTGCCACACTAATACTGAAAAAATTAAAATTAAAATAAACCTAATTGAAAAAAAATACTATCATATCCAAGTCAAATAGAATAGCTTTGTAAATGAATGTTCTGAATAATTCAACATTGATTCAAGAGGGTTAGATAAACCAAAATGTCTCAAA
Organism: Pedetes capensis; assembly: GCA_007922755.1. Classification (NCBI taxonomy): domain Eukaryota; kingdom Metazoa; phylum Chordata; class Mammalia; order Rodentia; family Pedetidae; genus Pedetes; species Pedetes capensis. Next base: position 84,230 of record VMDO01001172.1, read on the forward strand.
CATGCAGCTTCACTGTTGCATGGTAGTATGGGAATTTGAACCCCAAGCTCTGGAAGTTATTGAGCAGGGCTTGGAGTGAAGGAGTCCCCAGACAGTCTCCTCTAACTGTCAGCTGCTTTGTTTGCCCCATAGCCATACAGATACCATCATTCTCTACAAGTACTATTCACAGAAAAGTTAGGAAATAAAAGAGCAACCAGAGCACTTCGAAAAATAGCTGAATGCAGGTCTGGAGAAAGAAATGAACAAGAGGAGCCTAGAGAATCTTATTATAGAAGGCGGAAGACTGCTAGAGTTATGTCAAAAAGACCACAGGCAAATTTAAAGAAGTGGCCAGGGACCAGAAGACAGGACACATACGCCTCTTTGAAAATAAGAGCTTCAACCAGGTGTGGTGCTTCATGCCTGTTGTCCTAGCAAGTTGGGAGGCAGAGGCAGGAGGGTTACAAATTCCAGGCCAGAGGCAGTCTGTGTAACTTAGTCTGTGTAAAAAATAAAAAACGGGTCAGGGTGCAGTTTAGTGGTAGAGTACTTGCAAAGCATGTGTGAGGCCCTGGGTTCAACTAAATAAAACACAACAAACATACTTAAATCTATTACAATAAATAGTATTATAACGTAACTTAAAGGACAAAAGCAGAAACAAAATAATCATAATAAACTTGTTACCCACTAAAGATGCTCCCTAACCTTTTTTTAAAAGTAGTGAATAAAATGAAAGAAAGTATTTGTCCTCCTTGCCTACACAAAATACACTCTTGAGTAACCAAAAATGTTATAAAAGAGGAATTTCTTTCTTTCTTTCTCTTCCTTCCTTTCTTCATTTTCTTTTCTTTCTTTCTTTCTTTCTTTCTTTCTTTCTTTCTTTCTCTCTATCTTGCTATCTAGCTCAAGCTGGTCTTTGAACTCACAATTCTCCTGTCTCAGCCTCTATAATGCTGAGATTACAGGTATGTGCTATTACTATGTCTGGCTCAGGAAATTCTTTTTATAGAAAATATTTCAGCTAATAAATGAAGAGAGACTGACAGGCTTTGAATGTCAACATTTTGTATCTACTAATAAATAAAGTCAGTTGGCCAGGTAGCCGTTTTCCAAATCTGTTGGCATAGAGGATCTCCAGTGCCGCATCTGTTTGTTGAAACATCTATGCTGGTATTCCATCAACAAGGATGGCTAGACTGCATCTTACGTATCTTGGACATATTGTCAGGAGGGACCAATCCCTGGAGAAGGACATCATGTTTGGGAGAGTGTCAGGTCAACAATAACAACAACATCAACAAAAAGGAAGACCCTCAACTAGATGAATTGACACAGTGACTGCAATAATAGACTTAAACAAAAAAAAGATCATGTGTCTGGTACAGTGTAAGGGAGCATTTCATTCTGTTGTACATAGAGTCACTATGAATTGGACCTGACTTAATGGCACCTAACAACAACAAATCAGTATATCCAGACATTTATCTATTACATTGACATTATACAAAGAAAGACAACCAGACAATTTGTGCCTCATGATGACCTACACAACATCACCTATGATGACCTAGGAAGTAATCTGGCCAAAGAATTGAACCAGAACCTAATCAAGATTTTTTTCTCTTCCTCCCTTTTTCTGTTTTCTTCCTCTTCTTCTTCTTCTTCTTCTTCTTCTTCTTCTTCTTCTTCTTCTTCTTCTTCTTCTTCTTCTTCCTCTTCTTCTTCTTCCTCTTCCTCTTCCTCCTCCTCCCACTCCTCCTCCTCCTCCTCCTCTTCTTCCTCCTCCTCCTCCTCCTCCTCCTCCTCTTCTTCTTCTTCTTCTTCTTCTTCTTCTTCTTCTTCTTCTTCTTCTTCTTCTTCCTTTTTTCTTTTTTCAGTACTGAGAGGGTTAACCCAGGGCCTCATGCATGCTAGGCGAGTGCTCTGTCACTGAGCTGCACCCCAGTTCCTTCTCTTATTTTTTATTTTGAGGCAGGGTCTTGCTGAGTTGTGTACATTGCCTTTGGCCTTGAACTCATAATCTTCCTGCCTGAGCCTCCTGAGTTGCAGAGATTACAGGTGTGCTCCAGGCCAGATTCTAATTCTAACTTCCAAATTATAGGACATTTGAAAACAAAGGAATATGTTGCAATGACTAAATCCAGACTGAGAGAGCTATAGGACAAATGCAGTAGGAAAACAAAAGAGGAAGAAAGGCAGAGAAAGGGAACCTTATAGGTAAAATGAGGCTTAAAAAGTATATTGACTAATTACAATTGTTGGTAGGTGCCACTGAGTCAGGTCTGACTCAGACTCTCATAGGATTTTCAACGGCTGTTTCGGGATTGCTTTGGGAGTGGATTGCCACACGCTTCACCCATTTTTGTGGTGCTGGGGATCAAAACCCACGTCCTCAGAGAGTGCAGAGCAGCACTATACCAACTGAGCTAAAACCCAGCCCTACAGAGCTCCACTTCAGAGTTGTTGTTAGGTGCTGTCAAAATGCCAAGCACTGTGTCAGTGCTTCTGGGTAGGGATTTCAATGTAGGGGTATAGTTTCAGGAGTGGGTTGTCAGGTCCTTCTCCTTTGAGTTGCTGGGGATTGAACCTAAGTCCTCAGGAAGTACAGAGCAGCACTCTACCAACTGAGCTAAATCCCAACCCAGTTACATTTAGTGAAGATGAACTTGATCCTGATTTGAAGAAATAAATTATTTTACAGTGTTTTGGGAAGCATCGGAGTAGGCCATACAGTAATTTCAAAATTCGTAGTATGAAAAAGTACACTGAATACTACAACTCAAATAATTATATCATTCATTTAAAAAAGTCAACATTTCAACAACACGGTGCATTGTCTCTGAATTGACAGAACTTTCTTACCTACCACTCTGAGATATTGACAAAATTCTGCATTATAATTTACTCTCTGATAAATCATTATTATTTCCAGAGGCTAAGTCTGAGGAAATATACCACAGAATTCTTTTGTCTAGTAAAGCTTTTATTCATGGAACCTATGCTAACAAGTCTTCCTTATCATTCCCAGTGCTGTCCGAGGTTTGGAACCTTCCCAAATATACCATGAGACAGTTGTCATTAGAGTTCACTACAGAATGATTTCAGAAAAGTTGCAAGTTTAAGAGATCTTGTCTTTTGAATGAAGCACAGTAAATTTCTAGTAGTAGGCCTAAAAAATACCTAACAATGAATTCAATATGGTGACTCCTTGGGCTCATGGCATATTTAAAAAAATCAGAACAGAAATTGCACTTGGCCTATTCCAATTCTGTTTCATTATTTCAATTCTGTTTACCTCTAGAATCCTTATTAAAGCTTTAATCCCAAAGCAGTAAAACACTAACACAGACTATTTTTTCAGATGTTATTAAATATTCTTTTTGACAGGAGATTTAAAAGTCCTGGACCCCTACAGCCTACCTTTTCAAAGATGGGGAAATAACGAGTCTTAGCTTTCTTCACGATTGAAGCATAGTTCTCCTCTTTGTCCTTGAGGGGTTTGAATGCAGCCACGATATCATGATCATCAGGTCCAGGGTACCATCAGTATATATATATATCAATCCTGAAAAAAACCCTTCAAACTCTCATTCAAAAAGAACCTCTGGCTGCAGGGCTTCCTAATTTAACACTGTATGGGGTAAATAGTTGTTGGAGCAAATGATTTCTGATTCTCCCCCTTAAGCTTCCACTCTCATGAATGATTTCTGGAACCAGATCCAGCCAAGTGCTATAGCAGGGTCTCTGGAAATGTTTACTGATGTGCAAAATAATCAAGGGATGCCTCTAAGTTGAAACCTACCAAAAACAAATGATGGAATCACTATGGCTTTGAAAACTGAAGTTAATGAAATTTACTAAAAGTGCAAAGCTATTAGTATCAGAACTTTCTCACTGATTTAGCAAACAAAGGCAATTTAACAAGTCTTCCATTGACCTGGCCACTGAGAAAGAAGTTTAGGGTCCTAGTCAGGGCATACAAACAGCTGTGTTCCAATTCCTTATAGTTTTCTTCTCATTGACAAGCACTTTCAAAAAATCTATTTTAAAAAAATAATAATGGTAAGTATATTCCAATTATTTATTGGCTGACTGGTTCATTCAGTTGCAGCACTAGTTATCTCTATCAGTGTGTCCTTGTATCCCTTATTATGAAGCAATGGACTGATAACCCATCCTCAGCCAGGCCTAGCACAATGTATAGCACAGTAGATGCTTGTGATGTATGATGATGTTGTTGGATGTCATCGAGCTGGGTCCAACATATAGTGTCCCTATGTACAACAGAACAAAACACTCCCTGACACTGTGCCGTGCCTGGCAATACTGTCAGTGCTTCTCTGCTATTCACAGGGTTTTCAAAGGTTGACTGTTTGGGGATTGGGTTGTAGGGTCCTTCTCCCAAGCCTACAAGACCCAGTATTCCCTGGCAGTCTCCCATCCAAAGACTAACCAGGCCTGAACCTGCTTAGCTTCCAAGATCAGGCATGATCAGATGCCAGGATGGTATGGCTGTAGACTGCAGTATATAGATGAGACAAAAGAGAGAGAGAGAGAGAGAGAGAGAGAGAGAGAGGAATGGCCACAATCCTTCACCCACTTGGTGCTATGAGATTTGGCAGCTCCTTCCATCCCCAGAGTTTGTGTCTTATTCTGACTATGGGAATGAGGTGGAAATGCTGAGGAACCAGTTCTCAGCCCATAGCTTAAGAGGCCTTTGTGTTTTCTCTCTTACTCTTCAAATCCTGCCTTGCTATGATGACAAGGTTAAGAAGAGAAGATGAGAGATACATGGCCTAGTCCCTTCCTGATTGATGGTTGGCTGAACCCAGTGCCACCTAGCTGACTACTGGTTGACAGACATGAGCAAATCCAGCTGGAATAAGGGAAGCCTAAACCTGCAGCCACACCACCGTAGCATCCTATCCCATCAGATCTGGAAGCTAAAGCAGGGTCAGGCCTGGTTAGTACTTGGATGGGAGACCGCCTGGGAACACCAGGTGCTGTAGGTTTAGGGGGACGGACCTGGGAACCCACTCCTCAAAACCAATCAGACACTGAAAACCCTATGAAAAGCAGAGAAGCACTATCAATACTGTTTCACCTGTGGTACATAGGGTTGCTATGAGTCGGACACCAACTCAGCGGCACCTAACAACAGCAACAGCCCAGACAGACCCACAGATAGGTAAGCAATCAAAAATGCTTGCTGATCTAAGTTTCTGTGTTTCCAGGTGATGTGTTATAGATCATTATTTATGTTAAATAAATCAACAATATTTGTTGAGTCAGTCATTTCCAGCCATTTCGTGTAAAATAGTTTGCTGTCATTTTCCAAGAACACATTTTGTTAGGAAAGAATACAAGATGCTACGAACAGACCATGACAAATAGTACAAAAGAAAGAGACATGGAGTGCTTGATCAGGATTCAGCACAAAGCACACCAGTAAGAGCCTCTCCCCTTTGCTCCTTTTGCTTTCTCCATTTTCAGCGCAAGGTGGAAGGTATCCCTCAATCAATAAAACAGGGCTCCTGCTCTGAAAAAAAAAAATCACTACTGAGTGGAGAAATACACATGTAAATAGCAGAAGTAATTTTGAAAAAGAAGAATTGCTACTTTGGAGTATCTACTACTCCAAAGTACTACTCCAAAACAAAGCCCTGTTTTGGTTGGTTTAGAACCACAGAAGCTTGGATAAAAAAACTAAGTACAGAAATGAACACTATGGTACCTGACTCTCTCCTCCAGGTCCTTCCCATACAAGTTGTACTTGGCAGCAAGGTAGGTGAGGATGGCTCTTTTCTGTCAGTCTCATTCCATCTATTTCAACCAGGGGCACTTGACCAAAAACCAGATGTCCATCTGTGGTTTGAGCACAGAGAGGGTAGGATACTCATCTTTGATGGTTGTAATAAGTCTGCAGGATGGCCCAATGGTAGCTTTATTGAACCATTTTCAGTTTTCACCCAAAGTGATGAATTACAGATCCCAGTAGTTAAGGAAATGCCTACCATTTGTTTTCATTTGAACTTGAGATTTGTTGACCTTTTTATGCATATTTATGTATTGGCCAATCATGGTTTTGTAAGATTTCCACATTTACTGTAACTATGACATCGTATTGGGAGAAAGGCCTGGCAATCCACTCCCAAGGCAATCCCGAAACACTCAGCCATTGAAAACCCTATGAGGGTCACCGTGAGTCGGATACCGACTCGATGGCACCTAACAACATGACATCGTATATAAATGTGCTCTGCACAGTGTCAGGGAATGTTTCATTCTGTTGTATACAGGGTCCCTATGAGTTGGATCTGACTCCATGGTTCTCAACAAGAACAATAATGTTATCCTATAAGCACTTCTTGTCCTCAAAGTTTAGGGTATGTAAGAATTACCTGGGGTGAAAGGTTGCTACAAATAACCATCCTACTCCCCAATGGGCTTGCAGCCATAGCCCTGTGGCATCAGATCCCGCCAGATCTTGGAAGCTAAGCAGGGTCGGGCCTGGTTAGTACTTGGATGGCAGACCACCTGGGAACACCAGGTGCTGTAGGCTTGGGAGACGGACCCAGCAACCCACTCCCAAAAATCAATTTGCAATTGAAAACCCTATGAACAGCAGAGAAGCACTGACAATAGTGTTTCACCTGTTGTACAAGGGGTCACTACGAGTCAGATACCGACATGACGGCACCTAACAACTCCCCAAATATTCTGATTTGGGGGTGGAGTCTGGAAGTCTGCATTCTTTTAAAAGCACATCAGATGTCACTCTAGGTGTACATGGAAGCAGGACGGATGTGACATCACAAACCAGGCAGTCCTGCCATCAACTACAAGTTCAGGTGGTTCCTCAAATCATCAGTTTCAATAATTCCCTTAGAAGCACTTGCAGAACTCACAGGAAGCTGTCACACTCTGAGCTATTACCTTCTCACAGGGAAAAGTTACAGATAATCAGCCAAGGGAAGACCTGCCCAGAGCAGAGCTCAGGAGGTTTCCGGCACCAGGTTTCCCACATTCTCTTTCTGTGCAGTCAGAGGCAGTGTTAACTCCTCCTGGCAATACCATGTGACATACAAATGAAGTACTGTCAAACAGGGAAGTTTACCTGAGCCTTGGTGTCTGGGTTATTGAGGGTCCATCATGTGGGCACTGTTCACGGTCCAAGCTGATCTGTTTTCACTCCTTCCAGACGACAGCTGATACCATGTGACCCACATCCCAAACCTGGCATCACCCTGTGGGTATGACTCACGGGGCTCACCCTAAATCACACTTCACACAAAGGTGTTCCTTTCAGCCGTATTCTGAGGCCCTAGAGCCTGCCTCTGAAGCAAAGCCCAGCCTCTCTTGGAGCCGGGTGAAATTCTTTCCTGCTCACTTGTTTTCTTCCTTCTGTTGGCTGCTACGCTCAGAGCCTGGCCACAGCTGGGCCTCTCCCTCAGACGCAGCAGCCCAGGACATCTGTGTTGGTGCAGACTGCCTGGGCCTGTACCTGTCAAGCCCCCTTGGAATTTTAAATATCAGAGTGACAAGAGTGCTGCCATTGGGGAAATATAAATGACAATCTCCATGTTTGTGCTTGATTTTCCTCCAATAAAAACAGAGGCACTTGCACTGATTCTGACAGGCCTCAAGGATTACCTCACCTCTTCCTCCTTCTTCTCCTCCATCTTCTCCTCCTCCTTCTTCCTCTCAGTAAAAGATTCCTCCTATGGTGAGGGATGTGCCCTCTGTATGAGACTATCATCAAAAACTGGCCTTTGCTTGTTTTTAAATTTCTGAGTAGTAGATACTCCAAAGTAGCAATTCTTCTTTTTCAAAATTACTTCTGCTATTTATATGTGTATTTCTCCACTCAGTAGTGATTTTTTTTTTCAGAGCAGGAGCCCTGTTTTATGATTTTGCCTCCTGCCACCTTGCTTAGCACATAATAAGTGTTCAAGTAGGATTAGAGATTTAAGTCAACACATGTTTAAAGGAAGTACTAAGAGCCCATACTTTTTGTTCTGAAATGCAAACAAACTTAGAAGACCACTTAGGTCATAAGAAGATAAAAGCAATATATATTTGCATTTTCTTACGCATGTGTCAGATATAACTGGAAGGATATACAAGTAATAACTGTTTGTCTGTGAGAAGCAAAACTGGGTTGCTTGAAGGCAAAGCTGTCAGGAAGCCTTCCAAGGTTGTAGAACTTGGTTTGTGGTTTTTTTTTTGTTGTTGTTGTTGTTGTTGCTTTTTGTTTTGTTTTGTTTTGTGTTTTGTCAGTGTCTCATTGGGTAGCCTAGGCTGGCTTTACGCTCACAGTTCTCCTTCCCCACACTCATGAGTTTTAGGATTACAGGCATGCATCACCACACCCAGCTAGCTTATTTGGTTTTTGAACCATGTGAATGTGTCCTATATTCCACAATATTTAATTGCAAGATTCTAGCAACAGAACAATAATTGGTAAATTCTTTATTTTGGCTAATATTGACAATATTCTTTACTACCATTTGACTTACTGTTGCTCAGAGGACAGTCAATCACTAGACACTGTGTTGTTATTAGACACTAAAAATTAGAAAGAGACTGGAAGGGGGTTTAGACATAAAGAAGAGCTCAAGGAAGAATATGAGATCCTGTCATCCTCATTATTAGGATGGACTAACTACAGGAAATGAATCACCTGACCAGATCGAACTCAAACACCAGCCTCCCCAAAAAGGCTTGCCAAAACATGTCCCATAACAATCACTGGACAAAAAATGGTTGATATTTTTAGGAGAGAAGATCTTGACATGAAAGACCTCACTTATAGCCCAACTTAACACACAGCACTATGACAAAGCTGGGGTCAATTAAGATATCACTGTGGACACTGCCATTTCTAAGAGCAAGCTCCCACTCAGACGGCCATGCTGCTCTACGGCATGAAGATGTTGTAGACAGTTCTCACATAGATCTCATCGGGAGGAGGCTTCTTCTTGCTGCCAGGCTCCAGGAATCTCTTAATTGTAGGGATATTACTTAATTTCACTGTGTACTCCTGAAAAAGAAAAGCACAAAAAGTCAAAGTTAACAGCAAATGAATTAGCAACTATGAAAATGCTGTTGTGTAAAATGTCTCATTAAAATCTACTCAACAGAGGTGGGCCCAGTGGCACATGACTATGCAGGAGGAGTCTGAATTCAAGGCCACAGGCAGCCTATGCAATTTAGGAAGGACTTTTTTTAGAATAAAAACTAAGAAAAGGGGTCCGGGGTTGCAGCTCAGAGGTAGAGCACTTGCCCAGCATGCGCAAGGCCCTAGGTTCAAGCCCCCAGTACTGGAAAAAAAAAAAACTTGTTCAATAAATATTTGTTGATGAGATCCAACCAGAATTTCCATCCAGCATCTGTTTAAGGTCTGATCTCATGTTATGATTCCTTACCATCTCTACCACCAATGGTAGAATCAAGGCCAGAGTTTATGCAAATGTTATGATCACACAGGGATATTAATTCTTTTCAGAGAAAACAAAGTAAAAGGCATAGTTTTAGTGAGATTGTGATATTTTCTTCAAGAAGAAAAAAGGAAGGAAAAAAAAAAAGCCACAGGAAGAACTGATCTGTTCAGAGAAAATGCATAAGTCATTTACATAAAAATGCTTTAAAAAGTCATCAGATGGTATAATTTACATTTTAAGTCTCCTTGAACTTTTTACTCCTACTATCCACAAATGAGTCCTCTTTTTGCCTATGTGTGGGTGATGGCCCCTTGGATTTTTCATACCTTATGTCTCAAGCACTAGATATTTATGTGAACTGGAATGAAAGAAAAAAAATTCTATTTTCATTCAGAGTCAAATCTTACCAATTCTCAGTAACTCAGGGAAAAAAGTCCATTTGATCTAGTAAAAATTCTGAACTATACCAAAGTTTATACTCATCATATGTAATTATTATAATAAAATCTTTTAAAATGAAGATGACTTATTTTTAGAAGCTATTTATTAAATGCCTATTATGTGTAAGACAAACACATATGAAAACAAAAATATACATGTACTAATATTAACAAAACCCTAATTATGTCAATGAATTATATGTAAATATAACAATCTTCTCTTTTCATTGCTTATTTAAGCTCTATTTGTATTATCTAACTTTGAATGTTTTATTGATATTTAGAAGCTTGCTCTGAAACATCATTTCAAAATCTCCTTGGGGTTTGTATTTATGAATAATAAAACTTTTGTGACAATTTTCCTACCCTTTAATCAATACAGGGATAACCCTACAATTCAACACATATTTGGTATTAGATTCTGATGTCTTTCAATATTGATGCTCAATCTGCTCAGAGATTAAAATTGTATGTATAAATGTGTGTCCTGGGGCTTAGAAATAACTTGTTAGTATCATGGGTGGAAAATATCAATAGGTCCAGGTGCTACAGTTTACCAAAAGAGCTAGATGTTTATCATTTACCCTAGACTTTTTAGATCCTTCACGTATGATCAATGAAAAACACTTCCCTGTCTATGGGGTATGTGTGTATGCGTACACCAGCATGTATGTGCATGACTGGAAAGAGATTATAGATTTGAGAACCTTAGCAAATAAAGTTTCAGTATCTTCTGTATTTAGGGCCAAAGGCTCTATTATGTACTCCATAATAAGACTTTTTGTTTTTTTCAGTACTTGGGGATTGAAACTAGGCCCTTGTACAAGCTAGGCAAGTGTTCCACCTCTGAGCCACACTCTGAGACCCTTTTTAATTTTCTGTTTTCAGACAGTCTCATTAATTTGTGCAGGCTGCCTGTAGCATAGAACCTCCGACCCTTCTGCCTCAGCCTCCTGAGTCACTGTGATTACAGGCACGTGCCATGACACCCAGATAACTAATGCATGTTTAGGAAGCCACATAGGCGAGGGAAAAGGATCCAGACTTAGATCCCAGATCCCTCTGTGACTCCTAAATGACTCACTTAATCATGTGACTTGATGTAGGTTGTGTAACATTTCTAAGCCTGTAGTTTTCATTTGTAAAATAGGGATACTAAAGCTCACCTCCTGGGGTTATTGGGGTGTGGGTGGGAGATCTGATGAGCAAATGCAAATAAATACCTAGCAGACCAGATGGAATGAAGTGCTTGTCTTACTTCCCTTCTCTACTAAGCAAGGCTGGGATTTAGCTCAGTTGGTAGAGCACCGCTCTGCAGTCTCTGAGGTCCCAGATTCGAATCCCTGCACCACAAAAATGGGAGAAGGATGTGGCAATGCACTCCTGAGGCAATCCCTAAACAATTAGCTATTGAAAACCCTATGAGGGTTGCTATGAGTTGGACACAACTTGACAGCACCTAACAACAACTAAGCAAGTAACACTGAAAAATATACTAAATTCACAACAAGTAAAGTCAAATTAAAGAAGGTTCACATCTGTGTCTACAAGAAGAAATGAACACATTTATAACACCATAAGTAATGTAATAGTTTGTCTTATTGAAGTTTTCCCTTCTAATTTTCTAGGTACATTAATTTAACTGGAGGTGGCTGTCCTTACTAATCTATTAAAATGATATTTACCAGTCTTGGAAAAAAGTTTTTCTTAAATGAGTGTGCATGTTACTTATTGGGGATTTTAGGGTATATATTTCTCTGGTTTTTGATACCTTGGACAAAGATAGGTGAATTTAATCTTTATCAAAGATTAGTAGCCTTTTTCTACAAAGGACTAGTTGGTGAATTTTTTAAGCTTTGCAGGCCATATAATCTCTATCAGATCTACTCATCTCTGCTCTAGGAGCACAGAAGCAGTCATAGGCAACGTGTAAATGAACAGGCAGGACTCTGCTCCAATAAAATTTACCTACAGACACTGAAATTTCAATTTCATGTTATTATATAACGTGAAATGTTCTTCTTTTGATATTTTTTCAATAACTTAAAAACGTAAACCCCATTCTTAGTTTATGAGTTACACAAAAACAGGTGGCAGGCTAGGTTTGACCCAGGGGCCATAGTTAGCAGAGAGCCCTACTCTAGAGGAAAGTCCACCAGACTTAGGGACAAAAAGCTAAGGTTCCAGACAAAACTCAGGTACCCACTAGCTCACTGTCTTGGCTGCTGCTTTCTTTATCCTGGATTTCTACTTCCTCATATGTGTACGAGCTGGGATTTAGCTCAGTTAGTAGAGCGCTACTCTACAGTCTCTGAGGTCCTGGGTTCGATTCCCAGTACCGCAGAAATGGGAGAAGGATGTGGCAATCCACTCCAGAAGCAATCCTGAAACAATCAGCCACTGAAAACCCTATAAGAGTTGCTATGAGACACAATTCGACGCAACAACGTATGTGTACAGAAGGCAGAAGGTGACTTTCTTTTTTAAAGCCCGTTTTTGCTTTAAAATCCTATGATCACTCCTTCCAGAAGAACACGAAGGAATAAACTGACCCACACCAAAATCCTTCCACGCAATTCCTGGGAAGAAGAATGGTGGGAACCTTTGGGTGTAATGTTCAGGGTGTCCCTTATTTGATCTCAGAACTTGGGCTTGGAACTTTCCAATTTGAGACCACTTTCTTTCTGAAAAGGGAGTCACACCCTGATGATGAGATTATTTTGGATGCGGACCTCACCCACCCTCTCATCTATAGATCCATCAGCATGGATGAGGATGAGGAACACCTCCTCTCTGTGGTTACCACTAGGAAAAATCCCCACTGGCAAACCTTAAGATGAACAAAACTAAGAAAAATGATTTCAAGTCTCTACCTGCATTTTACTTCACTAAGTAGAATATAAAAAATAAAGTCTCCTGTCTTTCACTCACATGCACATACACACACACACACACACACACACACACTGAGCCAACTGATTAACAGACACTGAAGGAAGGCCCAAGAATTCTAGGCCAGTCTCCATAATATGCACTTTTAATTACCTGGAGAAAAGGAAATGCAGCCAGGATATTAGGAATTTTTTCTTCTAGAGCCAAGATGGTTTGGAGTAGAATTATGTCGGCAAGACTCAGCTGATTACCAACAAGGAAGTTTTGTCCATGGCCCCTTAAAACCTGCAGGATATAAATGATTGGCATTTATTACAACACACAGAAAACCTGATGAAGCTACTGAATCAGTGCACTATTTGAGAAGGTGGGTAGAACTACAGTTTTGTCCTTTTATCCTTCTATAAACAGCATTAATTAAGATGATGCTCTCTATACTTAAGAGAGAAGAGTGAGGAAGGAAGCATAAAAAGGTGTGGAAATGAGAGCACCTGTAAATATCTGCCATCAGTCAGAACAAGACTCTGAAAGGGGGAAAAGGAAATTAATTAGCATTCAGTACTGTAAAGGATGTTATCTATGCTAAAAATGTACCTACAGAAATGAATTGATCCTAGCTGGGTGCAGTGGCACACGCCTGTAATCCCAGCGGCTCAGGAGGTGGAGACAGGA
>VMDO01001172.1:97761-226570 GCA_007922755.1 Pedetes capensis
AAAAAAAAAAAAAAAAAAAAAAGAAAAGAAAAGAAAGAAAGAAAAAAGAAAAGAAAGAAATGAATTGATTCTGATGAATCCTGGAGGTTTGGGGAGGGACAGGAGTGATGTGGCAAGTCTAAGTAAGAGGTCATCTCCAAGAGATCCACTCTTCTTCCCCAGTCCTTTGTCTCTATGAACCATTAGGATTCATAGAAATACATCAGGCCTGATTATAAAAGTAGACTTCTTATCACATCTCCTCGAACAGAGAAAACTGAAAACTTACGTTCATCTTGACTTTTATTTTGAAGGTAAGAGTAGATTTTGCTGAGGGAGAGGCAAAGAACAGTGGTACACAAGGGGAGAGGACTTTCACAATGAACTCTTCTTGGATGGCCATAAGTATGTGTGTGTCTGTGTCTGACAGGGATTCTGAATTAAACATAGCTATGGGAGCCAGCCTGCAGCCATACCACTGTGGCGTCCAATCCTGTCAGATCTCGGAAGCTCATCAGGGTCAGGCCTGGTTAGTACTTGGATGGGAGACAGCCTGGGAACACCAGATACTGTAGGCTTGGGACCCAGCTGGGACCCAGTAGGACCCAGCCTACTGCTATGAGTCAGATACTGACTCGATGGCACCTAACAAGAACAGCGTGGTAGGCCTGGACTTTTTCTAGACGTTTGAATAATGTAGTCCTCATAAAGTCCTAGGGCTGGGATTTAGCTCAGTTGGTAGAGCACTGCGCTGCAGTCTCTGAGGTCCCTAGTTCAATTCTCAGCACCTCAAAAATGGGAGAAGGGCCTGGCAATCCACTCCCAAGGCAATCCCGAAACATTCAGCCATTGACAACCCTATGAGGGTCGCTATGAGTTGGATACCGACTCGACAGCACCTAACAACAACATAAAGTCCTAGGGGCTCCAAGATATCAGCTCTGTGCTAATGGCTACTGTTGGCTCTTGGGAGTCTTATCACCTCTTAAGTAGTCCAACAGGGCTCATCTTTACACTGCCCTGGGCAGAAAATGGTGTTTGAGGCCCCCTTGTGGTTTGGTTGTGCTATGCTCATCAGCTTCTCTGCCACCTACCTTTTCAAACACAGGAAAGTATCTAATTATAGCCTTCTGGGCCATGCTAACCACTTCCTTTTGTTGATCCTCTGGTTTTAAGAAAGGATGCATGATAAGCAGCTCCAGGAGATCCAGTGTCCCTTCCACATACATGTCAATCCTTCAAACAGAAAAGCAGGTTTATCAGCCTCCCCTCTCTTTGATCTCATCAGCTTCCACAACTAAGAAACCAGAGTGCTTTTGCTTAAGGCTCTGGCAACCTGGCACCCTAAGCACTAAAAAGTATCTATCTATATCTGTCTTTTATGAACAAAGATGCAAAGTCAATTCTAGAAGTAGCTCAAAAAAATCCCTCAAGAAAATCCCATAAATCAGAAACATTAACAGTCATTCTGCCCTCCCTCCCCAGCTTCTCTCCTCCACCCTCACCCCTACACCTATCCTCTGGTCTCTTGGTGTGGGTTGAACTTCCACTTATAAAATTAATGAACATGACTTACTGAATGCTTGGAGCACACCAGGCATGGTGCTCAACACCCTATAGCCATTATCTCACTGACTCCCACAGCACTGTGAGGAATGTACTGTTATTATAACCATTACACAGGCAACTCGTCAAGAAATTGGAGGCTAACACTTTGCTCATGTATTTGGGAGGTGCAAGGACTAGGTTCTGAGTTCAAATCACAATCTAATGCACACTATTCTAGGTCTTGAACACCACAGCTGATACTTAATGATATTAAATTAGTAAAAAAAGTACAAAGTAGCATCAAAGTATTTAGAGAAATTGAAGTCTGAAACCATGACACCCCACATACAGTATTCAATACTGGAATTCAGTTCTTTTCGATCATTTAACTCCAAAGTGATCACAATCCCAAAAGACACCATCTTGAAAGATTAAAATCCTGAATGTTGAAATGTCAAAAGTCAATCTTCTCTTTTAGTTTGGGGTGAGGTTCTCTTTTCAGTTTTTTCCCTTCACTGTTTTAAATTGCCAGCATTATGTTTCAAAATTTGCTATGATCTCTGCATCATTTCCAATACTAAAGGTATAAACTGCATTGAGACTTTTAGAAAGTTATAATTCATTTTATGCATATTTTGCACATTTGACTTCCTGAGAGTGCATTATCATAAGGTCACTTTTGTATATATGTATTGTGCATGTACATAAAAATGCTGTAACTTCCTTAATCGATAAAGAGATGTCTCTATCGTCCATCTGCATTTGTGAAAGATAGTATTTCTCCAGATCTTGGTTCTTTGAGTATCTGCACATACGGCGGTGGCTCACTGCAGGTTTGATCAATCTTGTCCAATATCTTAGGTTCTCTCAGTATTTCACATGACCAAATTATAAAGCTATATGTGCATAATTACCAAGTGCAGTGATAGGAATTTATCCAGCTCTCTTTTCAGCTTGCATTTTTAGGAATACTGTTCATTTGCTCATAACTGTTACATACATATAACTGTTGTTAGTATATCAGATTTTTTTTTTTTTTTTGGCAGTACTGGGGGTTGAACCCAGGGCCTTGCACTTGCATGCTTTCCAAGTGCTGGACCACTAAGCTGCACCCCCAGCCCATTTTTTTTACTTTTTGAGACAGGGTCTCGCTAAATTATGCAGATTGCCTCTGATCTCAAACTTGCAATCCTTCCGCCTCTGCCTCCTGGGCCGCTAGGATTACAAGCATGGGCCACCTTGCCCGGGTACTATATCAGACTTTTGTGTTGGAAAAATATGTTATCATTGTCTATTTTACAGTGTAAAGTGGTCTATGCAGCGTTCTATCATGTTTCCACATTTCTCAAATAAATATCCTTTATAAAACATAAATAAATGTCTTTTAAAGAATTTTTAATATTTTTCCCAGTATTGTATTTTTAGGATTTTAGACATTAGGGAGTTTGATCTGTCAGGATTTCAACATTCAGGATGATGACATTTGGGATTGTGTCTTGAGGAATTATGGCCCAAATTTGTTTTACTCAGATTTTCTGCACAGAATTTATGACTGGTCTTTTGGGCCTTTCTAGGTTTTGGTCCCTGTTGGACCCAACTCAATGGCACCTAGCAACAACAACAAACTTCACACTAAGGATATAAAGCGTAAAAGAGATGGGGATGCTGCACAGGATTGCTAATCAGCAATGGCATCAGAAAGGTGATAATGGAGGACACTTGAGAGGGGCCACAGTACATGGTTCTCTCCTTGAGGTCCCTGCCAAAGAGCTGGTGCTTCTCTGCTATGTAGTGGAGAATGCTTCGGGTCTGCACCAACTTCATGCCATCAATTTCAACCATGGGCACTTGCTGGAACAGCAGGTGGTTACCTGAAAAAGGAAGCCCGGAGTTAGAAGTGATCCTTTCTTTCCTGGTCTCCAACCCTTAAGATAATGCTGTAGCGAATGACAAAATACAGCGGAGCGGAGGACAGACAACCTTAACTTCATTCAGAGGCACAGAGGTAGCCACAAAAGAAGCATGAAAACTAGCAGTTTTCTGGGCACTGGGGCACACACACCTGTAACCCCAGTGACTTGGGAAGCTGGGGCAGAAAGATCACAAGTTCAAGGCCTGAGGCAGTCTGTGCAATTCAGCAAGACCCTGTCTCCAGATAAAAAATAAAATAGGGGCCAGTAATGCATCTCAGCAGTAGAGCAATTTCCAGGAATGCTTAAGGTCCTTGGCTCAACCCCCAGTACCGCAAGAAAAACAAAAAAAAAAAAAAAAAAAAAAAAAAAAAAAAAAAAAAAAAAAAACCAACAACAACAAAACCCCCAAAAAACAAAAAAATAAACGAAACAAAACAAAACAAAACACCAAAAACCCAGCATTGTTGTGAACTACCTCTTTTCATTTTTGCCCCAGGAGAAATACCCACCCACAGGCATAAGAGGTGTGTAGGGTCTGGGCAACATAGTGAAGATACTTCTTCAGAGCTGCACTGGCCAGTATAGTAGCCATTAGGTGCATGCAGCATTTAAGCCTAAATTTAAACAATTTAAACATTAAAAAATTAAAATTCAGTTCCTCACTCACCCTAGACACATTTCAAGTGTCCAACAGTCATGTGTGGCCAGTGGCTGCCACTCTGGACAGTGCAGAAGAGTACATTTCTGTCACAGCAGAGTGTTCTGTTAAGTACCACCGTGTTTAGAAAATTAGGTCATGAAGCCTACAGCACCACCAATACCCAAGTATGCTCGCTGGTTTCTGTTCCACAGCCAGGATCCACTTGCTACCCAGCTGGCTGTCACTGGTTGAAAAGTGACCCAGAAATTTCTTTAACAAACCTGTATCAAACACTTCCCACATACCAAACCCTGGGTGAGATGCAGATATGCAATTCAGTCCAGCCCTTGATGGGTTGAGCACTGAGGATGGCTGAGGGTGGAGGGCACATGCGTAGTGACTAGAAGTCAGTGTCACATGAAGGTGGTAATAGTCCTGGACAGCTGGTACCCTAAGGGAGGCATGAGTTAGGCTTAGGCCCTGCTGATGGCTGGCTGTTTGTGGCCGTTAGGTGCCATGGAGTCGGGTGTGATTTATAGCAACCCTACGTACAACAGAATGAAACACTCCCTGACACTGTGCTGTGCATGGCACTATGTCAGTGCTTCTCTGCTATCCATGGGGTTTTTGACGGCTGTCTGTTTCGGAAGTGGGCTGCCAAGTCCTTCTCCCAAGCCTACAGCACCCAGTATTCCCAGGCAGTATCCCATCCAGGTACTGACCAGGGCCAACCCTACTTAGCTCCCCAGATCAGATGGGATCGGACACCAGGGTGATATGGTTGGCTGCTGGTGGTTCCTATACAAAGGGTGGGTATAGAGGGACCAGGGCTGGCCAGAGGCTAAATGACAGCCTTTTAAAATTTTTCACTTCAGTGTGATAAACAGGTGATGACCTCAGGTAGCTGAAGGAGCTGGAAGAACATGAGGAACAGTAGAAAGGTAAGGAGGAGCGAGAGAGGAGGAAGGGGTTGAAGAAGGTGAGGGGAGGTGACAGGGATGGACAAGGGCTATTCCTTTGGATGGAGAACGAACTGTTCTCACCCTTTAGGTAGCTTTTATAGAACTGAATAAAAAGCAACTTCCTGGCCATTTCAGCTATATGTGTTCCCTCTTGCCTTTCTGGTCTTAGGATACTATTCTTAGTGTCTTCAGCATCTTGACCCTTGCATGCAAATATCAATTCTTTAAAAAAAAAAAAATCAGCACTATAGGATTGCTAATCAGCTACGACATCATACTCACCATCCTGCAACTTGTGCAATTGTTCTTTTGTTTCCAGGAATTCTTCATCAAACTAAATTTAAAAAAGAGACCCCCCCCCACGAAGGTAAATATCATTATAGGTGCAAGTCTGAATATATCAAATTAAATTGTCTCAAGGAAGAGAGAGAAAGAGCACACTTAGCAGTTGCAGCCTGGTGTCTAAATATCACTGCCCACTAAAATGAATTAGGGCTCCTATGAGAAAAGGTTGATTGGGTTATGCCAGAAAGCAAGGACGTGCTCAAAGACAAAAGTGGCACGTCAAAGAAAAAGGCATGGAGGATCCTATTTGAGGAGGATTCTCTAGCTAAATTTGGGGTGATCTGAGCATCCAAAAGAATGATGTCAGGTATACATTATAACACACAACTAATTCCTTATGTCCATAAATGATGATGATGCTAAAGTAGAAAAAGAAAAAAGGGAGGAAATAAAAGCTGTTTTTCACAAGAATTAGCGCTAATGGTAAACTCAGAAAATCACCAATGTGCAAACCCCGATATAACAACTCATTCTGATACGGATCATAATGGATGGTGCAATCATTGGAGGTGAGGACAGTTACATAGTCTCTAAGAGTCATCACACTAGTTACATAATTAGGATAAGGGGAAATGTGTCTTTACAAAGGAAAAGTTTGGAGATCTTACCATTCATCTAACACTCAAACTTAGCTCTACAATGGGGGCCGCATGGACATCCTGTTCCTCTTATTGTGATACACTCAGAAGGGAAATGGGATACTTATGAAGACATCGCCAAAAATATTTAACCTGAAGCCAATCACAAGGTAGAAACTAGGCAAATCCAGGATGTGGGACATTATGTAAGATAATAGCCCAGACCTTTCAATACCCAAGGGCACAGAAAAAGCAACTAAAGAGAGCGAGGCTCGGTGGCACATGCCTATAATCCCAGTGACTTGGGAGGCAGAGACAGGAGGATCATAAGTTCGAGGCCAGAGGCAGCCTATGCAATTTATTGTGGCCCTGTCTCAATATTAAAAATACAAACGGGGGTTAGGGGGCTGGCTCAGGGGTATAGCACTTATAACGTATATGCAAGACCCAGTGGCAAGAAAAAAAAAGTAACTAAAGAGACATAATAACCAAATGCCTAAATCTTTTTGTTGTTGTTGTTTGCGGTACTGGAGGTTGAACCCAGGGCCTCACGCTTGCATGCTCTGCAAGTGCTGGACCACTGAGCTGTACCCTCAGCCCATTTTTTTTTTTTTTTTACTTTTTGAGATAGGATCTCCCTAAATTACGCAGACTGCCTCTGGTCTTGAACTTGTGATTCTCCTGCCTCCGCCTCCCCAGCCGCTGGGATTATAAGTATGCGTCACCGTGCCTGGCTCCTAAATCTTTATTAGACCCAAGAGGAGGGGAAATCATAACTGCTGAACAAGGATATATCAGTTACATAGACACCTGGGGGACAATAGGAAAATTTTGCATATTGATTGCATATTATTATTGTTCTTATTATTATTTTGTGGTACTTGGGGGTTGAACACAGGGCCTTGTACATTCTTTGTAAGTGTTCTACCACTGGGCTGCACCCTTAGCCCATTAAATGTTTTTTTTTTTTACTTTGAGTCAGGGTGTTACCAAGGCACACACGTAGGCTGCCTCTGGCTTCAAATTCACCATTTTCCTGCCACCACGCCCAACTGGTGTTAACTTTCTAAGGGGTGATAATGGCATTACAGTTATTAGAACGATTATTTATTCTTTCTCAGAAAGAAGAAACATTCAGGGAAAAAAGCAGAGAGAAGAAGGAAGAAAGCAAAGGTAGCAAAACATTAACAGTTGGTGAACCAACTGGACAGGCATCCACTGCGTTATCACAACTTTTCTGTAGTTTTGTAAGTTTTCAAATTTAAAAGCTGGGGGGGAAAAAAAAGAAACAGAATGAAAAAATGTTCCTCTTCTGGTGACGTTATGAAATATGTTCTAAAATGTTCTGTACTAATGCGCTTCGTGTCAAGAATCCAGGGATGAGTCCCCACCCGTGGACGGGCCCGGATAGCACTCCTAGGTCCCCCAAGGGCCAGCGCTGAACTGCACAGCATCAGCAGCCTTTCACCCCTCCATCTGCACTAGCTGACATGGGGGGAAGTAGGATGACGTGGAGCAGGCGTGGCTTCTGTTATTCACCAGGGTCCTTGCAGTGTGAGAAGGGGCTCAGTTCCCTCAAAAAATGTCCATCTGAAGTCCACCAAGCAGTAGCCTCAGGGCAACAGTGCTCAGGACATCGTCCCAATGCTGAGCCAGTGAGATGTGGTGCCAGGAGTAAGTCCTCTCTCCAGTCTTTGCTTCTCTAGCTCTAATCACCAGGCCCATTCAGAGCACATGGGAAAGCAGCAGGGCAGAGGGGCCAAATCCCAGACCCATGCCTTGGAGATCTAGGTTCAGTACCAGGGAGGACCCAACAACATGCACTTTTGAAAACAAGTACTTCCAAATGATTCAGATTTTTTACTTCTGAGAACACATGCACAATGGGACTAGGACAGCTTTTCACCAAGCTTTCCAAAACCCTTGGTAATGAAGAGAAGCTGGCACTGGACAGGGGGCTGAGAGGATGGAGAAGGGGGCAAGGAAACGTCCTGAGAGCTTTGAGGGAGCTTGACAAGGCTAGCCTAGGTCCAGCCCCCAGCTGCAAGGATAGAGACAGCATGCCCATTTCCTCCCAGTCATTTGTCTTTGTTCCCTAGCCCAGGATACAACTCCCTACAAAAGATTCTACACCAAAACACCCACCAAAACACTGCCACACCAAAACACTCCCTGTCCCCACACTTTCTTCTCAGTGAATTGCTCAGAAGTCTTGAATCAGGAGTTCTTGGTCTGTTATGTCTCCTTTTATAATATGAGGGGTCTTCAGGCAAACAGGTCCAAAGTGTCAAAGCCCAGGACAACAAAGACCAATACCCAGCAGAGAGCATGCCAGTGAGGACTCTGAGGAAGTAACTGACAGAGACTGGGGATGCAGATTCCCTGAATTAAGACAGCTGTTTTCCAGCAGGTTTTAGCTCCCTAGTTATTCATACGTGTACACTTTGCACACCAGCCTCATCCGCCTGTCAGTCCTGGGACACTGGCAATCATGAACTTGTCCAGTAGCTGACACCCAGTCCCTCCCAATGTTTTCAGACCTGTGTGCACACAAACTTAGCTAAAAATGTCTTTTGGCAGTGATGGGAATGACAACTGTAGACCACGTGGTTGGCCCTGGTGAGGCACACCAATATAGCTCCCTTCACTCCAGTCTTCAGGGTGGGCCAGAGACCCCTGGGCTCAATTTTCTATCCCATCTGCCTGCCCACTGTGATTGGTCTGGGAGAGGTAGTCATATGACCCATGTTCTTTTTAAATTTATTTATGATTCTTTTTTTGTTGTTGCTGTTATTTGCCGTGAAGTCATGTCTGATTCCTAGCGACTCATGAGGTTTTCAATGGCTGAGTGTTTTGGGATTGCTTTGGGAGTGGATTGCCACGTCCTTCTGTTTTTGCAATGCTGGGCATCAAACCCACAGTCTCAGAGAGCACAGAGCAGCACTCTACCAACTGAGCTAGGACTGGGATTCTATTACTGTAACACAGAATCTTGTCTCACAAGAGAGTAGAAGGGGCAGAGTGGAAGGAAAGCAGGAAAGAGAGAGTTTGACAAAGGATGCTTTAACATCTATTTAAAACCCATAAAACAAATCAAGAATTGCAAACTCAGAAGCCTACTAGGGTTAGAGAAGTGACATGAATAAATGACGCCAACCAGGTTCTTGTCCTTGGACCATGAATTTTTTCACTCTCCTCTGAACACAATCAGAAAAGAAACACCAAGACAAGACTGAATGGTAGGGAAGTCCTTAATCAGACCCAGTTCACAGTACTGGGTCCTGTAGAATCAAGGGCCCAGTATTATCAGATCTTCCAATTTCTTAAGAGAAGTCATAAATCAGGATTTGTATATAAAAATGACATCAACTAATTTAGAAAATTAGAAAACATGGTGGGCATGCAAAAAATAAAAACAAACCCATATAAACAAAACCCAAACTCACAGTTTTCATCTTTCGCAGTTGCTAGGGGAAGCAACCATTATTCTGAAAATTGGTAAAGCAAATCAAGCATTTAGCCTTTCTTACACATACTGTATTTCAAGGTAATTAAATAGTTAAAGGGCAAAAATTATTCACTGTAAGAGAATCACCATTAATAAATTTAGGTGAAATAATAGAAATAGAAAAAGCACTATTTTGATGATTAGCAGCTATTAAAACCACTAGTGGGCTGGGGTTGAGCTCAGTTGGTAGAGTGCTGCTCTACAGCCTTTGAGGCCCTGGGTTCGATCCCCAGCACCATAAAAATGGGAGAAGGATGTGGCAATCCACTCCCAAAGCACTCCTGAAAAAATCAGCCGTTGAAAACCCTGAGGGTCGCTAGGAATCGGACACAACTCGAAGGCACCTAACAACAACAACAAAACCACTAGTTGAAAAGGTGGCAGGGAGACTATAATGTGTGCAACAGGCCAACACTGCTCGAGCACAGTGGTTAAGGTCAGCATCACTGAAAACCACACCACAGACATTACGCAGCTCCTAACATGCTGTAACAGAAGTAGCTTCACAGTATCTCCTCTGATGGAGTCTGGCAGGGGAAAAACAAAAAGACAGAAAGAAGAAAAGGAGCCTGGATGTCATCACACCTCTGGAGCCAACCAGCAGTTTACAGAAAATATAGGGAGTACAGAATCACATGAAAACAAGATGATCTCCTTTCACCACGTTATCTGGAGGTAACACTAGAGGGTAAACAAGCATAATCCAGAATGGGGGAAACCCTACATGCAGGCAGTTTCTTCCAGAAATAAATGACTTAGAAACAAATGCAGACCCTTAGCACGAAGATCTTAGCTTCTTATACGGTCTCCTATCACAATGCACCAGGATTCCTTGGAGAAATACCTGATTTTAGGGCTAGAGCAGAGAAGAAAACACAAGATGAGCCTGGAGCATTTTGTAGTGCCAGAAAGCAGACAAGTGCTGGGGGGCGGGGAACTGAGGAATCCTTATGGCCAAAGCTGCAACAATTTGAGCAATAAATAAACCAGAAGAGGGATGGAGACAAATCTTCCTTATATAAAAATTTTGGATGTAGATCCTCCTTTCTCCAGGAGATGGAGCTTCCTTCTCATCATTTTGAATGGGGGCTGGATTTGTTTCCAAATACAGGGAAACACAGTAACATAGTAATGGAGGACCCTGGTAGACTCTATTTTAATCAAATGATCAAGACTAACAGCCAACAGTGACAGTTCATGTTGATATCATGGAACCTTGGATAGGATGCAATGAGAAAGGCACTCTGTCTTTTTGGCATCCTTCCCCCACCCATAAACCCTTCTAATCCTGAGAAAAGCATCAGACAAACTCACACTACTAGGGATTCTACAAAAATACCTGACCAGATATTTTCGACACTGTTGAGAAGAAATAAAGGAAAAGCCGAGAAACTGTCAGAGATTGAGGACAACTAAGGAAACATGATGACCAAATACAATGTTGGATCCTGTGGTAGGAAAAGGACATTAGTGTAAAAAATAGTGAAATCTGGATAAAGTCTGTAGTTGAGTCATATGCCAATGTTAATTTCTTAGTTTGATACGGTTATGTAACATGTTATTGGGGAGACGGAGGGTTATCTGGCACAATTTTATAATGTTTTATAAATCTAAAATTATTCCTACATATAAAGTTTATGTTTAAAATGCAGAGGATACTGTTACAGCTGTGTGTGTGTGTGTGTGTGTGTGTGTAGGAAGAAACATAACCAAATGCAGTGTGTTTGCTTAGATCAAGACTGGAACAAACTATTAAAAAATCTGCTTGCCAATGCTGTATTACTCTGTACCCATCCTCATTTACTAATAAAGGGAGATTTAAAAAACCTGCTTGAGATGATCAAATTGTTAAATGATAATAAGGAATAGCTAATTTTGTTGGGTGTGGTAATGGCATTGTAATTTTTAAACCCTTACCTGTGAGAAGTAAATCTTGAAGTACAGGACTCTCAGATGATTTTACTTTAAAATACTCCCACAAAACAAGTGCAGAGAGGAGACAAATCAGGCAAAATTAGCATAAAGGTGAAGACTGTTAAAGAGAGGTGGTGGGAGCCACGTATGGAATTTATGGTAACATTCCATGTTCATCTGTATTTGAAAATTTCCACAATAACAAGCTAAAACAATAGAACATAACCAAAAATACTGTGTGGACCAATGCTTACCTATATGCAAGAAACCAAGCCTGCCAGTGTGGAGTCATAAACAGGAAATGTACCCAGAGATTTTACAATTAATAAAAATCTGGGAGAAAATGGCAAATAATCAGGTTAATTCCCTTTCTTTTTATTAATAAAAATTCACTGGCGATTCGTGATGGGCCAATGATTGAGTAAAAGCTAAAAGGAAAACAGAATTCCATCAATTACATTCCACTTATATAGAAAAATCCCTTGACAGGAAGGAATCTTCTGATTCAATGAAGCACAGCGGTGATTTTGGTGGAAGCAGACTCAGTACTCCAAAACTTATTATTTCCTCAAAGGTCTCAAAGTTGTCTGGGAAATCTGTGAAGAAAGAGTGGATAAAGTACCTCTACTCCAGCGGCAGCTAAAACCCATCTTACGGATTCCATGCGGCCTCTTCCATTGGGATAGTGGAGCTTGGGCCTCTCAGACATGACGGCTTTTCAGGCTTTCTGAAAAACAAACGCAGCAAGCAGCTACTCCCACACCTAGGGTCTTACAATATCGTAGTCCTCAACGCAGGGCTCAGTACCTAAATGAATATTCAGGTTTGGGGCCCAAGAAACTATTCTTTTTTTATTGCTGCCTTTCCCCTCAATATAAACATGCCACCATTTTAAAACACGGAAAAAAAAAAAGGCGGTGTTGGGGGAGGCACAGCCTTGGCTTTCATATTGTTTCTATTTATGATTTCTTATTCTGGATCTTGGGAAGCTGGGGCCATTTGTTGTAAAGAGATTTGTTCTAGCAGTACGGTATTCCACAGATTCAGCACATTATTAAAACGTTCTTTGACCTTGAGAATCTTAGAATTTTCCAATTTCAGCTTTGGAGGGGCAAGACATGGAGGGCGGCGGGAGAAAACCGCCCACCCACTGGAATGTCTCCAAGTCTCCATGCTTTAATACGCATCTTCGTGTGCCATCACAACAACCAGGAGGTGGACAGCGCGAATGTCACTATTGTCTGCAAAATCCTAGTCCACTGTCACGCCCGCGGCGGCGGCCCCCGGGACCCGCACGTGCTGTGCGTGCCCCTTCTGGGCAGTGAGCCCAAGCTTTGCGAAATGCGCCCAGGCCACATTTGGCCACCTGAGTCCCGGCGCCCCGAAGGCGGGAGACTAGACGTCCACGCAGGGCTGCACCAGCCCGCTGGCCGGGCCCGGGGGCAATCGGAGCCTACCTTCCGCCGATGGATTCAGGCTCCGCAAAAGGGGTTAAAGGGACTGGCACGCTGCGCCGCCAAGGACCCCAACCCAGCCCAGGGGCCCGCGTGCGCCCGGATGGGGGCGGAGGCGCCGAGCAGAACAGAGAGGGAGACGGGGCGTGAATGGCACGGAGAGGAAGGGAGGATGGCAGAGGAAGGGGCGCGGAGGGTCGCCGAGAGGAGGAACGGCACGGAGCGGGGGACAGGGCGGGGGGGGCGCGACGCAATCGAGACAGACCTGGAGCCGCTCAGAGAGCCAGGAGCTGCACAAAGCGCTCGGCGAGCGGTCTGCAGCCAGGCGAGACGGGCGGGAGGCGGGGAGGTGCCGAGGGGGCGGGGCTCCTGGAAGAGTGCGCCAATGGGGGAGGACGCGTTTAGCATGCCCCACCCAGCTGCAAAGCATTCTGGATACTGTGAAAACAGCCAACATTTAAGTTAGTTTTAGCTTAATTTGAGCATTTTTAGGTACAAAAATCACCTTGCACGTGTGAGCTACGCCTGGTTTTGGCTGTATATCCTGTTAGCGATAGTTTCAGGAGCCAAGTCAACGTATGTGTAAAGCTGCAAATCTGTTTAGGTTTATATAGCGTTTCAGCACAAACTCTTACTCGGATGTGAGGGCGATCTGGCTGCGACATCTGTCACCCCATTGATCGCCAGGGTTGATTCGGCTGATCTGGCTGGCTAGGCGGGTGTCCCCTTCCTCCCTCACCGATCCATGTGCGTCCCTCCCGAAGCTGCGCGCTCGGTCGAAGAGGACGACCATCCCCGATAGATGGAGGACCGTTCTTCGGTCAAGGGTATACGAGTAGCTGCGCTCCCCTGCTAGAACCTCCAAACAAGCTCTCAAGGTCCATTTGTAGGAGAACGTAGGGTAGTCAAGCTTCCAAGACTCCAGACACATCCAAATGAGGCGCTGCACGTGGCAGTTTGCCTTTCTTTTCACGTATTCACATCTTAAAAAATTAATTTTCTAAAAATTTTTGTGCACACACACACACACCACCCCCCCCGCCCACTTATTAGGAAGAGGCTGTTGAGGTGGTGCTAACACTAAATAATTTGGTAAATAAGGTAATGACTATCAAGTATATTAATATTATGGAACACGATGCAAAATTCACATGGAACTTAAATATAGGAGAATCACAGGTTTGAAGCCAGAGGCCGCCAGTGTAACTTACTGATATCCTGTCTCAATTTAAAAACACACAAACAGCTCAGTGCAGCTGAATGGCACAGCGCTTGCAAAGGCCCTGGGATCAGCCCCTGGGTACTGGAGGGCGGAGGAAAATAAAGCCTTCAAAAACAATTCCTGATTGTAGAGGCAGCTTCTACTGTTTCTCACACTACAGATGTTGATTACTGTATTTACCCATTAGCTCTAGAAAGCAATTTAAGAAGCCTTTGCAGCAACTATCATGATCAGATTTTACTCTTGGTACATTTCTCTCCCAGAAGTGTGGAAAATTAATCAGGACAGGACAGTAGAGAAAGAGTCATATATTAAGTGTCTATGTGAACTAAGGATCGCTAAGTTTCAAGATGAATAAGAAAAGGGAAGATACTAACAGGTAGAAGGTAAAGGACTTGCTAATGAGGCAGAACGGAAGGGAGCAAGAGGAAAAGTTTGGAATGATATCCCATCCCCGGACAAAGACACACACGTACATTTTTGTACAACGCTGTCTTTGTCTATATCTCATATTTATTGTCTTCTAATACATATTTTTAATTGTAGATCTACTAGAATGTAAACCCCACGAGGTTAGGATATGTGTTCTCTTATCTTCTTTTGTAAAGCCTGCTGAATATACAGTAAGCATTCGGAGAAATATTTGTTGAATGAGTAAACAATTGTTTAGTTTCTAGTTCCATAAAAGCACAGAGGAGGAAGACAATGTTTTGGGGAAATTGTTTTGTTCCAATAAGCTGCCCAACTGGAAACGTCCACTAGACAATGGAATAAGCAGTGATGACGCAGAAGAGAGGAACAAAGATGCACCTAACTGGCGACAGAAAGATGAGCCCATCCACAGAAAGTTTATTGAGGAAAAGGAGAAGCAATTGCAGGACAGCTGGGCACCTCAAGAGTCAGAAAAGTCACTTTAAAATGAGACTAACAACCCAGGCACCGTGGTGCATACCTGTAATCCCATTGACTTGGAAGGTGGAGGTAGGGTGGTGAGTTTAAGGCCAGAGGTAGCCTGATGAATTTTGCAAGACCCTGTCTCAAGATAAAAACTAAAATGGGGGCTGAGGATGCAGCACAGTGGTTGAACACTTGCAAAAGTATGGGTGGAGACCTGGGTTCAACACTCAAGGACTACAAAATGAGTGAATGAACAAATTAATTAATTAATTAATTAATTAATTAGCTTAAACAAGGTCAACCGTGTGTGCCCAACTTCTTTTTCCTAATTCAGGACTAACACGGGGATTACTTGGGTACAATATAGGTTGTTGTTGTTAGGTGCCGTGGAGTAGGTATCCGACACGTAGCGACCCTGTGTACAACAGGAGAAACACTATTGTCAGTGCTTCTCTGCTGTTCATAGTGTTTTCAATGGCAGACTGATTTTTGGGAGTGGGTTGCTGGGTGGGTCTCCCAAGCCTACAGCACCTGGTGTTCCTAGGCGGTCTCCCATCCAAGTACTAACCAGTCCCAACCCTGCTTAGCTTCCAAGATCTGAAAGAAGGATGCCACAGGGCTACGGCTGCAGGCTTAGTATATAGGTTTGTTGTTGTTGTTGTTGTTGTTGTTGTTGTTGTTAGGTGCTGTCGAGTCGGTATCCAACTCATAGAGACCCTCATAGGGTTTTCAATGTCTGTTTCGGGATTACCTTGGGAGTGGATTGCCAGGTCCTTCTCCCATTTTTGCGTTGCTGGGAATTGAACTCGGGACCTCAGAGACTGCAGAGCAGCACTCTACCAACTGAGCTAAATCCCAGCCCCAGTATATAGGTAGGGAGCCATATTTCCACATCCTGCTGAAAGTGATCATTCTTTATTCATTTTCTTCCTACTGCCTCTTTGTACAGGGATTCACTTTAATTGAATTACACAGGACAAATGTTATTTATTCAGCTTTGCTGACAAGCCAAACACATCACTTCCCTTCCTTTTGTTGTTGTTAGGTGCCTATAAGTTGGGTCAGACTCATGGTGAACCTATGTAGAACAGAACAAAACACTACCCAGCACTGCCATGTACACAATCTTTTTATGTTTGAGACTGTTGTTGCAGTTACTGTATTTCTTCTCCTTTTGTATCATGCCACATCAGCAAATGGAGGTCCCAGGGGCTTCACTCCATTCTCATCATTAAGGTCAACTCTACTTTGAGGAGGCAACTCTTCCCCAGTTGTCTTTTGAATACCTTCCATCCTGAGGGGCTCATTTTCCAGCCTTATATTTGACACTATATTTGACAATATATTCCAGCACTATAGTTGCTTCTGTGCTATTCATAGGGTTTTCAATAGCTAATTATTTCAGGAGTGGGCTGCCTAGTCCATTTCCTTAGTTCTAATCAAGTTGCTATTTTACCAATTTGTTCTTAGCCTTCAAAAATAGCAACCTATGTCCAATTTGATTAAACTAGGGTATCATGCTAGCCTCTTTGTTCACCTGAATGAGTAACTGAGGCAGTATAAGACTCTATGATTGCACAGGCTTATAAAAAATGAAAAATCTTGTAATATTTCTGCCACTCTAACAGGTACCATGCTGTTGTTGTTGTTAGGTGCTGTGGAGTTGGTGTCTGACTCATAGCGAGCCTACACCCAAAAGGTGAAACAGTATTGCTACTGCTTCTCTGCTTGTTGGGGATTTTTAAAATCTACCCCACAACTAGGATCTCTCTGACAGCCTGAGGGGCTGACCCCTAGTTGACCCTAGGGCCACATCTTGCTCACTCACAGCAGCCCCTCCCATAGAGTGAGTAAAGATGGTACCTGGCCAGTCTGACCTGCCCTAACCACCCTAAATTTGATTGGCTCCCCTCAGCATTTCCAGTAAATAGCTGTTCCCACCTGGCAGGTATGTCAGTTTACCTGCTGTGCCTGTCAGGTGTCTGTCCTGATAGGCTTATCCCAGTCACATGCCCCCTCCAGGACCCTATATAAGCAGGGCTCCCGGACCCCCTTCACCTCACCTTTCTCATCATCCCTCAACTGTCACCTGATCCCCATCACCTGGACCAGCACTCCCTACTCCCGTGAGACCTGCAAACAAGCCAGCGGGATCAAGACCAGGGGCCCCGAAGTGCCGAAGGATCCAAGCAACACACGAAGAGCCTCCCAATTCCTCCCATCCTTGGGAAGGAGGAAGGAGAGAAGGCCAGCTGCGAGAGGCAAGACCAACTGACCTCCACAGAACATCAGCAGCTGTAGCTGTGCCTTTAAGGCTGAGCTGTTCCAGCAGCTGGAATGCTGCAGGCTTAGAGCCAGCACTTAGAGCACTGAGAGCTCTGCACTTGTAAGAGTCGTTAGCTTGTTGCACCCCACCAGGGGAGCACCCAATAAACTTTACCTTCCCCGTTTCACCTATTGAAGGTCTCCCGAAGTCCTTCATTGGTGCCACCGGCCATTACAAACCTGGTCTAGTGAGTCCCCGATACTCATGGGGTGTTGTAGGTGAGGCTCAAACCTTAGCAGGGCTAGAGTCTCAATCGCAACATCTGCTATTCATCTGGTTCTCAATGGCAGATTATTTTTTGGGAATGGGTTGCTGGGTCCTTCTCCGAAGCCTACAGCACCTAGTGTTCCCAGGTGGTCTCCCATCCAAGTACTAACCAGGCCCAACCCTTCTTAGCTTCCAAGATCTGACAGGATCAGATGCCACAGCTGCAGGTGACAGGTACCATAAGGCCCTTTTATTTCTTAGAAGCCCCTGAAATCATCCTATTCTTGGAGCTTCTTTGAGTTGCCTTTGGGCTGATACACTCTGACTCACAGTGTCTACCTATTTAATATACTTTCAGAGGCCTTGGGAAGTTCTCACTTGGCAGCAGGTAAAATTGCTTTAACAAAAATCAAGAGCTTTAAATCTCAATTTGAGGGGAAGCTTTATAGGTAAATACATCAGGAAAGAGAAACAATTGGCTTAAATTCAAACTTCATTATAGACACCCGGTATCAGACCCTATTCTAATAGCAGGAAAGATGGCAGAGACCTTGAAAATGCCATTTTTGAAGAGGCAGGTGAGCCCAATGTGATGCCAAAGGTTGGACAAATGCTTCTGATACCACATAAAGGTCAGCTGTGTGCTGGTGGTGAGGGGCACAGTTAAGGCTTCACCATTGTTTGACTGGTACATCATGTTCCTACCAAATTCTAAAGGAGTCAAAGAATGTTTAGAAAATGAATTTCTTGTAGTATTCTGTATTGTAGTTCATGACTTAGGAGATTCTTTTAAACATTTAAATTTTATGTGAATATGCAATGAAAAGGTACAACAATCAAGCATGATGAAATCAGCAACCAGAAAGTTGCTCTTTTGATCGCCACGTAAGCCAGGAGCAGTGGTGCGTGCCTGAGCCTAGAAACCCAGGAGGCAGAGCCAGGATTGCCAGGTGGAGGCCAGAGTCAGCCTGCTGGAATTAGTGAGATCCTGGCTCAAGATAAAAAGTTTAAAGGGGCTTGGAGTGCAGCTCAGTGGCAGAGCGCTTACCTAGCATGAGAGGCCCTGGGTTCAAACCCCTCAGTACTAAAAATTAAATAAAAATATCCCCAAGCATCTAACTGGTTAAAAGCTGAATTTAAAAAATAAACAACAACAACAACAACAACAACAAAACAACCCAAACCAAACCTCCATATTTCAGGGTACCTCTTCACAATGCTGCACTAAGTGTATGCTTCCAATTTCATAGTAGTAACACTATACTAAGTATTAAGAAGGAATTAAGGAGGACTTGCCTGCAGACATAACACTGTGGTGACCGATCCTGTCAGATCTGGGAAGCTAAGCACGGTCAGGCCTGGCTAGTACTTAGATGGATGGGAGACCGCCTGGGAACACCACGGGCTGTAGGCTTGGGAGAAGAACCTGGCAACACATTCCCAAATAACAATCAGCCATTGAAAACCCTAATAGCAGAGAAGCACTGACCATAGTGTTTCTCCTGTTGTACGTAGGGTTGCTATGAGTTGGACACCCACTCAACGGCACCTAACAATGACAACAAGGAGGGCTTATAAATAACAAAACCCAAAGGAACTAATATACAAAGATTAGGTTGTGTGTGTACTTCTGAGAAAAGAATCCAGTGTCTTGCACATGCCAGGCAACCACTCTACCACTGAGCTATACCTCCAGCCCTAAAGTTATCTTTTGGTTTAGATGAAAACAATACACTCCTCAAAGCAGTTTTTCTTAAACTGTAACTTTATTTGGAGCAGGAGACATTTCCTTACATGAAGTTAACATTATTAAACACTTAGGACAAACTATTCAAAAAGCAACATTTTAGTTGAGAATTTTTTCCTTCAGTGGTTTTCTGGCCTATCGTCTCATAATTATGAATATTTGCTTTATAAATAAATATATTCTCAGTTATTCCATTGTAATCAAATCAGGTGACTCAACTGCTATTTGTCCTAAGATATCTGAGATCAGAAGACTTCGTTCAGGTCCTGTTAAATTCACATTAGCACAGTGTCTTTAGGAAACCAATAATACCGATTAATATGATAGTTGTCCCCAGTTTGTCTTCTTCATGATTTCCATGAGAGGGTCCTCACAATAAATTATATAAACATACAGTACATTTGGTTGGAAATTGTAAAAATAATTCTAAAAATCCCCCACCTATCTTAAACTAATAAGTTGCTACAGTGTGCTTAACATGATATAAAACGATTATTATGTCAAATGTTTTCTTATAAACATATTGCTTTTGGTCACATACTGAGCTGAAACGCACAGCCTGCATTCTTTTCTCTTCTTCCAAATGGCATAACACAATGGCTTGAAGGTAGGGAAATGCTATTTCATCCGAAAATAGGGTGCCTGTTACTTCTACCAGTAACTATATTTGCATGTAAAAATGAAACAATTCTTATTTTGTTCACGACGTGTTGCCTTGACTGTACAATTCCAGAAAATGACACAATGTCACCTTTTAAAAAATGTATGCGGTCCCTTAGGCAAATGCTATGTCTAAAAAATTGTCTGAAAATCCTATTTAAATCCTATCATAATTGAGCTTGGTGAGGGTTTGATAATTAATGGAATCTTACTGTGAAGCGAACAATCATGGCAAGTGTGGCTTTTAGGCAAATGCAGTGTCCCTGCTGTGCTTGCTCTGTGCGAGGCACACCTATACCTCTCTGCACAGCCCTGTTACCAAACCTTTGGGCAAGGAATGAGAGCCACTCTATACCATTTCCTCACATCCCAGAAAGCTTTCTGACTGTAAATGAGGTAATGTAATGGATAAGTACAGTTAAATTCATCACTGTTAGGTGTCTTACATTTCATTTTAGAATTCTACAGTAACTAAAAATATCTGCAACAGGTAATATTTTCTTTTCACTTAAAAATGGGCACTATTTCTATCTATACTACATAGCTTGGATGCACAATTTGTCCTTTACCAGTTGAAGGGCAGGGAGTACTTTATAAGGACTTTGCTAGTTCTTCAGAACAGAAATGTTTTTTTCAGTCTTCAGTTATCTGCACTGCACATCAGTTTCTTGGCTTTCATGTGAATAAATGTGTTCAGCCTCCTAAGGAAAGTTGTTTGCTGGTAAACAAAGAAAAGGATAAAAGGAAGAAAATGAAGTAATCTCTGAAGGTAGGCCCTACAAAAGTATTAGGAAAACAATTTTATAATGTATAATAACTGGGCAACTAGGTTTTCAGTTTTTAAAAATGTTACAATCTTAATCAATCTAAGCTAAGGAACAGAGATAATGGTATTAACAATTGGTTTGTCTCTCTGTGGGGTATTTACAATTTAAAACCAGCTTTCCAGCAAGCTGACCAACATTTCAGATTAATTTACTTTTAATATATAATACAGAAAGAGAAAATAAATATTGTCCTCACAGTAAAGGACTCATCTCTGAATACACATTTTCTGTTGCTTTCGATAACAGATTGAGAATATAATACAAAAATGAATTCAGCTTCAAGTTGTGCTTGCATATACATTGTCTGAAGTTTTGCCGCCAGCTTGTGAACAGGAAACTCTTACCTACCAAATCCACATCTTTTATGTGCTTTTCTCATGACCCCCAAGATCATAGTGCTTGATCAAGTATATTTTAGAGCCAGATTCTCCAAAGCATAAATTACTCCCTGATTGGAGGTTAGAGCCCTTTGGAAGTCATAGCAATTTTTTTTCAGGCTACAAAATATTATTAATACACTAAGGCAATCATTTACCAACTTATTAGGTTGAGCCACATGAAGATGTCTGTATTCCATTTCACCTGCTATTTTAACCTATAAAAATGATCACTTCATATGGTTTCCCTTGTTGTATCTTAGAACCTGGAACCAGAAGAGAGCAGCTTGAGCCCCAGGAGGAGGTGAGGCAATATACTGTTGATATTACTATTGCAGTCACTGGTGGTGACCATCCTTCCTGCCTCTAAGGTAACCATGAGTGGAGGCAGATGGGCGGGGCCACGTAGAAGTGGGTGAAAGTGGACCTTGTTCTGTCTCCAAACTAGCTTTGTCATTTGCAAGATTGCTGTAAACATTCCTCTCAGTGGATCAGCTTCTGCTCACCGAATAGGATTCTCACTCGTGAAAGAAACTACACAGATGAGGAGTTCAGATGTGGCACGCCGTGGACACTAGCACTGTGGCAACTGTGACATCCTAGGTAAGTGGTACCCTTGCTTTTCTGTTCCCAAGTTTTCCTGAGAATTTGGCTAGGATAGATTATTTACCAGCTGCCCCGAACAAGGTCTGGAGAGCTGAGTTGAATGCAAAATATCATCGCAGTTCTTAGAATCAAAAATCTTTTGGTGCTTTGAAACTTGGCTGTTTCGGTCATTCATCTTGGCAGGGATATAAAATTGACTGTGTTAACCTTTACTTTAAGAACCTGTTGATGTGAAAGGCTTTCCTTTAATGAGTACTTTACACTACTTGATTTTTAAAATGTAAGAAAATAGAATGTGATAGCTTAGTATGAGTAAGCTTGGTTTCATTTGGATTTTATAATGTATAATCTGCAATCATTAAATGGTGTAAAAATTTCAGAAAGTATTTATGTGGAGCTCTTTGTTCAGGGGAACAAAAATAAAGCAAAGTGAACTACATAACAGTACATTTAGAATGCCTGCAGCCATAGCCCTGTGGCATCCGATCCCATCAGATCTTGGAAGCTAAGCAGGTTTGGGCCTGGTTAGTACTTGGATGGGAGACCACCTAGGAACACCAGGTGCTGTAGGCTTGGGAGACCCACCCAGCAACCCACTCCCAAAAATCAATCTGCCATTTAAAACCCTATGAACAGCAGAGAAGCACTGACATTAGTGTTTCACCTGTTGTACATAGGGTCGATACAAGTCGGATACAGACTCGATGGCACCTAACAACAACAATATTTGGAATAGCACAGTGGTGTTGCAAAGAAAAAAAAATGACAGGCTATTAAGAAAAGCCACAGGCCACTTTCCTATGGTCACTCCAAGAAAGCCTGAAGTATCTAACGAGCCACATTTAAAATGTAACTACTTTACGATATTCTCACACATCGAGTAAATAACCCTTTATCTCATAGACTTAAATTGCACCCCTGTTGCAATACTGCATCAATATTATTACATTTTTCAAAATCTGTATAAAATATTATCTGGAACCCCAAAGGAAAATCACATAATCTTCAAAAAGTTCATTACAAAGTTAACTGTATAAAATGCTAAAACGTAACCCATATATACAAAATGCTGCTGTTTAAGAAAATAATGGGACCCAGTTTTAGAATAAAATAATTTTATACAAAAAAAGGGTATTGCATTTAAATCAATATTTAAAAAAAAAAAAAAACCTTAAAAGAGAATGTTGAAATGTCTTAGTTCCGAACGACTATAAAGTGTTGGTTTGCTTTTACATCCTCTGCATATTTCTTGCAGGTAGAACACCAGTTGGTCGAGGGGAAGTGTCCTGCTCTCCCCCACGAAGGATCTCTTGGCCCAGAGAGTCATCGCCGAGATGGGTACTTGGAAGTCCAGTCTGTCCGGCCATGCACTGGCTGGGCGGCCGGTGGCCGTGGCATCAACCCAGGAGTGCTTCTAGGCTGAGTGTGGAAGAAAGGTCGCCCAGGGTGAGCTCTGACAGTCTTCAGGGAGGAATAGCCTGCAATGGGAGAGACAGGCTGGCCTGACTGGTATGGAACACCAGCAACCCAAGTGCAGATCAACGCGTCATGGCGACAGAAATGTCAGAAAATGAAAAGTTCAAGAGGCACATCTGCCTCCTGCTCTCAGCCTTCCCTATCTCAATTAAGGAGTGCCCCATAGCTAGAGTTGTCAGGCCAGAACTACTGGTGTCATTCTTGACCACTTTTTCTCATATCCTACTTATCACGTGTCAGCAAATCCCGCTGGCTCTACTTTCCAAATAGATTCAGAATCTGGCAAATTTTTACCAACTAAACTGTTGTCAGCATTCCCCGAGCTAGCATCATTTCCTGCCCAGCTAAGTCTGACAGGCTCCTGCTTCCAGCCTTGCTCCCAGGTAGTCTAATGACAATTAGCCCCCTGTGAAGATGGGGCTTCTCGTTACTCCTCTGCTCAGAATCCTCTGGCAGCTTCCATGATGTTTGGAGTCAATGAAAACACACTTCCAGTGGCCCACTGCAGGGTGCCTCATCACCCTTGGGCCCTCTTGCTATTCTCTTCATTCATGTCCACCTGCACTATGGGATTCTTGCTCCTCCCTCCACTGGTCAGGCCTGTCCTGCTTCAAAGTCTGTGCACTGAAGAATCCCATATCTGAAACAGCCTTGACCATAATTGCACATCCCACTCCTTCAGATCTTTATTCAATGACTCCTTTGCAGTGAGCTCTTCTTTGGCTTCTTTGCCTAACACTGCACACTCCAACACCCGCTATCCCTACTTCCTGCCTGCTTTATTTTTTCCCTGGCACTTAATGAACATCTACCTTACTATATATTATACTTATTCAACTCATGGTCTGTAGACTGCAAGTTCTCCAGGCCAACGAGTTCTGTATGTCTCATTCTGCCTACACCATGCCTGACAATTGTTCAGTAAGAATTCATTGAATCAATTCAGGTATAATTTGAAATAGAACTTACCAGGGGAAGGGTCTGGAATAGGTGCCAGGTGTACCCTCTGCATCGCAGAGCCAATTTCTTTTTTCAGAAAGGAAGGGATATAATTTCCAGTCATTCCACTAGAACTGGTAGAGCTGGAACCAACTGATTTGCAAAAGCAAAAGCTTATTACTACAAAGACACATGCACATAAAACCAACAGGCTTAAAAGACAGCAGTGTAAAACAATAAAGAATTACATTTTTACTTTTAGGGGAAAAAAAGCTAATTATGATAAAAACAGTGAATTCTGAGCAGAACATTCCACCATGCCACACTGTCAGAAAGACGAGGACAGTGCTGTTCTTAAAGATACCAACCAGAGAGTTGTTTGTTAAGCTGAAGAAAGAGGACATTGGACATTTTTCTTTATTGCTTGTAAAAATAAGTTTAGCCTATTCTGAAATTTGCTTTTTTCTTCACTCCATAGAATGTCCTTCCATGTCAGTATATGCAAATTCTAAAACATGACTACATATAATTTATTTAACCATTCTCTTAGTGATCAGCACATAGGCTACCTTAATTATTTAGCTATTATAAATAATGTGCATGAAATAGTTTTGATGATAATCAGAAAAAAAGTTAATAAAAATGTTAGATATATTCACTGTTTATATCATGTGTTTTCTTCTTCCTTCCTTCCTTCCTTCTTTCCTTTCTTTCTTTCTTTCCTTCCTTCCTTATTTCCCTCCCTCCCCTCCTTCCTTCCTTTCTTTTCTTCTCTCTTTCTTTCTTTCTTTCTTTCTTTCTTTCTTTCTTTCTTTCTTTCTTTCTTTCTTCCTCCTCTCTCCCCTCCTCTCCACTCCTCTTCTCTTCTCTCCTTTCCTTTATTTGATAGGCTCTCAGTAGCCCAGGATGGCTTCAAACTCATGATCCTTCTGCCTCAGCCTCCCAAGTGCTGGGATTACAGGTGTGCACCACCACACCTGGCTTGTTCGTGTCATTTCTATTTGGGAATGGGTTAAAGGCAGGAACTGTATAGTTACTCATCTTGTAATCTGCAAGGTTAATGGTTATGACTTTCACATAGCAAGTAACCAATCAGTATAGGAGAGAGAGAAAAAATCTATAATGCTTATTGTTGAAGCTTAAAGATACACAAAAAATAATGAAGAATGATATTACTGGCCACTGTACAAATAGAAGTTCTCCCCATGAGGAAAAGTTAATAAGTGGTACAGTTGCTCCGTCTTAACAACAAAGAAGGTTCTTAGCAATTGCTTAAGGCAGAGTGGAAAACTAATCTAGAATGCATGTGGAAGGAGTTGTGTTGGTCAATTGGAGTGCATTGTGCCTGCCTGGTTAATAAACAGATGTGGAGAAAAATGCGAAGAGAATTTGAGTAACTTATGAAAGGGAAAAGACAGATTAGGTAAATACAAGAAAAAATCAGAAACTTTAGTAAACAAGACATGCAAGTTTAAACCACAATAAGATACTATTTCACACACATTAGATTGACAAATTTTAATCTTGACAGTACCAAGTGGCATCAAGGAGGAACAGCAACTCCCATACCCTGCTGGAGAGCAATTTGGCAATATCTGAAAAGCCAAAAATGAGCACATCTTTTAAACTCAACTGTTTATTCCACCAGAGAAATCCTTGTGTATGTATATGACAGAGATGCAGTAATGCTCATTTCAGCAGTCTGTCTAGTAGCAAAAATTGTAAGCAACTTATGTGTTTATTAAGAAAAGAAGGAATAAATAGTGGTTTAGTATACACAATAAAATTTAGGACATCATGTAGTTAAGTATTATGTATGCTATATAATCTAAGACATATATATATGTGTGTATATATGTATGTATATATATATATAAATGTGTATATATATATATATATATATATATATATATACAGAAGTATAATTGGTACACACATATTTATTGAAACGAATGAATTGATGTCTAGGATCAAGTGCATACAAACTTTTTTTTTTTTTTTTTTTTTTTTTTTTTTTTTTTTTTTTTTTTGTGGTACTGCGGATTGAACCCAGGGCCTCGTGCTTGCATGCTTTCTTTCCAAGTGCTGGACCACTGAGCAAGTGCATATAAACCTTAAAACAAGCAAAATTAGACTATGAGTTTCATATATATATTTTTAAATGCATGAGGATAAAAAACATCCAAATCAGGTTGGTTAGAGCCAGGAGAGGGAACGACCTAGACATTGGCTTTGAGTATGTTTGCAAAGTTTAACTTCTTAAGCTCTGTGATATGTCCATGGGTGTGGATTTATTATCTCTTTCCGGTTTGCACTTCTTATGAGAAGTGAATCCTATGGAAGAGGGGTGCTGGGATTTAGCTCTGTTGGTAGAGCGCCACTCTGCAGTCTCTGACATCCCGGGTTCGATTCCCAGTACCGCAAAAATGGGAGAAGGATGTGGTAATCCACTCCCAAGGCAATCCCTAAACAATCAGCCATTGAAAACCCTATGACGGTCGCTATGAGTTAGACTCAACTCGATGGCATCTAACAACAACAACAAGGGAAGAGGGTAGGGAGAAGTGATATTGACCTGGCACTGTGGAAAGAGAAACAGTACAGCAGAGACTGCCTGTGTGTGGAAAATGAAGGGGAAACAGGCAGGTCTACGAGGGGGGACTTTATAGTGGGGAGGGTCTTACAAACTGTCCATGTACCAACCAGAAGGTATTCTGATGGCCCGGGCCTAAGGCTGGTTCATCAGACAGAGAGTACCATCTGGAACAAGGGAAAGGGGGCCTCCTTCAGCAGCGACCTCAGATGGCTGCTACCCACAACACACCTGGGGCTCATAAGTCACACTGGTAGGTCTGTTAACGTTTGGTTTTCCCTCCAGCAGGACAGATGTGCACCACTCCCCAGCTCTTGCCTAGGGCCAGCTGCTGTGGGTGCTGGCTGGGCCCTAGGGCCTGCTGTCGAGAAAGGGGGCAGAGGCCAGGGCTGGAAGAAAGGCCTAGGTCTTCACACAAGGAAGGTGCCACCCCACACCTCTCTGCACCCACCTTGCTGCATCCAGAGAATTTGCTTTCTGTCAGTTCAGAGTTAATAATCATTACTCACCGGAATTGATTTTGCTGATGACTGATACTGTCCCTGAAGATTTTCCAGACAAACCAGAGCTGGACCATGG
Organism: Pedetes capensis; assembly: GCA_007922755.1. NCBI lineage: Eukaryota > Metazoa > Chordata > Mammalia > Rodentia > Pedetidae > Pedetes > Pedetes capensis. Next base: position 125,059 of record VMDO01001172.1, read on the forward strand.
ATTAGACGGAATAAAGTCCTTGCCTGGGTTTGGGAGCATGCCATTTCTCATATTTATTCCTAATAGAGAAGCAGTGTTTTTCAAATGCAAAATAAGACAGACAAATGGATAAAGAAACTGTAGTACCCCACATAATGGAATATTATTCAGCCCTAAAAAGAACAAAGTCTTGCCATTTGTCCCAACATGGATAAGCCTGCAGGCCATTATGCTAAGTGAAATAAGCCAGTCATACAAAGAAAAATATTGCATGATCTCACTTATATGTGGAATCTAAAATATATTCATATTACAGAGATGGATAACAAAATAGCAGTTACCAGAGTACCAGGGGCATGGATGAGTAGGGGAAGAAATAGTGAGATGATATAGTTCAGACACTACAAAGTTGAACACTAGCCTAAAAAGCTCATGTACAACAGGAAGACAATAAGTTAACAAAATTCTACTATATATGGGATTTGTGCAGAATAGATTTTAGCTGTTCTCTCCATAAAAACAAACAAACAAAAAAATGGTTAACTGTGAGATGATGGATATGTTAATTTGTCATTACATTATGTTTTTTACTATCTATATGTAACTTACATGTTGTATGTACATGTATAACATCAGGCTGTATGTCTTAATTATACACAGTAGTTTATTTGAAATGTAAAATAAACATTTAATCTTGTACCAGACTTCAGAGATGAAATTCACCTAGAACCCAATTTGTCAAAAACTTCCTATGAGGCAAAGATCAAAGCAAAAACTGACTGCGATGACATCTGACAGGCGGCAAGGAAAGATGCCATCTTTGAGTTCAGCATGTTGTCTCACTTGGGGGCCTGAGAGCTTCTTTTATGCTCTACCAACAGATCTGCCCCGTGCCCTTGCCCCGGTGCTGTCCTGGGCTTCAGGACTCCTGGACAGTCTAATCTTCCCCTCCCCAGACCACTTCCTCTGTGTAGCTCATCCAGGTCCTTCCATTCCCTTCCTCATCCCCACCCTCCCACTCTGCTGCCCACCGTGCTCCTCCTCCTGTGTCTGTCCTGAGGTCCCCTCCTCTAATATGACCTGGAGCACCCTCACCCATCACAGAATGGTGACTTTCCCCTCTGCCCACAGCCTTCATCAATTCTAGTCCTTCACGTCCAAGGCCTCCCAGCATACGGCCACCTTGAACTCCACCTCAATACAAATCACTTTGCCTCTGACTTGCTCCACGCTCCCCCTTATGTCAGGCACTGTAGCTGTTCTTCAGGACTGAAAGTCCAAATTCCTCCTTTGTCCTCCCTCTTCCCCTATAGCCCTAAAGCAACAACTCTCCCATTCACTTCCTGCTCCCTTCTGACTGTGGTCTCTATAGATCCACACCAGGATCCCTCTGTCCCTGCCATCTGATCTGTCTTCTTCCAGGTCATCCTGGGAAATGTCAGGCTAATCTTCCAAGCCTACAATGTCAATCCTGATTAAAACTGACAGTATTTGCCATATTTCCAACCACCCAGTGAGGAACTGCATGCTTCAGAAGGGCCTGCTATGCTGGCTGCATCGCCTCCCTCTTGACTGCACCCCAGCCTGTACTACTACCCCGCTTACCTGGCTAATAGCTGTAATTTTCTCAGAGCACAGATGTAGGTAAATCTGTGTCCTTTGATGAAAACCCTTCAAGAGCTTCCTGCTGTTCATGAAATGGAATCCAAATTTCCTATTCTTTTTTCTTTTTTGGCAGTACTGAGGGGTTGAACCCAGGGCCACGCACATGCCAGGTTAAGTCTACCTCTGACCTGCACTCTCAGCCCCTTTTTGACTTTTAGTTTTAAATTTTGAGACAGGGTCTCACTAAGTTGCAAAGCTGCCTCTGGCCTCGAACTCACAATCCTCCTGCCTCAGCCTCTTGAGTTGCTGGCATGATAGGCATGCACCATGGCACCTGGCTGAAATCCAGACTTCTTTCAGGGCCCTCAAAGATGCCAAATACTACCTGCCACATGGCCTCCTGTCCACTATGCTCTGGCCACAGCAGCCTCTGCTATTCCTCTCACAGTCTACACCCTTTCCTGCCTCTGGGCCTCTGTGATTGCTGTTTTCTCCATTTGGTGAGCTCTTCCCTCAGCTTTCTGCACATCTGGGTCTTTCTTATTCTCTGTGGCCCAGCTCAGAGTCACTTGCTCAGAGAAACCATCACTAGCTGTGAGGATGGCTTGTCTCCCACACTAGGATATAAGCTATATCTTACAGGATTGCTGTACAAAGCCAATGTGGAGGCTGTGAGATGAGGGGGCCCCTGAAGTTACACAGCCCAAGGGCCCTGTTTGGCTGCTTTGTTTGTTACAATATTCCCAGTGCCTAGCACACATGAGCTACTCAGTGCATATTGATTGATTGAATTAATTTATGAATGGATTATTGGCTAATCCTATAAGCTTGGAATATGGAGAATTTGGAGAGAGGTTTGGGTACCCATCAAACTCCAGCATTGACATTTAACTCCCGTGGTACTGCCTAGAAGGTATGAACAAGCTCCTAACCTGGTCTCCTGCCTGGTAGTTTCTCCTAAACCTGGTCTGATGGAGAGGCTTGAGACGTGCTGCCTAGTTCTTGTCAATTCCTTGCCCTTCAGAGGTTGAACTCAGTTTTGTATACCAAATTTCTCATCTCAGGTGACTAGATAAGACAACAATGTGAAACCCAGGCTTGTGCAAATACTTCTACGATGTTTCCACCAATTTTAGCAGAAACCAGTGCCCAGAGCATAGTAAGAGAGGAGGTGATGTAATATGCAGCATGAAGTATCTTTAGGGCTTCATAAACAATGGAAATAGCCTGCAGCCATACCACTGTGGCATCTGATCCCATCAGATCTCTGAAGCTAAGTAGGGTTGGACCTGGATAGTACTTGGATGGGAGACCACCTGGGAATACCAAGTGCTGTAGGCTTGGGAGAAGGACCTGGAAACCCAATAAATGATCCGCCATTGAAAATCCTATGAATAGTAGAGAAGCACTGACAATAGTATTTCATCTGTTGTACATAGGGTCGCTATGTGTTGGACGCCGACTAGATGGCACTTAACAACAATAACAAGCAATGGGAAGCTCTTGAAGGGCTTTCACTGGAGGAGAGAGCTGGTGTTATTGCATCTGTGCACCGAGTATGTGAGGGAACCAATTTGGAAGTTCTTGCCTTCCAGTCCAGAATCTTTGTGCACATGTGATTCGAAGGACAAGGCCTCTTATCAGAGAGCAAAGTGAAAACGAGTCATTTCTATTACCAGGCAGGTATCGTGAGTGCTTCAAGTAGTGCTGCTTGGCAGCAGATCTCAGGGTCGGTGTGTCTCGCCTCTGGTATGAAGTCTGAGTGGGGGCACTATTTCCTGTACTCATGGGCTCAGAGGGCTTCAGATCCAGAACACTCTCAAATCTGAATCAAAAGAAGATGGCTTAAGTCAGCAAGACAGGGAGAGCAAAGGAGCACACACCATCAGACAGGGACAGATAGTCTCACACACCCCAGGTTCAGTTGATTGGCAGGTACACGCAGCATACTTGCCTGCAGAGAGCATCATCGTTTTGCCTCTTCTTGGTTTTCAGGTCGATCCTGGTGAGGGATGGACTGAAATCCAAGTCATCCAAGTCAGCCCAATCGTCGGAATCCTTTGTTGACCTGGAGATAAGACGCCACCTTCTCCTACTCTTTGGCTTGATCTCACCATTTTTGTGCTCTAGGCCAGCTAGGATTTTCTGTGTGCAAAAGAAAAGGGGAAGAAAAAGCAATACGTGGTATTAGGAGAGTTCGCCCATCAGTAATTTCTATTCTGAATTTCCTTTCTTATGGAAAAGAGGATCTTGAGGCATAACCTTCTCCAGCATGCACCACTATGGACAGCATACTGCTGGACCTCTCTCTCTCTCACCTGTCCTGCACAGGTCACATTGGCTGTCATCCACTGTGTGTACTGCATCACATAAAACAAGGATCTCAAAAAGAAAGTTAAGATTCTTCTTACCTACTAAGGCAATGGCCAGACTCTTACTTGGGCCTTATCCCTGTGAAAGAGTTAATATGATTTCTTCTGTTATGATAGAGATGTAAGTGATTACTGCTAAGTGTCAGTCACTCTGTTCTTTTACAGAAAATAATGCAAATAACACCTTTTTTGGCTTCTTAGTAGGCCTGGGTCATACCTCTTTAACTACAGCATTAACTACAACAGGAAATTTCCCAACACATGCCACTTCCAAATTGTGGGCAGGGGTAAAGTGACTGGTGATACCAGCCCTGCCACCTCTGCTGGGATCCACATTGTGTTATTTGGAAGCCCAGTGAATACTAGTTGAGAGAAAAAGTACCACTTTTGTAAAAAGATGTTAGAGAGTCAGACTGTTGACAGCATTATAAAGCTAATGATATCTCCAATCTCTTGTCAGCTTATCTTTCTGGTGACTCTAACATGCATTGTTTCCTTTTGAAAACCAGCCTAAGAAAAGGAAGATTTGGGCTCAATTAGTAGCCCAGCATTAATAATATCAGTTTACAGCAATAATCTGAATAACAATCTCTACATATCAGTATGGGCTGGGATTTAGCTCAGTTGGTAGAGTGCTGCTCTGCAGTCTATAAGGTCCTGTGTTCGATTCCCAGCACCACAAAAATGGGAGGAGAACATGGCAATCCACTCCTGAGGCAATCCCGAAACAGCAATCAGCCATTGAAAACCCTACAAGGGTTGCTATGAGTCGGATACGACTCGACGGTAACAACAACAACAATAAATATCAGTACGGGTCCTTATGATTTTTAAAATATCTTTGCAAGCATTATAACCTTTGATCCTCCTCAACAACCCCTTTTGGTAGGCAAGACATACATTACGATTTTCTTTTTATAGATGAGGAAACTGAGTCTATAGAGATCAATAATAACAATGACTGACATTTACTGAGTTCTAACTACATGCTGGGGCTGGGATTTAGCTCAGTTGGTAGAGTGCTGCGCCGCAGTCTCTGAGGTCCCGAGTTCGATTCCCAGCACCGCAAAAATGGGAGAAAGGCCTGGCAATCCACTCCCAAGGTAATCCCGAAACAGTTAGCCAATGAAAACCCTCTGAGGGTCACTATGAGTTGGATACCGACTCGACAGCACCTAACAACAACAACAACTACATGCCATGTACTACTGTAAATTCTTCTTAAGTATTAACTCATTTAGTCCACAAAACAATGACATCAAGAAGACGCTATTATTATCCCCATTTTACAGATGAGATGAGGAGCAGAGAAGCCAGGTCAGTTGCTCAGGGACATTGAACTATAAAATAGCAGAGTTGAGATGTGAGCCTTGCACTCTAGCTGCAGAGTTCAGCTGGCTACCACCACCCCACAGTTGCCCACATGAGTGTAGCCATTATAAAGAGGAAAAGCCAGAATCTGCATTTAGACATTGAGCCAAGGATCTTTTCACAATGCCACGCAACTGCACAGATAAATGTATTACAGTTAGACCATAAGGTCTATAAGGACTGGAGAAGAAAGTATTTCACACAATACTGCGGTCTGAAGAACAGAAGCTACAGAACTCCCTGGCGAAGCCTTGCTCCTTACCGACGGAGGATTCTTGTTGTGGAGGGATGGGAAGAGTGGGGGGCTTGGCTTGTCCTCCTGAGGATGGCCTGGGCGATCTGACCAGGAGGCCTCAGCTTTGTAGGGATACACCAGGTGCTGAGGGGGCTGGATGGCTTGATGCGGTCGTGACGAAATCTGCATGTGTGGCTTGGTTGGGGGATGGGCAGGGGGGACTGGCTTGATGTGAGGAGGTGGGCCTGCTTTTTCCAAAATCTCTTTCTGTGGTTTTCCTGAATCCTGAAGGTTCTGTGTGGTGATCCCCAGTGGGTGCCCAATTTGGAAGTAAGGATATCGAAGCGCCTAGAATGGCAAATGAGGTGTTAGGAGAAAAGCTTAGTCAGTAAGTAAACACTATAGAGATTCTGGGACTATACAGTTTGTGTGACCTGTTTACAGCAGGTTCCTACTTCAAACCAAACCAACTATCAAACAGCGTCCTGAGGTGCTACAATCCTTTGTGATTTTTCTTACATAAGATGCCATAAAATTCAGGTACTAGTTGCATCACTTGAAATTACTTGGATAAAGCAGGCAGTTACACGGCTGTTCCCTTTGCTATGTCTGTAAAGCTTTCTGGCTCAATACAGATGCTGATTTTGTAACTTTCTTGCTATGAATCTTAATTATAATATTTCCCCCTCCTAAGCCCATTTTCTCATTCTATAGAAAAAGGAAAAATCATGTAAACTTGAAAAAGCCAAATAGGATCCTGGAGAACTCTGAAAAATCAAGAATGAAATAAGCAGGTACAAATGCCTTTATCCTAGAAGCATAAAGAATATTCATTGAAAATAACAATATTTTTAGTAAGTACAGGATGTAGTTGTTGTTGTTATTGTTAGGTGCCATCAAGTCAGGTCTGACTCATAGCGACCCTGTGTACAGCAAATTGAAACACTCCCTGATTCTGTGCCAGGCACACAATCTTATTTATTCATGTTTAAGTCCGTTGTTGCAGATACTGTATCTGTAACAATTATACATAAGCAGAGATACAGAGGGGCTGGGGTTTAGCTCAGTTGGTAGAGTGCTGCTCTGCACTCTCTGAGGACCTGTGTTTGATCTCCAGCACCTCAAAAAGTGGGAGAAGAGGATGGCAGCCCACTCTCAGAACAATCTTGAAAACAATTAGCCATTGAAAACTCCATGAGGGTCGCTATGAGTTAGACCTGACTCAATGGCACCTAACAACAACAACAACAACAACAACAACAACAGCAACAACAACGATACAGGGGCAAATAATATGGGCACACTGCTAGAGGTCCTAGACTCTGTCATGTAACTTGAAAAGCTTTCTCTGTACTCCCAGCCATTTTTGCAAATCTGGACTGATTTGGGTATTTTAGCTTCTCTGAAACTATTCTTTTTTTAAATTTATTTATCTTGCGACAGGGTCTCACTTTGTAATCCAGGTTGGCCTCGAATTTGCAATCCTACAGCCTCCGCCTCCCCCATGCTGGGAAGACACTATTCTTTTTTTTTTTTTTTCTTTTTTTGTGGTACTGGGGATTGAACCCAGGGCCTTGCGCTTGCATGCTCTGCAAGTGCTGGACCACTGAGTTAAAACCCCAGCCCATTTTTTTTTTTACTTTTTGAGACAGGGTCTCGCTAAATTACACAGACTGCCTCTGGTCTCGAACTTGCGATCCTCCTGCCTCCGCCTCCCAAGCCACTGGGATTACAGGCATGCGCCACCATGCCCGGCTGGAAGACACTATTCTTAAAAGCACACATTCCACTCTTGGTTCCCTGTTATAAAATCTCTTTCTTTTCCTCCCTTGTATGCATCTTTTTAAAAAGTAGCTCGTTAGAAATAATCCTTTCTGCCCTGAAACTGTCAGAAGTGCATTTCTGAGAGCATTCCAATCCTCTTGAACCAGCCAGGGTCACATGGAACCACATTAAGGTTCTTTCTTTTTGGAATCTTTGGAAAAATGCGTTTCTACACTCCTTAGCTATTCCTCTATCATCTCCTAACATCATGTTGGCACTTTCTGCATATTTCTCTGCCACTTTTGTTAGCCTGATCACCTTCTCTGATTACAATTTGTCACTTATTTGATCACCTGAGCAGTGTCATTGTCAATGAGGGAAGTTGAGAAAGAGCCACAACCAACTAGTGCAAAAGGTGGCTCAGTCTCATGGCTGGGCCTCTGGTCTATGATGGGACCACACGCAGAAATGGCACATGATAGAAGGAAGCATGTTGCGTGTAGGAGGCAGGTGAGTGGTAAGAGCCCACAGTACCGTCTACTTTGGAGGTATTTCATAATCTAAGTCAAAATGGTCTCAGGGAGAGCGGGTGAGAAGACAAGAGTTATGTAGCCACATGACTGGGCTGCAGTTGGTTGTACCATCTGTACTAGTGACTGGGTGAGTTCACTTAAACCTCCTGAGATTCAATTTTCTCACCCACAGAAGTGAAAACAAAAATGTCTGTCTTATGGAGTCTTTAACAGGATAAAAATCACAAAATATACTAAAGCACTTGTAAAATGTAAAGTGCATCAAAATATCTATTACAGATATTATCCTGGCTCCTCCTCATTGGCCATTCTGTGTATTGTTGTTAGGTGCCGTCGAGTCAGTGTCCAACTCATAGTGACCCAACTTATAATAGGCAAAACATTATTGTCAGGCTTCTCTGCTATTTGTAGGGTTTTCAATGGTGGATTGACTTTTGGGAGTGGGTTGCTGGGTCCTTCTCCCAATTCTGTGTATATCACCTACAAAATGAGCAAGTTGGACTTTACAAGTTAGGAAAATACCTTTCAACAACCAGAACTGGTTTATAATCAAACATGTACATAATATTAACTCATACAAAATGTATTTTAAAACATTCTCCAAGGACAGACAAATATATCTGCTTATTTTCATTTCCATAAATATGTCATGCAAACTAAATGTTAATAGTCAAAGCGACCATACTATTTAACTTTAACTACTTTAATTATACATATTAAGTTTCAAACTATCTTGAGTTCTTATACTTTATACAATATACCACTACTGGTTATTTAGTACCATTTTTCAACCATAATACTAAATAAAAAAATTCCCATGTGATTTATAAAAATTATTCAGAGTTATACATAAACTCCACAAGAAACACATTGAACAGGAGAAAATGGAGGGACACCTGACTAGCTGTTGGTCGTTTCTTTGGATCCCACTGAAGCATGTCTCTCAGGAGCTGGATTGCTTCACTGCTAGCATTTGGAATCAGGGTCTTTAAGTTATTGGGTACACACTGGGGCCAGCGGAAGTTCATAGCACTTGAGAGTTGGTAGCCTTCAGGCCAGTCAGTCTGAAAGAAGAAAAAATATAGAAAATCTTGTTCAGCCAATTGCTGTGACTTGAGTTTGAATTTTTCCATGAGTATCCATCATGAAAAGGCAAATATGTCATTACTATTGTCATTAGGTGTCATTACTCTGCTTATATTCACTATCCGGGTGGTGTGCCCAATCAGACACAGGACTGTGTTGATGAAAAGATTACAAGGAACAAAAAATATGGGGAACAGTAAAGAAACACTGAATTTGCCACGAACTTGTTTCATAACCTTCATAGAGGATAGTTGAAATTTTGATATTTGACAATTGAACCAAATTAGTATTTTCCCCATGGTGTTTTATAAGTTCTATAAGTTTTGTAAACTGCTAAGGAGATTTTTTTTAGGAAAAAAAAAATAAAACAAACACCTTGTTCCTGATCCAATACATTTGTGAAACCCTGTATCTTATTACATCCCCAACTTGATGGTTTACAGCATATATGCAGAGAAGACCAGCCATAAAGAAAGCTGTTCTACTCAGTCTCTACCTGCATCCAATCTGTGGGACACTCAATTCTGGAGTGAATGATTGAAAATACTGAAAAACTCATCCTGAAGTTTCCTTCTAGTTCTGCTATTGCTATTCTTTTTTTTTTTTTTTTTCTTTTTCTTTCTTTCTTTTTTGTTTTTTCTGGTATTGGGGGTTGAACCCAGGGCCTTGTGCCTGCATGCTTTGCAAGTGCTGTACCTCCGAGCTGCAACCCCAGCCCATTTTTTTTACTTTTTGAGACAGGGTCTCGCTAAATTACGAAGATTGCCTCTGGTCTCGAACTTGCGATCCTCCTGCCTCTGCCTCCTGAGTCGCTGGGATTATAGGCATGCGCCACAACACCCAGCTTACTATTGCTATTCTTTAAGACATGTCCTGATGTGATTGCCTCCTCTCTTTTTTGAAGCCGAATGGCACTATGTCTATCTCATATCATTCACTCACTCAGATAGGCCCTGAGTGAATGCTTAGTGTGGTTGAATATCCCAGAATAACCCAATACAAATCCTGCCCTTAAGGATATCACTATCTGCCAGGTACCTTGTCTCACATCGGTAATGCTAGTGACTTGGGAGGCAGAGGCAGGAGGATTGCAAGTCTGAGGCTATAGGCAGTCTGAGTAGTTTAGTGAGACCCTGTCTCAAGATAAAAAATAGAAAAGGAGAGTAGGAACTGGGGATGTAGCTCATTGGCAGTTGTTAGGTGTTGGATCTGACTCATAGTGACCCTATGTAGAACAGAACAAAACACTCCCTGACACCGTGCCATGTCCAGTACTACGTCAGTACTTCTCTGCTATTCATAGAGTTTTCAATGGCTGATTGTTTTGGGAATAGGCTGCCAGGTCCTGCTCCCATTTTTGTGGAGCTGGGATGGAACCCAGCGCCTCTGAGAGCACAGAGCAGCACTCTAACAACTAAGCTAAACTCCAGCCCCTTTTGGCAGAGTGCTTGCAAAATATGTGTGAGGCCCTTGATTCAGCCTCTGGATTCAGCCCCCAAGTATGGCAAAACAAAGCAAAACAAAACGAAAAAACCCAACCCACCCAAAACCCCCAACAAGAACAAAAACAAAAAGATATTACTATCCTTAAATAAAGAAAATAGGGCACGAAGATTATGCAGAGTAAAAAATGACAAGGGCAACAAGAGAGGTACAGACACAGTTACAGAGAAGAGAGGCCAGTAAGGGTGTCTTGGAAACCTTCTTTGCTGACGGTAATGATTCATTCAAATGACTAAAAGAAATTTGAGGGTCTGGTTCAGACTCACAATGGTGTTGGGATCTGGAAAAATAAACACAAGACAAATCTTTGCCCTGAATGAGCTTATGGTCCAAGAAACCCACATGCACACAGATAATTATATTAATAACACAGAGCACAGCTGTAGACAGAGAAGAGACTGCAGAAGCAGTGAGGAGGGAGATTACAGAGGGCCATGGAAGGAGAGGGATTTGCTCATCAAAGAGACATTCACCCAGGCAGAAGAGGCATGTGCTGAGAACAGAAGTAGGGACATTCCGGGGCCCACAGCCAGGAGCGCACAAGTGTTAAGAAGTAACAGGAATGCACTGAAGGGCAATGGGCAGCCAAGGAATATTTTTAGGAGAGGAGGACAGTCACTGGAGCATTCTTTAGAAAGATAAATCTGGCTACAGACTCAATGATAAGCTGGAGGAAAAAGACTTGAGAAGACAGAAAAATAGAGAAGATGTCCTAAGATATGAACAGGACAACCATGCCCTGCCTGTGATGTTAGCAGTGAACTTGAAAGGACAAGAGCCACATGAGAAATGCCGTGCGGGAACAGTCAACAGATTTACTGATCAACCACTTGGATAAGGGAAGAAGGGTAAAGGAAGGCTAGAAGGCAAAGTAGAAACTCAGTCTCATGGCTGGGCCTTTGAACTAGCAGGGGACCACAGACAGAAATGGCATAGGAAAGAAGTGAGCTGGGGGTTCAGAAAAAAGCCATCTGCTTCAGACGGGATGAGTTTGAGGTGATGGAGAGGGGGATAGGAGGAGATCCCAAAGATAGCTGTCAATACATAAATGGAGTAGTAAAGGAGGGAGGCGATGGGGACAGATTGCATTGAGGAGACTTCTGAATGGATGGAAGACTTGTACCATGAGAATCGAGAAGCTCTGCAAAGAAGGTGCTATGATGCAGAGAGGATGCAGAGAGGGCCACGACAAACATCACACATAAGAGCAGCAGAAGAGAAGGCGGCCACCACTGAGAATGGGGGCCATGGAGAATGGCCGAGTTTGACACAGATTCTAGAGGGGGCAGACATTCAACAGTGCTAATTCTACACAGCGCTGGGACAGAGGGAGTACAGGAAGCCGCTGGTGTTGGTCCACAGGCCTTCGTTTTGTATCATTACCTTTTTCGGTGTCCCCAGCACTTGGCAAATTTTGAAAATCGTGTCAATTTCACTGGCCCCGGGGAAGAGCGGCCTGAGGGTGTACACTTCTGCCATGATGCAGCCCACCGCCCAGACGTCAATCGGGGAGCTGTAGTTGGTGGATCTCAGGAGTACTTCTGGAGCCCTGTACCTGGAGGGACAAAGGTAATTGCTACCTGTTGCTTCCACTGGTCAGAAATGAAGTTAGATAACAAGCAATTCTCAGGAAGAGTTTATAGATTTATTTTCTCTCTAGTTCAGTGTGGTGAATAGACTGGCAGGGACTTGGCAACTGGAATGGGTGCTGTCAGAAAGTAGTGCTTCTCTACTGCACAGTATTTTCTGTTGACCGTTTCTCTACAGGAGTCTTTTCTATGGCACAGAGAAAAACACAGAGAAAGTGATAAGGAGAAAGACAAAGAAAGTGGAGAGAAAGGAAGAGAACACTAAACTTGTGTGAGCACTACCTCTTCTTGGTCATGACAAACTGTGCAAATCAATTCCTAAGGTCTGAAAGTTTTAACAGTAGTAATTATATAGCTTTTGAAACAAGTCTTTGGAGAATCTCTTATATGATTCTTTTGGGACACTGTCCTCAGGAAGGCCTATAGGTAAACTTATTTACACTATGTTGTTGTTAGGTGCCGACGAGTAGGTATCTGACTCATAGCGACCCTACGAACAATAGGTCAAACACTATTGTCAGTGCTTCTCTGCTGTTCATAGGGCTTTCAATGGTGGATGGATTTTTGGGAGTGGGTTGCCAGGTCCATCTCCCAAACCTACAGTACCTGGTGTTCCCAGGTAGTCTCTCATCCAAGACTAACCAGGCCTGACCCTGCTTAGCTTCCGAGATCTGACAGAATCAGATGCCACAGGGCTACAGCTGCAGGCTGTTTATACTATGGAGAAGCATAATGGGATCCATTTTAAAATTATTTATAACACAAGCTTTTAACCTTGTCCAGCATCAACATACCTACAGCATCTGTCACATACTGCACTCTTCCTCTTGGTGATAAGTTAATGTTTATGACTGATATTATCCTCAACATAATGCTATCTTTTCAAAGCATCATCATTAAATAATTTTGTGAGAGAGAGCACTCACCATCTAGTAGATACATAGTCTGTGTAAGGAGGTCTTGATCGGATTTCTCGGGCCAATCCAAAGTCTGCAATTTTCACAAGTTCTGGCCCCATGCAGAGGAGGTTCTCAGGCTTTAAGTCCCGATGGAAGAAGCCTGCAGATACAATGAAGGAATCCAAATGTACATTTGCTGCTGCATTACCCTTTGCAACTGTATTGTTCTTTTGACAACATCTAAAACTTAAAAATCTCCTTGAATAACACCCACAGATAATGCACAATCCTTTGGATTTCTTACCAGGCTTCAATTATTTCCCTTTGCAAAACCATTCAAAAGTTGATCTTTCTAACTTTTTTTTTTTTTTGTAAGGCAGAAATCTTTTAAAATATCCAAACCTATGGGTTGAGATAAACTTTGCAAAAGAAACTGTCACTCAAGGGAAAAATAACAATCCTACAACTACTTAAGTAAGCCAGAAAGAACCTGAGATGAAAACCACTCAAAAGACAATCATCAGATGGGTTCTGAGTACATACCACAGCAGAAAAACAATTATAGTTTTTGTTTAAGAGACAAAGGATTTCTGGATATAATCTACTCATATCTGAGATTCTGGTGTGTGTTGTGACACATGCTTCAATGTTAAGTACTTATTACTTTATCTAATGAAGAAGTACAGAGGCACATCTGTAGCTCTCATTGTGAAAGATGAAGATATCCCATCAAATGAGAAGTCTCAGTCACCGCAGTGCTCTGGAGGTGCAGGAAGGAGATATGCAACAGAACAATCTTCCAGGTGCATTCAAACATCTGATCAACAATACACTTCTCTGAAAACCCCACATCGTACACTTCCTGAGGTTGTCATCAGTACAGATATTATTCAGTGTAACTCTACATCTCAATGCGATGCCAAAGCTGGAAATAGAACTCAGTCAATGATGCCTATGGTGCTACTTTTTATGTGTTATCTTTATTGATGCTGTGAAAGCTGGATTCTATATATTAGGTTATTATGGGGGAAATTAATAGCCATCACCGAAGACCTACACTATTTCCTTGACAACTTCTGTGCTGACAATGCTCAAGGTGACATCCCTCCCATGCATTTCCACCCTTCTTAGGAGGCATGTCTGTAGTTGGATCACAATAGATGTCACTGCTGTCCCTGTATCAGCTTGTCCAAAACCACTTCTCTCTTCTCACAAATCATCTCTTCTTCTGAACCCTTTAGTATTGCCAGGTACTTGGTAGTTTGTTGTATCCATCCTTCCTCATACAATGACACCATTGTATGTCATTTTCCAGCAAAACATTTCCTCCTTGCCCCTTTCTACCCTTTTCCACTGTCCTCCAAAACTTGCCCTTGGAGCCTGTCGCTGCATTGCCACTTTCTTACAGGCCCTCCTCACTCCAGCTTCTCTGCACTGCCACGCATCCTGATACCTTAAGTGTCATCTTTCCATTGTCACTCTCTCATCCACACACAAACAACAAAAATCTCCCATGGCATCTTTTTAAATTATTTAATGAGGCTGAATTCTTTTCATTCTAAAATTTCTCATTCCCCAATGTTCATTGTATTTATTGCCATTAAATGTTATATTATTGCTACTTTTTTTCTACATCAATCCCAACCTTTGCCACCTTTCTAGACTTATTTTGCATTTCACCTTGTCCATGAGGTCATTCTAATATTCTATCCCTCTTCATTCCTTCATTCTACCATGAGATATTCACAGAGGCTATGCCAGCAATGAATTAGACTCTGTGGATCCAAAAGCAATTCAGATGGCTATGGTTCTTGGTCCTTGTCCTTATGGACATCTTTCTGAACTTCTATCATTTGCAGTGACACTAATCATTTTCAGATATGTTAACCATTTTTCACTAATTAGATGGAAGCACTTTAAGGGCAGAGGCTACATTTCTATTTCTTCTGAATGTCCAGCACAGAAGCAGGAGCATGGTAGCCTTGTTGATTGAACAAAGGAATTGCACAGGGTTGCAGTGAACATTTCACTAGATGGGTTGGCACAGTATCTGCAACAATGGGTTTAAACATAAATAAGATCGTGTGCCTGGCACAGAATCAGGGAGTGTTTCGTTCTGCTGTACATAGGGTCACCATGAGTCGTACCTGACTCGACGGCACCTAACAACAACAGCAGTGAGCATGAAGGAGCTTAACCACGACGGGTCTACCTAGGCTAAGTGGGCAGGGTGAAAAGAGAGGGCAGATCAGACCTGTGGGGAGCATGGAAGGAACAAAGTCCCATAAGATAGCAACTGAAACCTGTGAGAGAAGAAGAATGGCTCTGAGCAATACAGGGCCAATAAGGATTCAGAGCTGGACATTGATGCCACAGAAGGAGTACAGCAGCACTAAGTTGATTAGTCAAGGCCATTTTCCAAAGACTATCTCTGCTCTAGAAGGGTGATGGTGACATATTCACAGTGAGAATATATTACATGTCATATATCGTGGAAAGCTGTCATGTTTAAATAAAAAGACATTCCTCTCTGTTTATTATCATCCTGAAGATAATAAGGCTTAGTATTAGGTCATGTTGCAAATGCACTGTATTATGGCATAATGATAGATCTGCAGGGCGGACATAATTACAGAGCCTAGAACCCAATGCAGACGTAAAAGGGTGAAGGCACAGAAGTGATCAAAGACATTCAAATAGGACACAAGTGAGAGGAGGACACACCTCCCTCCCATCACAAGGGTGCTTCTATTTTGCATAACCCAAGGTCCTGATGAGGCCAAAGGGCCTGGCCTAGACCACAGACAGGCACAGTAACTTGGTTATTTTACAGCATATGTATACATGTACATATATACATATGTATATATATGTGTGTGTGTGTGTGTGTGTGTGTGTGTGTGTGTGTATATACATACACACACACATATATATGTGTGTGTGTGTGCATGTTTGTGTGCATAGTATAAATGTATATTTATATTTCATTTTTATCCTGCCGTTGTACTGATAGATGCCTAATGGCTCTCGTTTCTCTAATTCCTTTGAGTATACTAATCAAATTTATCAAATCTAAATTATAGCAAGAACCAGGTGGTTGGCTCAAGAAGTGCAAAGAGGAATTCAATATTAGTCAAGCATGGCCTTTAAAATGAAAGAATTTTTGATATGGACAAATCTGGAGGGCTTATTATCAGTCTAATGAAATAAAGATTTTCCATACCCACCTGAGCGGGTGGCATCTGTTCTAAGACTCAGTGTAACTGAGTCAGTGTGTTTGGACTCTGTTCTTTAGAGCACCCTGCAGCGCCCAGAATGCCAGACTGTGCTCTCATCTTGGAAATGGTTTAAGAATGTATAAGGACATAAAGTCGTTAGTTGAGAGTGATCTTTCCTATCTACCTAGAATGATTCCTATGACCACTGGGAAGCTGTGCACTATGAGACCACGTGTCCTCTTCCTAAAATCTCTGAGATTAAAAATACTTCAGTGAAAAAAGCAATGGTAGACATTACTTTGTTACTGAACAGATGAGAAAACTGAGTCATAGGGATGGGGAGAGGAACTAGTCACAGTCCTACCAAGAAATGTGTGATAGCTGTAACAGTGTCAGGTTCTACTCTTTCCCTCTCAGCCCACATAAATGAATCTTACTTTGTGGTTTTGATTCTCCCAAGTCCAGATCAGTGGTGGGTTTCATTGTAGACTCCTTTTCCGTCCTCTAATTGAGGGGTAATTATTATTTCCAAACTTATGCAGCATTTCTCTTATAATAAGTCCTCTCTCCTTCAGCCTTTCCAACCCCACGGCAACTACATATACAACCATCTGCAACACCCACTTCAACCAGATTAGCATCTTCTCCCTTTTCAGTCCATCCCATCATGTCAATTCATATGCAGATATAAGGCATCAATCTCACACTCTATCTACCCCTTGTTCACCCTGAGGTATGCTCATGTAAACAATCACTACCTCCTCCCAGCAGCCAAGCTTTATCCCTTCCCTCTCTGCTAACTCTTCTTTAATCCACTTCCATAGGGAACATGGGTACTAATGAAATGAGGCGAACGAAGATTCCAGCTCCCCGTGTATCCTCCTGAGTAGCTTCCCTTTTATATATATCGGGGCCTCTGACAATCAGAAGGAAAATGGCAAGGAAAAGATTAATTGCAAACAGACTCTTAAAAATAACTGATGAATGGCGCACACCTATAATCCCAGCGGCTTGGGAGGCAGAGGCAAGAGGATCGCAAGTTTGAGACCAGAGGCAGTCTGTGTAATTTAGTGAGACCCTGTTTCAAAAAAAAAAATGGGCTGAGGGTGCAGCTCAGTGGTCCAACACTTGCAGAGCATGCAAGCATGAGGTCCTGGGTTCAACCCCCAGTACCACCAAAAAAAAAAAAAAAAAAAACCCTGATGAAATAACTGTACCTGGCAGTGAACATATCTTGTATCTCTTATACTGCCTTCAAGTATGATCCTTTATGACAAATTTGTGAATATAACTAGAATACCTAGACCTCTGTTAATTACTGAATAATATAGCAATTCCACTCCCAAAAATCAATCTGCCATTGAAAACCCTATGAACAGCAGAGAAGCACTGACAATAGTGTTTTGCCTATTGTACATAGGGTCACTATGAGTTGGATACTGACTCGACGGGCACCTAACAACAACAACATAGCAATTAGGTTTCATTAGCCTTAAACCCATGAGTTCTAGTTCTTAGAAATTAGATGTATAATGCCCTCATGTCATGTATGGTGACTTTTCATCTCTGTTTTAATAAAACAATACTCTTTCCATTTAAGAGGCAAGGTAGCTTAGTGGTTAAGTAGGCTGACTAGCCAGACCGGCTGATTTCAAATCTCAATTCGGTTACTCACTGCCTGGAAAGTAAGTTAACCTATCTGTGCTTCAGTTTCCTCATCTATTAAATGGGGAACCAATAGCCTCTACCTCATGGGGTTGCTTTGCAGCATTAAATGTGTTATATTTGTAAAATTTTCAGAGCAGCACTGGCACCTTGGCACCATGCAAGAGTTGGTCAATAGAAGATTCTCTCACCGGGCGCGGTGGTACATGCCTGTAATCCCAGCAACTTGGGAGGCAGAGGCAGGAGAATCACAAGACCAGGGGCAGTATTGCATAATTTAGCGACACCCTGTTTCAAAAACTAAAACAAAACAATGGGCTGATGGTGCAGGTCAGTGGTACAGCACTTGGAAAGCATGCCAGCGCAAGGTCCTGGGTTCAACCCCCAGTACTGCAAAAAAAAAAAAAAAAAAAATTCTCATTTTCTCCTCCTAATAACTTGTTGAAGTGGGCAGGCAGATATGGTGCCAATTTTGCTCATAACAATTAAGGCTCCTGAGTCCAGTGACATGCCCCATGTGGGAGGAGGTGGCTTTAAAACTCTGATCTGATTCCTAGCTGGGTCCATGTTCTACTGATGTGTACAATGTGGCCCATAAACAATGGGCCCACATCCCCCTCTGGGCTCCAGAGTTCACAATGGAAATCCTTAGAGTGGAGTCATTCAGACATGACACAATAGCAGATTACAATGAGAACCTTCCTGTTAAAACTGTGTGGCTTTTAGGAGATAGGAACAGACCTTCAATTTAAGTTCAGGGTACTGCACATCAATTGAATTAGAGATGGATCTTCCCTTTCATCCTGACAGAAAAAAAAAAATCTGCTGTGCTTGTGTTTTGTTAATAATCATTGTTGTTGATGTTGTCAGGTGCGTCGAGTTGGTACCCGACTCATAGCGACCCTACTTACAACAGATGAAACACTGTCAGTACTTCTCTGCTATTCATAGGGTTTTCCATG
Source organism: Pedetes capensis (assembly GCA_007922755.1). NCBI lineage: Eukaryota > Metazoa > Chordata > Mammalia > Rodentia > Pedetidae > Pedetes > Pedetes capensis. The sequence goes on from VMDO01001172.1 coordinate 143,840, forward strand.
GTGGATTGATATTTGGGAGTATGTTTCTTGGACCTTCTCCCAAGCCCACAGTTTCTGGTGTTTCTAGGTGGTCTCCCATCCAAGTACTAACCAGGTCTGACCCTGCTTAGCTTCCGAGATCTGACGGGATAGGATGCCACAGTGCTATGGCTGCAGGCCAATAATCATTGGGCAAGAAAAACTTCAAGCCTCAAGGAAGGCTTTTTTCCTCCTGCCACACTGTTATTGATGAATCTGACATGCTATGTGGAAATGACCAGAAAGTACTTAACCACTATGAATTTGCATAGCACAGCCTCCTGCTCCAGAAGTTGTAATTCCACATAATACTGAATTTAAACCTACAATGTTTTTATCAAGAAGGCCATGAGAACATCAATGTACAGAAAGGCACACATATAGCAACACAGTGGTGAAACACAGAAGCAGGGGAACTACCTCCTGGGGCAAAATATTGATCTCCAAACCATCTAATGCATTTCTATTACCTACACAGGTAAGTGTGACCTAGATACATGCAAGGGCAGGTCAAGGAGGAAATGGATAGTTTTCATTATTTAATTGCTGCAAACTATGTATGCTTTGGCATTGTTTAGTCAGTAGCAAGTAGAGCCATGTGTTGATTCCCTGTAGAGTGAAAATACTCAGTGACATGAAATATGGCCATAGCAACTACCTGCAGTGCTATTCTTCCCTCTCAGAGCAGTTTCCTCCCCAGGGGCAGAATGTACCTTCTTACAGGGAGACAAACTACCAGGGAAGAGCCTGGAATGCACAAGACAACTCTATGAAGTGATTTAGACATTTTCCCCTGTAGGGATAAATCCAGGATGTAATATGGGGCCAAGAAAGGAAGAGAGGAAACACAGTCCTGAGCAGCATGGGTCGAGGAGTGTCTAGCCCACCTCGAGTCCTGAGGCACATCCAGGACTCTTTCATGACTCACTGTGGCACACCTGGTTTGAGTCCATGAGGTCAAGGCAAGATGGCTCCTGCCTACTGCAATCGGGGCGTGTCCCTCCTCCAGTTTCTTGCTCCCTTCTCAAATTTTTTGCTGAGTCATAAGGTGCTGATTGGCTAACCCAAAACGTCATGGAAACATCACAGATTCTGATTGGCTAGTCTGAAATGCTTATAAGCACAGTGCACGCTTATAAGCTGAAATGCTGAAATGCTTATAAACGCAGTGCAACTCAATAAAGTTGAGTTCTGAGTTGCCTCCCTGAAGGACTCCTGGAGTAGCTGTGTCTCTGTGGCACTTACCACTGGTAGGGGTGTGGGGTTCCAACCCTGGGCTAAGGGGCCCTACATTTCCCCATTATTAGAAGAGAGGAATAATATGGAAGCATGGCTCAGTTGGTAGAGTGCTGTTCTGCATACTCTGAGGCCCTGGGTTTGATCCCCAGCATCACAAAAATGGGAAAAGGACCTGGCAGCCCACACCCTAAACAATCCCAAAACAATCTACCATCAAAACCCTATAAGTAGCAGAGGAGCACTGATATAGTGCTGGGCATGGCACAGTGTCAGGAGTGTTTTCTTCTGTTGTACATAGGGTCTCTATGAGTTGGACCCAACTTGATGGCACCTAACAACAACAACAACTACATATGCACTTAACCAAAGTCAAGTCACTAACATACAAAATCCAGCAAAGTTTCTAAAAATCACTTACCAATGAAAATGGGACAGGACCTGTGAATTCAAAGGCCATCCCACTTACGATCTGTACTAATTTCTTTATCTCAATTCTCTTGTCCTCTTTGAGAACAGATCGGGTTTTCTGGTCAAGTAGGGCACATGGACGCTGACTATTTGGTCACTCTATCTAAAACTCTATTGCAGTAGGAACTCTGGCAGGTTTTACGCCACTGTGAACCTTAGTTTCCTCTTGTTTGAAAGGAGTTGTTGTTGTTGTTGTTGTTGTTGTTGTTGTTAGGTGCCATTGAGTCAGGTCTGACTCATAGCTACCCTATATACAACAGAACAAAATACTCCCCAACACTGTGCCATGCCTGGCACTATTATCAGTGCTTCTCTGATATTCATAGGGTTTCAATGGCTGATTGTTTTGGGATTGCTTTGGAAGTGGATTGCCGTTTGAAAGGAGTAGATATCATCTTTCTCTGGGCATGTGACTGCTGGCGGAAGTGTCAAAAAGAATCTCTGGTAATGGCAATGGTAGTAAGGTTATGAAAGCAGAGCCCTGACCTTCTCCGCAAGCTGAGTCTTCTGCTCTACTGTTTCCTCACACAGTCTGAATGTCTAAGGCATGCAAAGGAAATACTGCAGAGTTCCAAGGCGCTGTTTTGATTAGCAGTACAGGCATGTTCATCTATTGGCTACAAGTATGTGCGTGTGTTTCTGTGTGCACACACATGCATTTGTGTATGAGTATGTGTGGGGGAGAGGAGCGTATGAATAGGTGGTACACATATGGGTATGTGTACATATAGGCAGGGACATGTGTAAACACAAGTGCAAGGGTGTCTAGGTGTCATCTGTGTGTACATGTGTGTATGTCTTTGATTAAGTACAGATCCAGACAAAAGCCTGCAAGATCTTCCTGGCAACAAGTACCTCAGTCTCATGAAAAGCAAAAAAGCATAAAGGAAAAGAAGAGAAAGCCAAAGAATATTTACTTTTAGGACCACTCAGTCCCCAGTATTGAGCAAACAGCCTGAATAACTATAACACTATGATTGTCCCCTACCTGAAGATATATTGGTTGCCCTACCTCTTTTGAAAATCCCTTGGATTTCTTATTATTTCTTTTTCTTGAGCTCTGAAATCTAATAAATGATCACCTCCTAATTTGTCCCTATGACGCCATGCCAGTTTTTAGTGTTTTCCTAATTCACACCATCCCTTGTGAATTTTTGCTATAAAGGCTAAAGTACTCATTCTCCTAACATCAGTGGAAATCAGAGATAACTCGTTCTGGAAGGTTTTTACTATGCTTCATTCACAGTTGGACTCAGTCTTACCTATTATTTGCTGACTACTCAGCGTACACCTGAGGCTCACATGGATTTGCAAAGATTGCCTGTGTTTGTACATTTGTCCTTCATTTAGTCTGTAACTGTGAGGGGCTACTTAAAGGATGAAGAGCAAGCTGGTACACATCCTAGATGCAATGTGCCTCCTTGTAAAACACAAGGCTTTTCCACTCACTGTCAATTTATATCAAATCTGAACTGACAATATTGTCAAAGGATTTCAGCCCAGTCTCCTGATTAATGAAACTCATTTATTGCTGCACTATTTACAATGGCAACAACATCCTCACACCCAGAGTGAGTGGATTTCTATCTCTGCAAAATCAACCACTTTGCCCATCTGTATGTTAAAATGACCTCAAATGACCTTCTCAGGGGACTTCTGGTTTCATTCACAGATATGTCCATCTGGCACTTCTGTGCTTACAAGAAGATTATCAATCCAGCCCCATCTGGGTCTGCATCGAGTTGGTAACAAAGACCAGCAATGCTCCATGTAGTTGCTGGAGACTATAGCCTCAAACTCATTGCTGTTGATATTTCAAAAGCTGGCTAAAAAGAAAAACGGAAATGGAGGATTTCCTGAAGGATATATGGCTGACTATTCCTGTGGATATTCTAAGTTTCTCCCTACACTAGCTAGACCATCCCTGAAGCAAATCACACTAAGCCCCAGTAGTACTGTCTTTTTTTTTCTGATCAGATAATGCAATTGGCCCATGTTGTTAGGCGCTGTTGAGTCACGTCTGACTCATACTGCCTTATGTAGCCTGTCACTGTATTTACTGTAAAGTCATGTTATATACTGTCCCCAACCATTATGGCATCAGGGACTGGTTTTGTAGAAGATCATTTTTCACAGACATAGGTGTGTGGGAGTTTTGAGATGATTCTAGCACACTACGTTTATTGTATAAATACAGATGAAGCCTCGCTTGGTTGCTACTCATACTGGTACCATTCTGCAGCACAGGGGTTGATGACCCATGCTCTAGAGTGTCCATGAGAGAAGTTTCTCCCTGGTCTTGTTATCAAGAATAGTTCTACTTTTTTGGGGAAACTAGTCTATCTTTACCTAAGGGAAAATACATATGTTTTAAGAGGTCATATTTCACATTTTGCTTGGTATGATAACAAGCTCAGAACCAAATCTGTGGTCTGCTTCTTCTACTGAAATAAAACTTGCTGGCATATATCTTAAGGATTAACCTCATCTATGGCTATATCCATATCCTGTTTTGCATTTGTCTATGGTTTAATTTATTTTATTTGTTTTCCTATGTTGCATAAATCTTGTTAGGCCACTTTTGTGTGTGTAGTGGGGGGATATTAAGAAGTTGAATCCAGGATGTGCCACCACTGAGCTGCACCCCTCGTCCCTTTTTATTTTGACTCGGGGTCTGGCTAAATTGCACAGGCTGCCTGTAGCTTCCAACTCGTGATCTTCCTGCCTCAGCTTACCAAGTCACTGGAATTATAGGTGTGTGCCATGGCACCCAGATTATTAAGCCACTTCACATCCTTCTGAAACAAACTGAAATATAAACAGCCTAGAAAAATGAGAAGCCACAGTGAAGGGATGTAAGCTAGTAGGTTAAACATAACACATGAAATATCTCAGAATTCTAATCTTCAGTTTCTCATTAATACATCAGTTTATGGTCAGAAATATTTTTTAGATACATACCTAACAAGCTTAATGCTAAAGCTTAAAAATAAAACCAAAGCCGGACATGGTGGCCCAGGCCTATAATATCAGCCCTTCGGAGGCTAAAGCAGAAGGATCAATGTGAGTTCAAGCCTGGATTATAGGCTTGAGTTTCTGGCCAGCCTGGGCTACACAGCAAGACCCTGACTCAAAACAACAACAACAACAACAACAACAACAACAACAACAAATGTAGATATGATAAATGGGGAAAATTCAGAAATCAAGTTCTAAAAGGTAACATATATCAAAATCTCAAAATCCATTGTCAGCCTCTCATCTCTTTTTCTTTCTTTCTTTTTTTTTTTTACGGTACTGGGGATTGAACCCAGGGCCTCGAGCTTGCATGTTTTGCAAGTGCTGGACCACTGAGCTACATCCCCAACCCATTTTTTTTTCTTACTTCTGGAGACAGGGTCTCGCTAAGATTGCCCCTGGTCTCGAACTTGTGATCTTCCTGCCTCTGCCTCCCGAGCCGCTGGGATTACAGGCGTGCGCCACTGCTCCCAGCAGCCTCTCAACTCTTCGACCTTGTCTGGGAGTTATTTACAAAAGACATTAATGGAACCTACAACTTCTACTTGATGACAACATTTACCCGCTATTCAAAAGCATGATCCATATCACCTACCGTGTTTGTGAATAAATGCAAGTCCTTGCAATATCTGATACATGATATTCCTTATAGCAGACTCAGGAAACAATTTATTTCTGTATGGGGCAGAGGAAATGAAAGTTATATATCTGCATGTATGTATTAAAAGGAATTTCTGTGTTCATGTTCTTCTGATGACATAGTAAGAAATTCAGAAAGCATTTGCTCAATATTAATTTTTGAACATATCCTTTCTATAATACCAAAAAAAAAAAAACCAATCATTTGTCCATCCAAGGGAGCTAGCTTACAACCTCCAAATACATTCAATTATATTACAAAGATTAAACATTTTATAAGTCAAAAAAAAAATCCCTCTGACATAACACACACACAAAATCTAAAGATCTAGTTGGGTATGGTAGTACACATGTAATTCTAGTAATTGGGAGGCAGAAATAGGAGGATTGAGTTAGAGGCCAGTCTGGGCTACAGAGTGAGTTTAAGGCCAGCCTGGGCTACATACAGAGACCCAGTCTCAAAAAAACAGAAACAAAACCAAAAATAAACCTAAAGATAGAGCCAGACATGGTGGCACCCACCTGTAATCCCAGCACCTGGGAGGTGGATGTGAGAGGATATTGAGTTTGGGATCAGTTTGGGCTACATAGTGAGAACCTACCAATTAATTAATTAATTAGTTACTTAATTAAAATATAAAAATCTCTCTTCTATGATATAAACTGAAACTTTAAAAAATTTTAGTGAGGAAAACTTGAGGCCTTTTAGATGAAGCCTTTACGAGATGCAATTTAACATTCTCCCCTGGGTTGGGCAAATTACACAGCCTTCCTGCTGTTATTGACAGCAAAGATGCTATCTGTTCATTCACCTCCCTTGGGGGGATGCTAAGAAGGTCGTTCACTTTGCCACCAAGAAAACATGCCCGAGAGGTTTCACCTGGTTCACGTTCAAAGTTCAAAATTACCCTAGCAGGGAAGTTTCTTATGAATCTCCCCTTCCCAGCATGCAAGTACCTAGGACTGCAGCAAGAGAGGAACTAAAATAAGCCTGGAGCTTTTCAATAAGATCTCAAAATAAATGAAGCTGTGTCCATTCCTGACTTGTATGTGCTCTGCCCATATGTCCTCATGGGAATGGAGAACTACAGAACATCTGTTAAATCTCTGAGCTTCTTTGGGAGGGTAACTCTTCAAAACATGAAAACCACAGCATTGAAGGCAGCTTCCTTGAAGCTATCACAAGCCTCCCTAGCCGGCATGTAAGGCAGACCCCTCCTCCAGCCAGCAGCTTTCAGCAGCATAGCCCAGGAGCAGGACTATGATGTGGCCAGAGAAAGAACTGGGTGACTGAGATAAACACAAGCAAAAAAAAACCACTTTGCAATATTTATTTCTAAGACTACAATGACCGAATGGTACCTTTCTTTAATGAGCTGGTAAAGGTTTTCCTTCATATACTCGAAGATAAAATAAAGATGATCATTTTCCCTGATGACTTCTTTTAATTTTACTACATTGGCATGGTTGAGCTTCTTTAAAGACTAAAAAGTGAGGAAGAAAAAAAAATTAGAGAAAAACCCACTGAAAAAGAAAAGTAATCCTAAGCATATTTAGGAGGAAATACCTTATTTTAGAACTGCAGACATGTTATAGCTATAGTTTATTGAAAATTTAATAAACAATATTTCTCTGAAATCAATACCTAGAAAATCTATTTTGATGAACTCACTAGAAAGCAAGTATCTGACCAACAACTGGTATTCCTGGCTACACCCAGCATTCAGCAAGAGGCCAGGGCTATTTTAGGCTTACCCCCTCCATGCCATGGAATTCAGGCTTTGGAAGCGGCCAGAAGCGAACCAATAAAGGAAGCCGAGGCTTTGAATTTTCTAGCACTGGAGAATGGAGCTGTTTTGGGCTGAGATCACCAGCTAACAGTCTGCAGACACTACAAATAGGAAATGGCTCAAACAGACTGATGGTGATTGCCTGATTCCATTGACTTTTGTCAGAATTATGTGTTCAAGGAGACAAAGAACACTTACCATTTAAGTTTTAATTACAGAGGAGGAAAGCAGATACCTTATTGGAAAGACCCTGCAGTGAGAGGAGAGACATTCCTCTGCTTCAAAGACCAACAAAGACAAAAGAATCAGCAATAGATGAGAAAGAAGACAGTGGCTAAGAAAATGGCGGACGACTTTCTGATCACTCATCCGCATGCATTAGTTTTGTGAGTACATGTGAGTACAGCTATATGTACACTTTCTATTTGCATCACTAGTTCTACCAATGGTGAACAAAGAACTGTCATATCAGCAAGCAGCAATTCTGTTTGTGTACAACATTCAGAGACAGCCAACTGTTGGTCTGTCCACTGAATCGGCAGAATTTAATATGCTGTCTCCTTCAAGAAAACCTCTAAGTTTCACTTTGACTAGTAGAATGAATCCTTGAATTCTAAAAGCCTTTCCCTCATAAAGCAGTGGGTACAATAATAATAAATTGTAAATACCTCTTTATCTTTGAATTTCATTAAAAAGAATGTCTCCTTTATAAGATAAGCAAAATGTTTAAAGAGGTAAGTTTTAAAAAGAATATCCAACTCTGGAAGGACACTTAGTAATAAGAGATCCCAGGAATCCCAGTTTGGAAATGTATAACATGATTGAGTTACTTCAGGCAGTTGGGAAGAGAGAAGAAATATGGTTGGTGAATGAGAACAAAGTAAGACTCTGTGGAGCTTTCTCCCCAAAAGACAAGTTCCCTTTAAGACACTTCCCTGAATGCACAATTACACTTAGCAAAGAAGGAACAATATAAGGAGTAGAAAAAAGGAGGGAGGGAACTAGCAGAGGGAAGCCAAGATTGTGGAAGGTGGGATGGAGAGGAGGGTCAATATAGAGGGATAAAGGGGGTGATATAATCTCAATGTAAACACAACCACTTCATGAGTACATTGGAAAAAGAGGAGAACATAACCTAATTATGCATATGCGTTTTACTACATATTAGCCATAAGACTCCATAAACCTTGTAAGTTGATAAAAGTGTAGCCAAAAGTGATATAATAGTTGCATAATGGAAAAAGCCAATGCTGTATTTCTCTGTACTCCGTCATCATTTACTAATAAAGGGAGGAGAGAAAAAAAGACACTTTTCTGGCATAGATCCTCAGTTGTTTCGGCCAGATCCTTCCAGAATGAGCTGATCAGGCTGACAATTTCTTTTAGTTGGGTTAGATTTTTGTTCTCCAAGTAACAAACTTTTAACTTGTAAGTACGCACTGGACCCTCCTGACTGCAGTCATCTTTTCCACCTGTGTGCTTAAAATGCACAAGTTGTTGTTGTTGTTAGGTGCTGGTGTTGTTAGGAGTCGGGTGTCTGACTCCTAGCGACTCTATGTACAATAGGCGAAACAGTATTGTCAGTGCTTCTCTGTTATTCACAGGGTTTTCAATAGCTAATTGCTTTTTCAGAATGGGTTGCCAGCTCCTTCTCCCAATCATCACAAGTAGGGGCTGAGATAGCTCTTGGATGGGAATCCTTAGGGAAAATTCATTTAGAGAAAATGAAGTCAGTTCTAGAACTTTTCTAGAAGAAAATTCTAGACAAGAGCGCAGTACCTTCAGTTCAGCTTTAAGCCTGAAGTCTGTTTTGAGCATGAATTATTGGCCCAAGTATAAGAGTGGCTCATAGCTCTTGCATCTCAATAGGCTAATGAGAAAGTTAAAGTCTATATTAGTCTAATATGAAAAGAATTAATTTTGTGCAGAGGACTTCATGTGACTCACTTTACAGAGAAATACTTCCAGAAAGAGGAGTCCTATTTGGCTCAGGAAAGATGTCCTAAAAAGCATGAGAGACAAGTCACTTGTATCAGAGCAGATAAGCATAAGTAGCAAATCAAACTCAGTAAATGGTCCACATGGGGACAGTCATCATGGATGAAGTTTCCAGTTGGATATTATCAGTTCTTCCCTCTTCCAAGACTGATCAACAGTTGCTTAACTATTGAAACTATAAGGTGGCTGGGGATGTAGCTCAGTAGAAGAGCACTTGCCTAGCATGCACAAAGCCCTAGGAAGGAAGGAAGGAAAGAAGGAAGAAAGGAAGGGAGGAGGGAAGGACGGAAGGAGGGAAAGAAGGAAGGAAGGGCAAATGAGCTACAATGTAGTGGGTCCCAAGGATATCCTGGGCATGAGACAAAATGTCTGCTCTTAAGAGGCAAAGAAGACAGGACATGAATTTGAGATGTAGCCAATGGAATAAAGAAGATGACATTAAGCAGCAAAGGAATGACAAAAACAAGAACACCAGAGCTGTTTCAGGATGGAGTAATCAGTAAATGAGTGGCCAGTCAGAGCATCTCTCCCAAGAAGTGACCTGCAAGAAAAGTATCCCTAGTGCATCATGAGAAAAGGGTACATTCAGGAGGGAAGCCCATCCTAAGGGAGGTTTGGAAATGGAGTGCAGACTCTATGTCTGGGCAATGAAAGCCAGGAATCACCCCAGTTTGGCTCTGAAGGAGGTTTATCTGGAAGACTCTGGCTGGAGAAGGTTTGGATGCTGGGTATAGGCCCATTAAAGTCTTCTCACAAATCTTGTAGCTTTAGTAGAGTTGTAGAGGGAGATACCTGATTTGATTTGGTTGAAAAGTAAAGGGTATGTGGGGAGGTAGGACTGACAGAAGTTTGGAAAGTAAAGAGAGAAAAGGGTAGAAGACCAAAGGGAGAGAAGGCTGACTCTTTTGAGTTAGAGAGCATGGTGGACACGTTCGTAGACTGAAGAGAAAAAGCCAGTGGGAAAAAAAAGTTTAAAGATATGGGAAGAAGAGGGAAATGTTGGAGCCAGGATCTAAAGACATCAAAAGTGAAGATGGTCACATAAATAATAACAAAACAGAAGAGCAGGGTAGGCAAGAGACAAGCAGCCTACTCCCTCGACATGGTGCCTGGCATTCCACAGCACCATGTACAATAGTGCTTCAAAGAAAAATGTCACTGACCCCACTTCTCCTGTGCCATCACGGAAGCAAGGATTCTCCTCCCTGCAGTGGCCATCGCTGCAGAATCTCCCGGAAGGCCACAGGCTCTCCGGAGGCAGGGATGGGGATGGATGGGCAGATGGAAATGCAAAGGAAAGAGATGAAGGGACAGCTGCATAATGGAGATAATCTTACAGGATTTTCCTTCATTTCCTTTTGCTGCTGGGATGAAGCAGGACAAGGGAAACAATTGTGATGAGAGCCCTCTATCGTGACCTTTCTTTCCCATCCTCTGTATGTCAATATGCAGAAAAGAAGGGGAGGGATGAGGAACCCTGGCAAGGTGTCTCCCTGAGTCCCTTTCTTCCTTCCCTTCCATATTCAGTGGCTGGCTGTGGCCCAGTGCTGGCCAATTTATGTGACAGTGAACGAAGGCAGGTGGGGTGGGGAAAATCGCAGATGGCAGCAGATGCGGCACCTGTGCAGATGGTGTTATTGCTGCTAGATGACGTCAAGTGAGATCTGACTCATAACAACCCTATGTACAACAGAACGAAACACTCCCCAACACTGGGCCATGCACAAGATCTTTTTATGTTTGAGCCCAACGTTGCAGCTATCATGTTTCTTCTCATGTTAAGTGTTGCCACAACAGCAAAAGGAGGTCTCAAGGGCTTTACTCCATTCCTGTCACTAAAGTCGACTCTAGTTTGAGGAGGTAACTCTTCCGCAGTCTTCCAGCCTGGGGGGCTCATTTTCCAGCACTATATTTGACAGTGCTTCTCTGATATTCACAGGGTTTGCAATGGCTAATTGTTTCAGGAGTGGGCTGCCTGGTCCTTCTCCCTAATTTGTCTTAATCTGGAAGTTCAGCTGAAACCTGTCCACCATGGGTGACCCTGCTGGTATCTGAAATACCAGTGACATAGCTTTCAGCATCACACAACACACAAGCCCCCACAGCATGACAAGCTGGCAGACACATGGGGATGCAGATGGTGAAGTGTGGGAAACGTCAGTGGTCATCAGCTGCAGGCACAGTTCCTCCAACTACCTTGCTGAGGCATCCACTTGCTTCCTTAGATGCCAAGTAACTCCAGTTTTTTTACAGTTGTATATATGAGTAATCTCTCTTCCATCAGAACTAAAGCAGTTAATTATATAGAAATGCCAAAGTTTAGCATCCAGATCAAGGATATCTGTCAGAGCTTCATGTTACCAAGAAAATGCCCTTGGGTCATCCTGTGCTCCTGGATTTTCCAAAGTATTTACTCTGTAGGCAAGAGGTAGAGCCATGGGTAAAATCTAGCCCATCACCTATTTTTAATGGTCCATTAGCTAAGACTAGCTTTCACAGATAAGCATTTGCAATTAGTTTGAGCCCTAATTAAATTTAATGTTATGTCTTCCCACTTTAAAAAAAATGTTATTCTTCTCACTGTAAGAATTATAATACAAAAAAAATTGCATCCAATTATCACTATTGTATTTTTATGTTCCATAAGTTAAAATTTTGTGGACATTTGTTTTCATTCTTATTACATATGTATCTATGTAATTACTTCAATATGACCTTTAGGCTCATGAAGGCCAAAAGATTTTCTACATGGCACTTTACAGAGAAAGTTTACAGATCCATGCTCTAGACTGGAAACCAATTAAATGTACAGGAGTCTCCTGGAGAAACAGGAAGGGCTGGTTTCAAAATTCTACTACATGTCTCAAATAAGGCTGGGTAAGAGGGCTGAAGATAGGGGGAAGCACCATGCCAGTCCACAAGAGGGAATTATATGGGGAAAACCAAAGTGGTCGATCTACACAGGCAGAGACGAGAGAAGAAATGTAACAGTATGGAGAGAAGAGAGGAACAGGACAGAGGAAGGGCATGGTGACCCCAGTCAGAAGGCCAAAGAGAAGTAAAGATCTGTGCTGTGCAGTGCTGACACAGCACAATCTGGACCAAAGAATTCCATCACAGAGAATAGAGTGTAAATTATTGGAGCCAGAGGCTGAAATAGGTATTGCTATTACGTCTAGGAAAAACACTCCACACGTAGATATTCCTTCATACTGATAATTAGGAACAATCACCTCCACAAGTAACAATAATTTGCTAAACCAATACTTATCTATAGTGAACCATATTGATCTATTAAGGATAAAAGCTTTCTAATAGCAGTATACTAATATAATAACACAGTAATCTTCCAATTTGAGTTAGCTGTGTAATACCATTTGCCCACTTTTTTAACACTAGTGAAAAAATACATATGGAATAATAATATCAACTATAAATCTAACCATATATAAAGGTATTTTAATCAGTCAAATATAAATTATCCTCTAATATATTAACAAATACCTTAACCTCCCGAAGGTTCATGCACTCTTCCCAGGAATAAAACTTTCTTTTCATTCTGAAAGAGAAGAAAAAAAAATAGCATGCTTATTTTTTGCAACAGGCTAAACTTTATTTTTAAAAAATGTTTTCCTTCCAAACCTAATTGACACTGCTTGAAGTTGGTTTCAATTTCTATCAAATACTGCACTATGCAAAACAGCATTTACTTTAAATCCTGTTGGTACATTCAAGCTTAAGTCATGAAATTTCCCAGCAGTGGTAGGTGGTGTCTTGCTCCACAATTAATCAGTGAACTTGCACTGGAGGGAAATCCCTCAGGCTTATTCTGTCTAGACCAGAGCTATCCAACAGAACTTCTGTGTTGGTGGAAAATTTCTGTGCTGTCCACTGTGGTTGCCACTAGATATGGCTATTGAGAAACTGGAATATGGCTAACACAATATAGGAATTCTTAAGTTTAATTTAAATTCAGATGCCACATATGGTCACTCACTACTAAATTGCGTAGCACAGTTCTAGACTCTTCAGGGCAGTGCTCAGCAAATCATGGCCTATGAACCAAAGCCAAACACTATCTGTTTTTATGCAACCTAAGAGCCGAGAATGACATTTGCACTTTTAAGTAATTGGAGAAAAATTAAAATGTGAAGAATATTTCATGAGATGTGCAAATTATATAAAATCCAAGTTCAGTCTCCATCATTGAAGTTTTATGGGAACACATCTATACACACTCCTTCATTTATATACTGCCCAATGGAAAAGATGGGATGGTGAGGGAACTAAGATATACAGGAAGTGTACAACTGTCCCATGGTCTCACTGCAAATTACTGACAGCTTGACTTCCATCTCTCCAGCTCACTCTGACACTTTGTCCTTGTTACAGTATTTCCTGGTTGAGGGATCAATTCCTGTATTGAGGCTCCAAATATTATTTAGCCCTTCATTTGTAGTAGTTGTCTGTAGCCATAGCTCCCTGGCATCTGATCCCACCTAATCTCAGAAACTAAGCAGGGTCAGTCTGGTTATTTCTTGGATGGGAGACCACCTGGGAACACCAGGTGCTGCAGGCTTGGGGGACGGACCTGACAACCCACTCCCAAAAAAACAATCAGACCTTGAAAACCCTATGACTAGGAGAGAAGCACTGACAATAGGGCTGGGCGTGGCACAGTGTCGGGGAGTATTTTTTCTGTTGTGCATACAGTTGCTATGAGGTGGACCTGACTTGACAGCCCCTAACAACAACAAATGTGGTAGGTACTTTGTCAGGCACTGGAGACACAATGATAAGAAAGACATCCCTCATGGAACTGACACTGTAGCAGAAAGGTAGACAAGTTTCTGTACTAAGTGCTAAGAAGGAAAGACACAGAAAAATATGGGAATAGACCTCAGAGGGACCTGTTCTAGTCTGGGGTATCAGGAAATATTCTTTTAGTGAAGAGATATTTCAACTCGAACCTAAAGGATGAGTAGAACTTAGGCAGGTAGGAGGCCTAAACTAAAGAATATCTGGTGAAGAATCTACACAGAAAGATACCTGGTGAGTTCAAGTATCAGAAAGGCCAGGGACTGAAGCAACTAACCAAGAGCATATTGATAGGAGACAAGGCTGAAGAAAAGAGGGGCCAAATGATTCAGCACTTTGTAGGTCACAATTGAACGTGGGGGTTGATCCTAACATTAACAGTAAGTCATTGAAAGCTGTCCTAGTTGGGGCTCCACTGAAAAGCAAAGGCAAGAACTTGGGTAAAGGTAGTTCATTTGGGAAGCGATTCCAGGAAGCCAGAGCAAATTGCTGAGAAAATGGAAAGAAAAATGTGGGAAATCCAATAATAGGTTCGTGAGTGACATGCTACCAAGATGGCAAGTAGGAGTCAGGCCTGTTGGGGGCACCAAAGTCAGATGGGACAAGGGGCTGTGATGTAACAGCAGGACACAAAGAATATTTGACACAAATGGTTTTCATCAATTCATGTGTTTAAAATCCCTCTAGTCTAGTATGAACAAGGGAATGACTGGAAGCCAGGAGCTGTACATTGCACCTAGTGGTCAGGTGGTGAATGGCAATGGGTTGAATGGGGGGTTTCAGTGGGAAAGCAGAGAATTAGGTGGACCAGATAAATGTTTAATAGAATTAATAGAACTAGATGACCAAAGATGAGGCATAAAGAGAAGTGAAGAGGACTCAGGTTTTGAGGGGATGGTAGTGGCATTTATCAAGATAAATTTATCAAGAATTTGTTGTTGCTGTCAGGTGCCATCCGGTCAAGTCCAACTCATGGCGACCCTAAGTACAACAGAATGAAACACTCCTCAACACTTTGCCATGCTATGTCAGTGCTTCTCTGCTATTCATAGGGTTTTCTTTTCTTTTTCTTTTTTTTTTTTTTTTTTTCATAGGGTTTTCAATGGCTGACTATTTTGAGATTTCTTTGGGAGTGGGTTGCCAGGTCCTTCTCCCATTTTTGCAGTACTGGGGATGGAACTCAGGGCCTCAGAGTGCAGAGCAGCACTCTACTAACAGAGCTAAACCCAGTCCCAAGATAAGGAATACTGACGGAGAAAAAGGTTTGGCATAAGAATGGGGGAGTATACTGTGAATTCAGTTGTGGACATGATGAGTTAAAAATGTTTGCAGGACCTCCAAATGGAGATGCTAAGAAGGCACCTGCATACAGATGGGTATAGCAGGCAGAATCTAATATGGCTCCTGAAGACCTCCACCTCCTGGAATTCATTACCATGTATTATCCCATCTCCTTCAATGAATTGCTTCTAACCAATAGAAGAACATAGCCATTTCAGAGGATGCCACATCTGTGATTGGTTTCTAAAAAGGAAAAAGATACGACTTCCATCTTAGAAGACTCTTGTTGATGCTTATTGCCCATGTCTTAATAAAGTAAATTGTCATACTGTGAGCTACTTTTTGGAGAGGACTACATAGCAGGGAACTGAGGGGCAGCCTCCAGCCAAGGGCCGATAGGGAACTAAAGCCTTCAGTCCAACAATGCATAAAGTGCTAAATGCTATCTACCGTCATGTAAGTAAGCTTGGAAGTGGATCCTTCCCCAGTCCAGTCATCAATGAGACCCTAGGCTTAGCCAATACCTTGATTGTGTCCCCATGAGAGACTTGACTCAGAGACCTCAGCTAAGATGTGCTGACTCACAGAAACTAAGAGATAATAAGTGTGTGTCGTTTTAAACCACTAAGTCTTGGAGTAAATTGTTACACAGCAATATATAACCCATTCAATGCATCTGGACTCCAGCTAGGAAAGTCAAGTATAAGGGGAAATAAGCTAGCAGTGACCAGCAGTGACCATATAAATGACCCATATTAAATCACCTAAATTCTCAAGAGATTCTGTTGCCTGTCCTGTAAATGATGTTTACTAACCTGCTCACCACTACCTCATCACATTAGAAAACATCTGGAAATGTCCTAATGCTACATGCAAAGTGGTAAATTCTAAAGTGGCAATTTTTAAAGACCTCTCAAGTGAGAGTTATGGTCAGTACTCATCTGACCCACAGAAATAATTCTCTAAAGTTCTTCTTCATCCCTCCTGCCCACTCCACTTTAGTTTCAAAGAAAGCTGGTAGTGGTGGCGCAAGCCTGTAAGTAATCCCAGCGACTCGGGAGGCAGAAGCAGGAGGATCACAAGTTCAAGACCAGAGGCAGTCTGTGTAATTTAGCAAGACCCTGACTCAAAAAGCAAAAAAAAAAAAAAAAAAAAGACTGGGGGTACAGCTCTGTGGTCTAGCACTTGCAGAGCATGCAAGGGTGAGGCCCTGGGTTCAACCTCCAGTACCATGAGAAAAAAAAAAAAAAAAAGGAATGTTTCAAGGACAGGGTATGGACCTGGTAGAGTTGAAACTATCCTGACAAGATGGAGCAGATGATGAATTTATGAGAGCGAAGGATAAAACTTACTTTTTGATAGCAATCAGCTCCCCAGACTCAATGCTTCTTCCCAGTAGGACGGAACCATAGGTTCCATCCCCAAGCTGCTTGATCGTTGTGTATCTATTCATGGTGTGCGTGCTCCGGCCGGACACTCATCTCAGGGCCGAGGCGGTTCAGTCCTGCAGTGGTAGCAGGCCTCCCTGGAGTGTAACCAGATTTTTCGATGGCAGCACCAGCACAAGGTATTCAGTAGAACATGACTATCATCTCCCAAATACATATTTTCAAAGTCAGTCTTCTGCCTGTTGAGAAACATGACAGATGGACAAACACGAATGTATACTTTGAGTTTGTATTATTTTTATAATCTAAATCAGGGTTCAGCAAACTGGAGCCCCCAGTCCACCACCCACTCTTTTTTCTTTTTTTTTTTGGTACTGGGGGTTGAACCCAGGGCCTCGCGCCTGCATGCTTTGCAAGTGCCGGACCACTGAGCTGCACCCCCAGCCCGTTCTTTTTTCACTTTTTGAGATAGGGTCTCGCTAAGCAGACTGCCTCTGGTCTCGAACTTGCGATCCTCCCGCCTCTGCCTCCAGAGCCACTGGGATTACAGGCATGTGCCACCACACCTGGCAACCACCACCCATTCTTATAAATAAAGTTTTATTGGGACAGAGTCATATCCACACACTTGTAGAGTACCTATGGCTACAACAGCAGAGTTGAGTGTTTGTGACACTGTATGGCCTACAAAGTCTGAAATATTTATACTCTGCCCCTTTACAGAAAAAATTTGTTAACTCCAGGTCTAAATAATGCCTTTTCAAATTCAAGTAACTATCTTTATAAAACTAGAGATACCATGCTTGGAAAGTTATGAAATGAATCAGCTCCAATTCAATGCTTTTCTGCTGACTAACCACTCTGGGAAAACATAATAACTATGGTGGCTAAAAACTGCTGAGCTATGAGAGCCCATGCTAAATATGCTGTGCTCTGTGTACTTCAGCTACAATTAACAGTGTAAACATATAAAAGCCACAAAAAGCTAAAATTAAGTTCTCAAGAAAGAGCACCTACCTGTGCCCCATGAACTCTTTGTGGCTAAGCATCCACAGTATTATTTCAACTACTAGACAATCAAAAGCTAAACAAAAGGTAGTGATTCAACGCCTACATATAGGATGTGCCCTTTTTTTTTTTTTTTAATGCTTTCTAATGCTGTGTGTGTTTCTTTTTTTAATAAGTAATTCACTTATACAATCCAGAGAGGTGGCCAGGTGCAGTGGCACCGCTTATAATCTCAGTGATTTGGGAGGTGGAGGCTGGAGGATCCTGAGCTCGAGGCCAGAGGCAGTCTGTGCTGGGGTTACAGGCACACACCCATGCGCTTGACCTCAGACGCCATTTTTAAGCATTTAGGCTTTGACCAGATTCTACACTGGAAAAGAATAAAATGCTATGAAAGACATCTGGTCAACAGAAACAACAGGAATATGAACAGTGAATAAAAAATAATCTGTGTTACATTTATTGACGTTAATACCTTGTGTTGTGGTTCAGTAACAGCGTAGTCATACTCTGAAGGAGTTCTAGATAAAAGACCATATTGTATGACTTATAACACGGTTAAGTCCTAATAAAGCAGAGAATATTGAGTTAAAAATTCATTTAATATACCCAATCTACTCAAGACACTTAAATTAGCAAACATAATGTACCCACTTACAGGTAGGCAAAATCATCTACCATAAAGCCAATTTAATAGTGTTGAGTATCCTTTGTACACACACAGATGGGTATTTTGCAGATATCGTGGGATATGAAACACAAAACACATATCCAAAAAATGCAGGCAACACAGTACACCATATCACCTCTTTCCACTCTGATTGCATAGCACACCAGGAGCTGTGGCTTGTTGCCATTGCCCAGCATCAGTAAAGTATGGTACTGTCACAGAAATAGAAAAAAAAATCCTAAAATTCATATGGACCCCAAATAGCCAAAGTAATCCTGAGCCCAAAGAGCAATGGACGAGGCATCACAATACCTGACATCAAATTATATTACGGGGCCTTAGCAACAAAACCAGCTTGGACTGGCACAAAAATAGACACAAAGATCAATGGAATTGAAGACTCAGAAATAAACTCATGTAGCTACAGTCACTTGATTTTTGACAGTGGAGTAAAAACCATATATTGGAGAAAAGACAGTATCTTCAACAAACGGTGCTAGAAAAACTGGATATCCACATGCAGAAGAATGCAAGTAGATATTTATCTCTCACTCTGTACAAAAATCAATTCAAAACGGATCAAAGATCTCAATGTAAAACTAGAAACTCTGAAACTACTAGAAGAAAAGGTAGGAAAAACTCTTCAACACACAGGCATAGGCAAATATTTTCTTAAAAGAAATTCAATATCCCAGGATATAGTAACAAGAACTGACAAATGAGATTACATAAAATCAAAAGGCTTCCGCACAGCAAAGGAAACAATCAATAGAGTAAAGAAAGAACCTACAGGATGGGAAAAAATCTTTGCCAACGATACATCCGAAGGGGTTAATATCTAAGGTATATAGAGAATTCAAAAAATCAAATACCAAAAAAATAAATAATCCAATCAGTAAGTGGGTAATTGAATTAAACAGATAGTTCTCAAAAGAGGAAATACAAATGGCCAATAAATATATTTTTAAAAATGCTCAAAAATGCTTTGTTGTTATTGGTAGGTGCTGTCGAGTCAGTGTCTGACTCATAGCAACCCTATGTACAACAGACAAAACACTATTGTAATGCTTCTCTGCTATTCATAGGGTTTTCAATGGCTGATCATTTTTGGGGAGTGGGTTGTTTGGTCCTTCTCCCAAGCCTACAGCATCTACAACACCCTGGGTGTTCCCAGGGGGTCTCCCATCCAAGTACTAACCAGGTCTGACCCTGCTTAGCTTCTGAGATCTGACGGGATAGGACACCACAGTAGTACGGCTATAGTCCTGTAAGCTTTAGGGAAAGGCAAATCAAAACTGCACTGCAATTTCTCACCCCAGTTAGCATGGCTAGCATCAACAAAACAAACAACAAATGCTGGTGAGGATATGGGATAAAGAAACCTTTATGTGTTACTGGTGGGACTGTAAACTAAACCTAGTAGAATCATCGTCGATATCAGTATGGAGTTTTCCCCATTCTTGGGCATATACCCAAAGGAATCTAAGTCATCATACCATAGAGATACCTGCATTTCCATTTTCATAGCAGCACTGTTTATAATTGCAAAGATATGGAATTAGCCCAGATGTCCATCCACAGATGAAAGGATTAGAAAATGTGATATATACAATATATATGATATATATATGTATATGTGTATGTATGTGTGTGTGTGTATATATATATATATATATATATATATATATATATATATATATATCTCATATATATAATGGAATACTATTCAGCCATAAAGAAGAATAAGACTATGTCATTTGCAGGAAAATAGATGGAACAAGAGATTATCATTTTAAGTAAAATAAGTCAGAGTCAAAGACAAATAGCACATGTTTTCACTTATATGTGGAAGCTAGATTTATCTTAAAATGATATGTGTGTATACAGGGTTAGGGTTTAGCTCAGTTGGTAGAGTGCTGCTCTGTGCTCTCTGAGGCCCTGGGTTCAATCCCCAGCACTGCAAAAACATAGCAGAAGGATTTAGCAGCCCACTCCAAAAATAATCCCAAAACAATTAGTCATTGAAAACCCTACAAAGGGTCACTATGAATCAGATTCAACTTGACACCACCTAACAACAGTGACAACATTGATCTATACAAGACTGGAAAGTACAAAGTGATATATCTAGAAGGGGGAGGAGATTAGGGAGAAGTGGGGAGGGAACAAGATAGGTGGGTAATGAGATAGAACACGTGCAAAATACATGATATAACTATATGAAAATCTCATAATGAGGTCCATTATATTGTATGCTAATAACAATAAAACATTTGTTAAGAAAAAGAGAGAGAATATGGTACTACATATTGCAGGGCTGGGAAGAGATCAAAACTCAAAATTTAAAGTGCAGTCTCTACCAAATATGTATCATTTTTACACCATTAGAAAGTTGAAAAACTATAGTCAAACCATTGTAAAGTCAGAGACTATCTGTACCCTTAAGTGAATAGAACAAAAATTGTGTGTATGTGCATACATGTGTAGGAGGCTGGAGCAAAGGGGGTAAAGGGTAGTAATGGGTAAATCTGGGTGAAAATATGCTATTTTCTGAATTGTACCTCCCTCCCCCAAATTTCTAAGTTGAAGCTCTAACTCCCTAGGTGACTCAATTTGGAAATTGAGCTTATAATGAGGTACCTAGGTTAAATAAGGTTGTAAAAGTAGGGCCCTGTTTCCACAGAACTAATGGCTAATATCTCCTTTGCTCCATGGCCTGCCATGTGAGCACCATCTATACACCATCTACAAGTAAGGAAGAAAGCCCCTTCCAGTAGAATCAAATCCTGCTGGAACCTCGGGCTTAGACTTCCTAGTCCCCAGAACTAAGAGAAAATAAATTTCAGTTGCTTAAAACACTCAGACTATGATATCTTGTTAGGGTAGTCTGAGAAAACTAAGATAGGGTATGTGAGTATTCTTTGTACTATTCTTGCAACTTTCCCATAAATTTGAAATTCATATAGATTAAATGTTTAAAATTCGCCACAAAATGGTAGGGGAAGAGTATCTCTTAAAAAAACACATCTTGTTAGCCATTTTATTTTAGCTTAAAACATACAGATATAGATTTATTTAGTACTAACTTGTTCAGAAGACAGAACTCTATCATAGATCATGGTTCTTCCACCTATGATTACTGTATTATGAACTGTTTTAGCATCAGATTTGCCTCAACATAACATAAAAAGAGCATGTGGACCACAGCACAAGAAATTCTGGCTCTGCATTTGCGCGTTCCCCTTTTTCTTCTTCTTCATATTTACCTCCATCTACTTTTTGATATAGCATCTATGACCAAAATTTCTTTTACAACAAATTAAGACTCCTGAACCATTATTGTATGTCATCTTCCTAAAAAAAGTCAGAAGAATTTTGATTTCTCAAAAATCATCTAATAAGTTTATCCGTTATTTATAATAATCAAAAAATAAAAAGTCTGCTTTGCCCTAGAGACAAGGGGAAGTCAACTGAGTTTTTTAACTAGAAAGCAACATGATCAGATTTGCATTTTGTAATCCAGTTAGCTAGAATATTTTTTCATGTCCAACCAAAGCTTGCACATTCTAATTTAAGCTAATTTATTCATATTTAGTTTTGTGTGTATATAAAGAAATCACATCATAAACATGTATAAGGATATGAAATTAGTAATCAAGTATGTCTCTTTTGGCCTTCTGCAGCCTTGATTGCACAACCTTTCCTCACAGGACCCATTTTCCATTCCTTTAATTATCTTTGGCATTCAACTCTGAATCTCATGCACTTCTCCATATCCTTGATGAATCGTGGTGACTAAAACTCAATAATGATCTATGTTACACTGGTATGTTGGTTCCTTTGATTTTTTTTTCTTTTCTTTTCTTTCTTTTTTTTTTTTTCTTTTACAATGCATTAAGCTAGTGATTCAGATCTACTAATAATAGAAGACTTTCTTTGATAGCTAAGATCTCACTATTTCCTCATATACTTGAATTGTATAATTGGAAAAATGCTTTCCTAGATTATTATTGAGAAAACAATTTGTAAAAGAATTAAGAGCTTCATTGAAATTGAGATAGTTGGATCATTCGATACATAATCATCCTAACAATTCCTCATTATAGTTTGTCATTTCATCAAGAAACAAAATTCAATTATCTGGCATGATCTGATCTTTTGCTTCCTGATATTTCATGTAATTATATAATGATTGTATAACAGATCAAACTAGATTCTCTTCACGCATCCATGTTAGGTCGACGGTGTATAATTTTAGTCAAATTTTACTGAGTTGCTAAACATTTTACAATGCTTTGGGGGCAAGTTAAGGATAAGGCAAGGTCTTTTCTTTACTCACAATGGACATATACAAGAAAAATGCAGAAAGTACTATGAGAACATGGTAGAGAGAGCAACCAACTTTTGAGAGATCAGACAACTCCAGAGAAGAGGTAGTATTGAGATACTAAAGAATGAAAAAGGTTTTATTATGAAGAAGATGAAGAGGAAGGAGGAGAAAACAGTTATAGAGAAAACTGCAAAACATTGGCAGGTAAAGGACTTAGATAGGTTCAGAAGAGGACAAAAGTCTAGTGGTTCCTGTCCTGGCTGAACGTTAGAATCATCTGGAGAACTTTTAACATCTACTGATGCCCACCCCTCAGGTCAGGAACTTGCCAGCTTTGACAGCTCTCCAGGTGGGCAAGGACACAAAAGCAATGGAGGGCAGTGGGGAATGGCAAGGTAGAGCCCACTTATGAACAGGTTCGTGTATTACACAGGAGTTTGGTCATTATTCTGCAGAGGGAAATGCTCTAGAGTCTTTCAGAGAAACAGTAAGAGAAGGCTCCCTCTGGAGATTGGAGAGATGTTAGAATAGAGAGAACAGAGGCACGGAGACTACTTATGGGGCTATTGCAATTGTTGTTGCTGTTAAGTGCCATCAAGTACAGTCCAACTCATAGTGATCCTCATAGGGTTTTCAATGTCTGTTTGGGGATTGCTTCAGGAGTGGATTGCTGCGTCCTCCTGTCTAATGTGATACTCCAGATATATGATAAAGGCCTTAATAAAGGCACTGGACTGGGTGAATGTGAGATACAGGGCATTTGGTATAGGACAGGGAATGTGTGGGTATGTGCTATTTGGATAGTATAAAGACACATGGGTTATGCTTTCTGGAGTGTTTAATTTGAGATATGTTTAAAGCCTCTCATTGGAAATGCTCACTAGGCAACTGCAAATAGCTCTAGGGATATTCTATTTTTTTTTTTCTAGAGATAATGCATTACTGGAGCTCTTATTAGAAACACAGCATTCAAACTGATACAATGCAGAATGCCAGAGTACTCCCTCACATTGAACTCAACATGAATTGTGCTCACTGGAGTTGTACAACACAGTGGCACTGGGTTCAGACCAAGGGATGCCAGTATCTCATTACACCACTAGATAACTGTTCACTTGTAGATATCAAATTTCAAGAGAAATACTAAAGGATACCATGAGGCTTCTAAATGAAAGCACAAGAGCAGATGAAGAAACATAGGATGCTAGAGACAAAAGAAACTTACAAAGTCGCAATAATTGTTTCAAGTATACAAAGGGCATCAGCGACAATGATAAATTATATATGTATGAATTCTGAGAACAGAACCATGACCGCCATCTGAGTTTCCCATTCTCCATTGTTGTTGTTAGGTGCCGTCAGGTTGTGTCCAACTTCTAGCAACCCTCATAGGGTTTTCAATGGCTGATTGTTTGGGGATTGCCTCAGGAGTGGATTGTCACGTACTTCTCCCATTTTTGTGGTGCTGGGAATCGAACCGGGGACCTCAGAGACTGCAGAGCAGCACTCTACCAACTGAGCTAAATCCCAGCCCTCCATTCTCCATACTGGTAAATTATTTCCCATACTGAAAAAAATGTGGTTTAAGCCAAATTAGCATCAGACAAGGAACACTATTCAATCCATAATCAATTCTGAGCAAATCCTAGCCAGAAATGGTTAAATACATTTGAGATCAGTATTGTTCAGTTCTTTAGCATTTTTATGGTGGCCCAATATGATGACTCATGTCATAATCTGAAAGTAAAGAACAAAAAACTCACTGTTGCTCTGGGAACACAATTGGCTGATGGAAAATGCACTGGGAAAAAAGAAGGGAGCCATTGCTAGTCTGCCCAACAGCAATGTTACTCATCTTGCTTACTTCACAGAATCTACTCCTTGATAAAGACAGTTGACAAACCAGCTGCCCTGTGTTTCTGCCTTGAGCATGGATGTGTAAAGCTGTGTTATTTAGGGCTCAGAAACATTCTGGTGACTATGAGACATCAGCTCTAAAGATGAGAATCCCATCTGCTGAGGATGCATGAGCAGGAAGGGGAGGCTTAGTCCTTGCCATCAGTGGGGCTGCGGCATGATCTCTGAAAATATCTACTGCTAATTTCTTCCTGGAGGACCTAATTAAAGGTCATTGTTACTGGAGTCACTACCAGTCTATCAAGGACAGCTGAAAGCATTCCAGATGCAGCAGGTAAAGGCTACACTGTCACAGGATGTAAAATACAAAATTTTCTACAGCAGGTGATAGACAGTTTCATTGTTAGCATAGTTATTGTGTCAGTCAGTTTTTCATTACTGTGACAAAACACCTGACATAAACAATTTAAAAGGAGGAAAGATTTATTCTGGCTCATTGTTTCAGAGGTTTCAGTCCATGGTCGGCTGGCCCCATCATTTCTGGGCCATGGTGAGGCAGAACATTGTGGCAGAAAAGCATGCCAGAGCAAAGCTGTGAACCTCGTGGTGGCCAAAAAACTAAAAGAGAGAGAGAGGGAGAGAGGCCTGGGACAAGATATAACCCCCAAGGTCATGGCCCCTGTGACCGTCTTCTCCAACTAGGTCCCACCTCTGCATGTTCCCATCACCTCCCAAATAATGCCATCCAATTATGAATCCATCAGTAGCTTAACCCATGAAGTCCAAGACTTCATGATCTAATCACTTCTCAATTTTTGGATCCCCCAAGCCTTTAATATATGAGCCTTTTGGGGGGATACTTTATATCCAAATCATAATAGTTATGAAGATTGAAAAGGTACACAGCTGGAAACAAGTTAGATGAAGTAATTCTCTAGTAGCCTAAGGTTCACTTCACATCCACCATTATGTACTCCCACTTGGAAAGAACGTGTGATATAAATATACAAAACGGTTGTGCAAGAGATAAATAGGATATAAAACTATTGTGGGACCACAAGAAATGTTGAAACATGGCCCTGGGTATCACTCAAGGTTGCCTAGACAATTGGCTGGCTGAACCTGAGGTTTCCCTCTTCTCCCCAAAGTGTTTCTAAACCCAATTTCCCTTGGCCCTCTGATATTCCCACTTGGTACATAAATGCTTTTCCAGAAAACTACCACCCACAGCTAGCTGCCAAACCCAAACTCTGTTAATTCTCTAAATATCCCAGACAATTATTATAGACTGTTCTCATGACCACGCTGCATGTTCAACCAAGTACAGGGACTGGGCATGGCTCTTGATGGTGATGGTGAGAAATTGGGACCTCCATGACCCTTTCTTTCTGTCCTTTGATTTGGAAACTTCTCTGGCAAAATCTCTTCCTTAACTTGTGCTGTGTGAACTTGTGGAATCTTGTTCTATCCCTGTAACATGACAAGTGGCAACCATGAAGGGATCCCCACCTTGCATTACAAGTGGAGTCCAACATGGGACCACTCTGCATGGCATCAACAGTGAAATTTGTCACAGGTTCCAGCAGAGGTTATGTCAAAGGCAGCCAAGGGAAACAACTGTCAATCTGAGTTTCAGCAGTGAAAAAGTTTCAGCACACCGATTATCTTTCTTGTACATTCTTCTTTGTTATTTAGTGGGAGACATCTAAATCCACAATAATTCAAAGAAAGCAGCAAATATCAAAGATATAAAATACATATGTGAAGTAGCTATTCTTTTTTTTTTTAATTGTTGGATTGTTATTGTTGTTAGGTGCTGTAGAGTCGGGGTCCATATTAACCCTACATACAAGAGGCGAAATACCACTGTTACTGATATTCACAGGGTTTTCAATGGTTAATTGTTTCAGGAGTGGGTCGCCAGGTCCTTCTCCCAAGCCTACAGCACCTAGTGTTCCCAGGGGGTCTCCCATCCAAGGACTAACCAGGCCCCGACCCTGCTTAGCTTTCTGAGATCTGATGGGATTGGACATCATAGTGGTACAGCTGCAGGCAATAGGTGGATACTTGGGTGCATTTTATTACCTCAGTATTTTGGAATGCTAATTTAGAACAGTAACCAGGAAGCTACCTTGTGTCTTCAATTGTATCTAACTCAAATTTCAAATCAGTTTAAAACCAAATCACCTCCATGCCACTTGCTTCCTCTCAGGCACATCATGACTGCTCCTCTCCACAACACTTTGCATAAGTGACTGAGACCTCTGTCCAAAAGCAGAAGGCAGTGGATTCCTGCTGGATTCCTTATCGTCTGTTAAAACGGCCAACTATGACCTTTCCTATGGTTGTAAAGTTTACTCACCTTTACGTTATACAATATAGAAAATATGCAAAATATTTATTTTTGTATAAGTATATAAATATATATTTCAGATATACAGAAATATCTGAAATATGCTAAGAAGTTAAAGCATCAGTGAAGTGAAAAATTAAGAATAAAGGTATTATGCTCAGTATTGAGATATAAGATCCAAAGAGAGGTGGGTGATAGATATGGCCTCTAGGAACTTCCTATCTAGCCAGAGACATAGAACAAACACAACTGACCAGGAGATGTGGCAGTTGGGGTAAGTTCCTGGGAAGAATGGAGATGAGAGTTCTACTTTGTACAAGGAAGAAGTCACTTTAGGGATCACTGGGTAGAACTGAACCTGAAGGAAGGGCTGGGGCCTTTGGTCTTTAAATGACAGCTAATTTCTCTTGTTATGGACATGTCACTTACACATATTCTAAACTACATATCGATGACAAAAAAATATTTTAATGTAAAAAGTTTTTCTTACCAACTATTTTCATTCCCCAGGGTCTCTGTAAAATATTTCCACAAACTTCATGGCTCAAAACAACAGAAATCTCTTCTTTCATATTTCTGGAGGCCAGAAGTCTGAAACCACTGTCACTGAGCTGAAATGAAGGTGTCAGCACTTCCTGCAGATGCTCTAGAGGGAATTCATTCTGGTCACCACCCACATTCCTTGGCTGGTGGCCACACCACACCGATCTCTGCTACTAGGGTAACACTATCTTCTCTTCTGTCTTCAAATTGCCCTGTGCAAATCTCTTCTCACATCTTTCTCTTACAAGGACTTGTGTTTGCATTTAAATCCCACCCAGATAATCCAGAATAATCCCCCATCTCAAGTGCCTTGATTTAATACTATCTACAAAGTCTGGTCTGCCATAAAAGGTAACATTCACAGGTACCAGGGATTAGGACTTGAGATCTTTGTGGGCCATTATGCAGTCTACTGCTTTCCAACAAAATATCCCAAATATTTTCATATAATTGTCTAAATTATACAGCAGTGGTCTTCATTCATCTGAAGGTGAGTGTTTCAGGAATAAAATCAGAAATCTGTGTTTACTCAATGACCAAGGGCCTTCCAGCTATGCACAGTGGCACATGCCTGTAATCCCAGCAACATGGGAGGCAGAAGTAGGAGGATCACAAGTTTGAGGCCAGAGGAAGCCTGCGTAATTTAGCAAGATTCTGTCTCAAGACAAAAAATAAAAAAGGGGCCAGGGCTGCAGCTCAGTGGCAGAGTGCTTTCGAAGTATGTGCAAGGGCCTGGGTTCAACCTTCAGTATAGGGGGTGGGAAGAACAAGGGCCTTCCTTTTGCTATATAGGGAATATATCTCTTTAGCTTTGCAAAGTAGACAAGACTTCAAAATTCTAGCCTAAAATCTCTAAATTCATGACATTAATGTAAGGACTTTGCTCACTGTATGGACCAGAAGCCACAAAATGGCAGTCTAAGGGATGAATCCAGAGGTTGCATTGAGTTTATATTTAAAAATAGGAAGTTTCACATGCAAACTTTGGGGTTTCTCTGGAAAAAACAAATAGCTAACAACATGGAGTCCTGGCCCTCCACAGCAATAACAAGTTAGAGAATTATCACTGCCTCTGCAGGTTAGTCATGCACTCTGCAGCTCATCTCGGACAGTCTTCACGGGTGTCAGTTGCCTTTTTTTTTTTTTTTCCAGTTGTCTGTTTTTTGTTTTTTTCCACCTTCACAGCCACTTGTTTTACTGAAAGAAAAAGTATTTCTGTGGTCCTGTGGCTCTACTCCCAACACCACAAAAATGGGAGAAGGACATGGCAATCCACTCCCAAGGCAATCCTGAAACAATCAGCCATTGAAAACCCTATGAGGGTCGCTATGAGTCAGATACCAACTGGAGGGCACCTAACAACAACAGCATGGCTCTACTGGTGCCTGCAACTGTAGCCCTGAGGCATCTGATCCCATCAGATCTCAGAAGCTAAGCAGGGCCTGATTAGTACTTGGATGGGAGACTGCCTTGGAACACCAGGTGCTGCAGGTTTGGGAGAAGGACCCAGCAACCCACTCTCAAAAATCAATCCGCCATTGAAAATCCTATGAATGGCAGAGAAGCACTGACAAAG
Source organism: Pedetes capensis (assembly GCA_007922755.1). Classification (NCBI taxonomy): domain Eukaryota; kingdom Metazoa; phylum Chordata; class Mammalia; order Rodentia; family Pedetidae; genus Pedetes; species Pedetes capensis. Next base: position 172,834 of record VMDO01001172.1, read on the forward strand.
TGTTTCGCCTGTTATATGTAGGGTCACTATGAGTCAGATACCAACTCCATGGCACCTAACAACAGTGACAACAATGGCTCTATTAAAATGACAAAGTAGGGCTGGGATGTAGAGAACTTACCTACCAAGCAAAGCCCCAAGTTCAATCTCCAGCAACACACACACACACACACACACAACAGTAAAAGGCTAAAGTGGGGGTTGAAAGGGAAGAAAAGTGCTTTTTTTTTTTCAGAAGAGAGGAACAACTTCTTACTGTTTGGACAAGCATGCACCCAGCTTCCCTGACTCTGTCACTTTTCCTCCTCTGCCCTTGACAGTATTTGAATTCAGCTCCTGGTATAGACAGCTAACACTACCTGGGAAGTGAATGAAATGTAGCAGCCCATATGTGACCTTCGGAAATAGAATGTGAGAACCTTCACAGTACTCTGACTCCATGAGTGAACTTGAATAAATCACTCAGTATAACTAATTCACATATATTGTTGTTGTTAGGTGCTGTCGAGTCGGGTCCAGCTCATAGCGACCCTATGTACAGCAGATCGAAACACTTCCCGATTCTGTGCCAGGCACACGATCTTGTTTATGTTTAAGCCCATTGTTGCAGATACTGTGTCAATCCATCTGGTGGAGGGTTTTCCTCTTTTGTGTTGACCTGCCACTCTCTCAAACATGATGTCTTGCCCCAGGGTCTGATCTCTCCTGACTACATGTCTGAAGTATGTAAGACGCAGTCTGGCCATTCTTGCTTCCAAGGAGCACTCTGGTTGCGCTTCTTCACACATAGCATTCTAATACATCAAATGAGCCAAAAATATAATAACTATCAGGGAATCCACCAGGGGCCCTTGGCAGCACCAACATGCCCACAATAGAGGCAAAACAAATTCAGACAAAGAGGGGCTGGGTCCCAGGTCTGCTCGCCATGGGTCCTTGGGTACACCTTCAATGGAATCGGCCATTGGACTTGATGATGTGAGCGGTTTCCTCCTCTGGCGTTCTGTGATTTTGTGAAGCTAGCATTTATCTAAGAAAAAATGGGTATGTGTTTCTGCTTTTCCTGCTACGTGCCCAAAGGTCAGTGAAGAAGGCTGCCCCAGAAGGACTTGGAACTACATTTGTTTTGTTTTTTTCAGTACTAGGGATTGAACCCAGGGTCTCTGGCATGCTAGGCAAGTACTCTACCACAGAGCTGCACCCCTAGCTCCTTTTTTATCTTGAGACAGGGTCTTGGTAAATTACATCGGCTGCTTCTGACCTCTAATCTATGATCTTTGTGCCTCTGTGTCCCGAGTAGCTGGGATTACAGGTGTACACCACAGCACCAGTCTTATGTCTCTCTTTCAAGAGAGAAACAAGTACCCTAGTGCCCAGCCAGGCCCAAACTTAAGAATTGCCTCCTTCTCATCTCTGAGTCCAGCTCATACAACCCCTTTTAGACCATTCTGCCCCAACCTGCCCAGAAAGACACAGCAAAGGGTTGCACTCATGTTACCATAGCGTCCTGTCCTCACCTCACCTCACCTCCTGCGCCTTCCCTGTGGTGAGTGACCTTCTGGCTGGGCTTCTGCCTCAGTAGGGATGTGATCCACACTTCCTCCATCTTTGTGTCCTCACATTGCACACTCCCCTTGTACACAGCAGGTCCCCAAAGGCTGTATGAATGGCCCAAATTTGAAGGTTAGTCTTTGCTATTTATTTTCTGTACCTCTTGGGGTAAGCACCTCAAAACTCTCAGTGCTTCTTCTATTTCTTCATGTCCAAAGTAAAAATCAGGAAATTGTTTGAACTGGCCAAAAATGTTCTGAAGTAGAAGAATAGTAAATACCATAGAACGGCTGGAGCTGGCAGGCCACCTGGGCCTTCAATCACAGAAAGGCCCCTGCCATGCTGTTGGATCAGGCCTTTGGATAAGACTATACCCAACAACAGAGAAAGAGACAGCTTTAGCTCTCTTTCAAAGAGTTCTAGAAAACTTTGAAATAAATGCTATGTTTTTCACGGCTAGGGGACACTAGGGAATACCTTCCTGTTCTTGGCCCCAATTCCCTGCCCTTGGCTTCAATTCTCAGTGGAGGCAAAGAACATCTGCTTATGACCAGCAGCTTGCATCAGGTGCTCTGCTCATTCACAGCCTAGAAAAGAGGCTGCGGGCAGGCATAGTGATAGTCCATTCTTTATTTTGCAACCCTGATGAAATAAATGTCACAATTCATGCATTTTTTAAGATTGTTGTTGTTGTTAGGTGCCATCGAGTTGAGTCAAGTACAGTCTGACTCATAGCGACCCTATGTATAACAGAATGAAACACTCTCTGACACTGTGCCCTGCCTGGCACTATTGTGAGTGCTTCTCTGCTATTCACAAGGTTTTCAATGGCGGATTGTTTGGGGAGTGGGCTGCCAGATCCTTCTCCCATTTTTGCAGTGCGGGGGATCAAACCCAGAGCCTCAGAGAGCAAGAGGTACCAACTGAGCTAAACCTCAGCCCCATGAAGATTCTGAAGAAGAATTTATGTTCTTTAGCCTTTATCATTTTATGCTGAAAAGATTCTATACTTTCATCTGTCCTTATAGGAAACCTACATTATGTGCAAAATCACTAAATGACTGTTCTTTGGTACTTTTGAGGGTTTTTCTGTTTTGTTTTGTTTTTCTTTATGGCTTTATAATTACACTTAGTATTCTATGTTCCTCTATATCAGAATTTTATAACAGTAAGGTAACACTGGTAATTTCTTTTAAAAGGTTACTAAGTACAGATAGTGTGTATTTTTCTCCTGAGAGCCTACGCCACATACATTTTGGCAACCAAATCTTGCATTTTTCCTCTTAGACAACTGCCTTTTTTCTGCATTGGGAATAGTAGCTACATGGCCAAAACAACTTTCTTTATGTGGAACTTGCTTTGTCTTTACAATGACAGAGGAGTGAATGCATCGAGAATGTTTTCAGCCATTGCATCGACAGGATAGCAATCAATTGTCTGCTGTGCCCTCTTCTATGCTCCAAACACTGCTGCATGCCTTTTTACTCCCTTCTCTTTCCTGAATCTCAGCTCTGAGAAAAGAACTCCGCATGCACTAGGTCCTAATTCTATGAGATAGGTCCACAACTCCCCATTGCTTGTCCTGCAATACCAAGGGTGCTCAGCTTCCTTCACTCTGTCACTTTTCCTCCTCTGCCCTTGACAGTATTTGAATTCAGCTCCTGGTATAGACAGCTGACACTGCCTGGGAAGTGAATGAAATGTAGCAGCCCATCCATGACCTTGGGAAATAAAATGTGAGAACCTTCATAGTACTCTGACTCCACGAGTGAACTTGAATAAATTGCTCAGTATAACTCATTCACACATAGCATTCTAATACATCAAATGAGCCAAAAATATAATAACTATCAGGGAATCCACCAGAGGCCCTTGGCAGCACCAACATGCCCACAATAGAGGCAAAACAAATTCAGACAAAGAGGGCTGGGTCCCAGGTCTGCTCGCCACGGGTCCTTGGGTATATCTTCAGTGGAATCGGCCATTGGACTTGATGATGTGACCTGAAAGAAAAGTCCTGGCTAGACTTAACAAGGGGATGTGGATGGGGTTAACAAAGAGCAGGGTTGTTCAGGGGCTTAAAAGAGAGATTTTTGCAGCTTGCAGATTGACCTCATCATGACCCTTTCCAATGAGAGGAAAGCTTGCTTTTCACAAAGGCAAAGACTAACATTCTTGAGCAGTTGCTTTGCAAGAACAGCTGCAGCAACCAGTATCTCGCAGAATAGATAAAATAGCAGCTTACACGAGGATAGACATGTTGAATATAAAGTTAGAAGGACAAGGCCCCTGAGGAAAAGGTACCCCACAGCACGTGTAACTTGTCATCCAGTTCTTTTTTTAGTAAAAAGTTTCAAAGCAGGACTGATGCAAGACCAGTGTTTTCAGAGATAAAGAAGCACAGGACCCTGAGTTGCCCAACCTTGACCGCATGGAATCAAAGAAGTCGGCTGTGGGGTGTCCATCATAAACAGCTGCTCCAGCTAAACCGACTCCTCCTCCCCACAAAGCCCCATAAAAGCTCTCCCTCTTCCCTTGCCCAGGATCAAGGTGCACTGCTGACCTTGACCGGCTTATACCCAGGTGCAAATAAACTTAGCCTTTTGGCTCCACACTTGGTCTCAATGGTTACTTTCAGTTTGTGTTACTGGTGGCCAAAGACTCCTCCCTAACAGCCAGGTGGGGTGGTGCACACATGTATTCCCTGCAGTTGGGAGGCTGATGCAAAAGGATTGCGAGTTTGAGGCCGACCTGGGTTACACACAGTGAGACTCAGTCTCAAAAACAAAAACAAAAACAAAACAAACAAACAAAGAACACACAATAAAAGATGCAATAAAGCAAGACAATTCTAAAACAAACAGGAAAGAAGCAAAGGAGGAAGGAAAGAAGGACGGACAGAAGGAAGGAAAGAAGGAAGTAAGTCTTCAATCACTTGGACAGGATTTTTGAACAAGGACACGTAGGTGGTTTTTGTAGACTGTGAAGAATTGAGGGAAGAGCAAAATGTATGTTCACCAGCTAGAGAAAAGATATTTCCTCCTGACTTGTGTGAAACTGAATATGCTGCAACGAGAGTCTCCCAGCTTAATGATCACAGCCAAGGGTGGCAATGGTCTCACTTCAACTGCTTGACTGCTTTAGGAGTGGGCAAGGCAGGGTGAGGTGAAGATAGGGGCAATGAAAAAGAACCTATCATGTATTCAAGATCTAACAAATACTGCAACACATTTAACTAGAGTGGATCCCACTCTGTAAGATACTTCACTACCATGTGTAACAAACAACTCAATAAAATGTATTACAGGAGACATAGCAACTTAATATAAAAATACAATAGAGCAAGGGTCAGCAAACTTCATCTGTGAAGGGCTAGTTAATATTTTAGGCTCTGAGCACAATACATCTGTTTTAGCACAATTCTGTTTTAGCACAGAGGCAGCCATAGACAATATACACATAAATGGCCATGACCACGTTCCAATACAACTTTATTCACAAAAACAGGCAGTGGGCAGGATTTGGTCCACAATTCAGTTTGTCAACTCCAGTAACAGAAAACCCCACAAATAAGCAGAAACAGTTTTGCATTTTAGCACTCCAGATAAGCCTCATTTACTTCTAGTGCACAGGGTCACATATACAAAAATGTATTTACCTCTACTATCTAACTCTTTGAGGGCAAAAAATTTATTATGTTCACAACTGTATTCCAAGTACCTACAAGGAGTATCTGGAATGCAGTTGACACATAAGGGTTCATAATAAAGATACACTGAATAAACAAGCAACTTACAGAACTCTAAGGGTAATTCTGATTTTAAATGATTTTCCTACATCACCAAGTCCATCCCTCACACACTGCTTCTTTGAAAAATTAGACAAGTGTATTGGGAGTAAAGCACAAAAATATGAGTCCTTCTAAAAGCTTTATACTAATTTAGAAAAACACTGGCTTTTTAACAACTAAGATAACATGAAGGCATGCATATCTTGCTTTCTTGTTCAACTTTGTCTTAGTTAAATTGTTCTCTAAGAAATTCACTTTTAAAGCAAAGACTATCCAAGAGGACAAACCATTAACTATTACCTTTTGAAGACTACAAGTTTATGAAGATACAAGTTGTATGCCTTTTATTTGAACTCCTTAGGACAAGAAGCTTTTCAGATTTTTATTTGTTTCAGATTTTGGAATATTTGCATACACATGAGATATCTTGAGGATGATACCCAAGTCTAAATAAGAAATTCATTTATGTTCCATACATACCTCATACATATTTTCTGAAGGTAATTTTATGCAATATTTGCATTTTGATTGCAATCCATCAAATAAGGTCAGGTGTGGAACTTTCCACTTTTGTCCTGTGGGTACTTAAAAGTATCAGATTTGGGGAGTATTTGGATTTGGGATTTTCAGGTTAGGGATGTTCTGCCTACAGTAACTTTAATGATATTGCCAAATTACAGAGCTGGACATTACAACATAATACGTTATCTTTTTGGTTCTAGGCCATTATCTTTCAAAGGAGTCACAAAAAGGGCAGTCACATGTTATCAGCACTTTTTCACTGATTATGCAATGTCTATGTTGTTATTCTTGTTTGGGGCCCTTGAGTTGGTTCCATCTCATAGCAACCCTATGTTCAACAGAACAAAACACTACCATATGCTGTGCCATGCACACAATCTTTTTATGTTTGAGCCCATAATTGCAGTCACTGTATTTTTTCTTATTTTGAGTCATGTCACATCAGCAAAAGCAGGTCCCAGGGGATTTACTTCATTCCTTTCATTAAAGTCGACTCTACTTTGAACGCCTGCAGCTGTACCACCATGGCGTCCGATCCCATCAGATCTCAGAATCTACGCAGGGTTGGACCTGGTTAGTACTTAGATGGGAGACCACCGGGGAACACCAGGTGCTGTAGGCTTGAGAGAAGGACCCAGCAGCCCACTCCCAAAAAACAATCAGCCATTGACAACCTTATGAATAGCAGAAAGCAATGACAATAGTGTTTCACCAGTTGTACAAGGGGTTGTTATGAGTCAGACACCAACGTGACAGCACCTAACAACAATTACTTTGAGGAGACAATCTTCCCCAGTCATTTTTTGAATGCCTGCCAGCCTGGGGGATTCATTTTCCAGCACTATATTTGACAGTTCTTCTCTACTACACACAGGGTTTTCAATGGCTAATTGTTTTGGGTTTGGGCTGTAGGGTCCTTCTCCCTAGTCTGTCTTAGTCTGGAAACTCAGCTGAAACCTTTCCACCATAGGTGGCCCTGTGTCTGAGATACCGGTGGCATACTTTCAGCATCACAGCAACATGCAAGATCCCCAGCACCACAAGCTGACAGGAAGGTAGGGGATACTATGCTACAGAAAGGTAAAAAATGAATATAATGCATGTTTTAGTGTACTAAAGATGTGTCAAATGCTTTTTACTTTTCCTTTGGTAAAAGATGTATGAGTACTTTGTTAATCTGAAACTCAGACATGACTTCACAAGTCAACATGCATAGGATGTGACTGTAGCCTGCGCAGTGAGATCCACCACAAGATACTCTTCCTACGAAGATTTCAGCTTTCAAAGCACAGCAAGTCAGATATGTGATGTATAAGGACCCTTCAGTCCCCTTGGAAAGAAATAAGGAATGGGACCATTTTGCTTGGATTGAACATGTCCCTAAAATCTACTGAGCTGTAATATTTTCCTAATGCCAGACAGCAGCACAAAAGGAACAGAGAGACTGGGCCTGAATGTTCACATCAACTGCTGTGACCATCTTGAGGTGAGTTTGATCTGCTTCTTTTACTCTTTGGCTGCAATGAAAGGCATCTCTGACCTTCTTCATGATATTACCTTGGAATTTTAAGGTAATATGCCTCAGTAAATGATTTGCTTCACCAAATTCTGTTTAAAAAGCAATTTTCTAGAACATGTGTATTTGGATAAGGAAATTAAAATTGTATTCCAAAGGTAAGCACAGTTATACTATGACCTCAAAATAATATGTGTAAGTCATCCAGCACACACCTCAGTGTATACTTTCTTCTAGTCAACATATTACTATAAACCCTGAAGTCCACAGGAAGGAGATGTCTGTTACTCTAGTCATAAGCCCTTTGCAGAAGGTCATGGCCATAAAAGAATACTGATGAATAAGCAACAATTAAATGTTATTCATAGCTTCACATATTAACATACAGAGAAAGGTCACTATACCTAGAATTCTGTCCAGAAACCACTAGTTAAGTAATCCTACATAAATATATACACTCCCACGTGCTCCAAGCCTGCAGCCGTAGTCCTGTGGAGCCTGCAGCCATGGTCTTGTGGCCTCCAATACTGTCAGATCTCAGAAGCTAAGCAGAGTTGGGCCTGGTTAGTATTTGGATGGGAGACCACCTGGGAACACCAGGTGCTGCAGGTTTAGGAGAAGGACCCAGCAACCCACTCTCAAAAATCAATCCACCACTGAAAACCCTATGAACAGCAGAGAAGCACTGACAATATGTTTCTCCTGTTGTCCATAGGGTTGATATGAGTTGGATACCAACTCAATGGCACCTAACAACAACAACAGCATGTGCTCCAGGAACAGAAAAATGCATTTTATAAGGACAGACATCAAAGAAAAGTTAGGTACATCTCTGACTCTGAGATCCTGCAAAATGAAATGGAAGAGTTTGCTGCAACAGCAGCAATGAAAAAAAAAATTTTTTTTAAAAGGCAGAAGTGTTCCTGGCAAGGTTCAGATGGAAAAATAGCAACAGATCCCAGAGGCAGAGCTGTAGCCAGGAATAGCTTAAGCTCAAGCCATTTTAAGTAAGAAAAGGATAATACTTACTAAGGAATTACTGCACGGTGACCCTGGGCCTCTAGGCTGAGCCATGACTTGTGGTCTAGGACAAGACAGTTCACAAATATTTACCAAATATACGTCACATGTTCAGGACTCTGCTAGTCATCGTCAAGGGACATGCAGAACTCTGTCAGGTGTTTGGCAGTTACTGAGGAGGTACAACAGACCATCTTCAACCCATGAATAGGGGAGGCATTTCCCCTATTGCACACACTAGAAGAGTAATGCTACAAGAATTCTGTAAGGTCACATGACTAAAAAGTGGCATCAAGCCCTGACCACAATTCTGCCTGACTCCAAGGCCCACAATACCAGATTACCATGAATAAAATATGGCTTACCATAATCCAAGCCAATTAGCGATCAATATAGGCAATATAATAAAGCTCTAAGAAATAAATATCTTCAGACTTCAGCATAGAGGAATGAATAGAGAAAATATTATAAAATGAAGTAGGACTTATCCTCCTCTTCCAAGGAGAGTGGCCAGAGAGGGAAGGAATTTCTAGAAAGAGCAATATGAGCTGTGACACTTCAGTGGGAAGGAGCCTGTCCCTCAGCAGAACCACAGAAAAAGCAAACCACACAGAGTGCAAAGGATTCAGACAGGAAGAATGAGACTCCTCAGGAAGGGCCTTGAAAAATCTGACATACTCGAGCAGTCTTGAGGTAACAGGTGACAGATAGGAAGGAAGGGTTGAAAGGCCAGAACAGACATGATGAAGTGATCATTTTAAAAAGATTAGATGGGCAAGCAAATGCTGGAAAGACCAGAGAGGAAGCTTTTCATTCATTCATCCACCGGGCAAACATTCCATGAGGCCTTACCAAGAGCCAGGCTAGGGAGGCTAGGAAAAAGGCAGTTACCACGCTGCAGAAGAGGAAGGGGGAGGGCTGGACTGGAGTGTACAGGAAGACCTATATAAAACATATTTCAAAGGTCTTGATGACTCATGGATGCCAAGGACAAAAGAAATGCAGGAAAAGATGGCTAAAGATAAGTCCAAAGTTTCAAGATGGACATAATTTCCACTTTTGCTAGAAATCTCAAAGCAATGAGAATAAAAACAGAAAAGTAGGAAAAGGGCTTTGATGATGTTAAACAGTCAGTAAACAAAACCCCACATGGCCTACCCATAACCGGGGTAGCTCGTTTACCCATTGTCTATAGGGGAAAAAACTTCAGTGAGAAAAACCATTTCTTTGTTACTACTCTAAATGCTGAGTTCACTTGGCAAGGGTGGCAGGCTCTGTGGCCCCTCCATCACACTCTGCTACCACTGGAAACTACACTGGTCTCATTAAGAAATACCAAGCTACCAATGTGACTTTGAAGGATGGGAGAAGGCAAAGTGGAAAGGGAAAACTGGAGAGGGTGCAGGGTCACTGTAACCTTGAACCTTAGGGGTGGGAAATGGTACAGGCTTGTCATTTGAAATAAAAACATCCCAGCACTACTCTCATTTCTACCCACTTCCTTGTGCTCTACCATTCTTAGTCCTCAGACAGATAAGGCCTAAAAGATTCTTTACCAAATTGTACGCTTTGTTCAGAAACTATTTCAAATGTGCATATTTATGCATGTATTAACTCCTAGCAGAGTTAAGCATATGGTCGAGACACAAATTCTTCTTAATAATTTATATGCTGACTACACAAATGTAACGCTCATTTAAATGATATAGTCACCAAAGTCATCATTGACTATTGGGGCACATTCTGAAATCCCACTCATGAGAAATGTGTAAAATGAAGACTGTAACTATCAATGAAAACTGTACCAAACTTCTCTAACTACAAAGAGTGTTCCAGGCCAAAAGTCACCAAAATAGTAATAATAATAATAATAATAATAATAGATAAAAAGAAAGAAAAAGAAAACAAAGGAAAAGGCAAGTGTAAACAGCTTAGAGAAAGTCAGTCCTGATTATAAAATTCAGCTTAGTCCAGCTGTAGGAAAAGCAAGTCTTTAGTTATAAGTGGAAATGAAATTAATGTTCTTCTCTGAAGAATGATATTAAAACTACCTTCTAGATAAGCCTTTAATAGTGTCAAGCTCAAACTTTAAAAGGCTAACAAGACGAAAGAAACGTCTGTTCTGGAACACCTTTCCATATCCCCCTTCGAACATCTACTCAGATTTAGTAGGAGAGAAACCAGATCAGCAAAGAAATCCAGTGAAATATGGTTGCAAGTATGTGAGGATTCCTGCCCAGACCCATCGTGGGGCAGCCAAAGGCCTGGTTAGGGAAATTCCGAGAGCAAGTCTTTAGCATGCCCCCCGAAAGAGGCTTCCGATCAGCTAGGCTCTTCCCCCTGTCTAAGACAGCAAGGTAAACACACCCATCAAAACCCTCCAGACTCTGGAGTTTTCCTGCCTGGAGAGAGCTCCCACCACAGCGGTCTCCGAGGAACCACAGCCCGCCAGCGCCTTCCTGCTCCCCGTCCCCGCGATCCCTCGGGGGGCTTCGGGTTAGGGTCCCCCCGCGGCGCCAGCCCAGCATCCCGCGTGACGATCCCCGGCAGCAGCCCCCCCAATCCTCCAGCCTCACTTACTGGCGGGCGCGGCGAGCGCAGGCGGGGCCGCCCCTGCGGTGCGCGCGTCTCCTCGGCGAGCAGGGACAGGGGCGCGGGCGACGCCGCTAGGACGGGCCGCGGGCTTCGTGCGGGCGCGCCCGGCAGGTCCGGGGAGTCGGCCCGACCGCGCGGCGCATGGTAGGGCGGCGGGGACCCGGCCGCGCTCCGGCCTCCGGCAGGAAAACAAACAAAAGGCAGTGTGGCTGCTGGCGGGGACGACCGGCTGCTTTCCCTGGGAAAAGTTACCCTGCAGCTCCCCTCGCCGGCCCTGCGCGGCCCTGCACCGCGCCCGCTCGCGGGGAGGGCGGCGCGGAGCGCTGTGCAGCCCGCCAGCCCCGGGCAGCGATGAGGCCAGATCGGCTCGTCAACGATCAAGATCTGGAGATGGAGTCTGTCGGTGTGCGTGTGGAGTACACCTAATCGGAGGGAAGCGTGGTGAAAACATGTTCCTGGGTTTCAAAAACGTTGCTGAAGCTGTGCGCCATTGTGGATGTAATCTAGGACGTTTAATTATGTTGTGGTTACGTGCTGCGGAGTCCGGTTCGACTCACAGCGACCTTATGTACAACACAAGCAAACACTCCCCGACTCTGTGCCCGGCACACGATCTTTTTTACACGTTTAAACATCTTATTGCAGTCACTGTGTGAATTCATCCAGCTGAGTGTTTTCCTTTTTTTCCATTGACCTGCCGCTCTAATGTACATTTAAAAAAATTTTTAAACAAATTCTAAGGGGCTGGGATTTAGCTCAGTTGGTAGAGCGCCGCACTGCAGTCTCTGAGGCGCTGGGTTCGATGCCCAGCACCGCAAAAAATGGAAGAAAGATGTGGCAGTCCACTCCCCAGGCAATCCCGAAACAATCAGCCATTGAAAACCCTATGAGGGGCGCTAGGAGTCAGACACGACTCCATGGCACCTAACAACAAACATAGTTGACAATAGAAAAAATGCTTAAGATAAAAACGCAACCGACCACCTGCTCGCATTCATTTCAACCGTTAAGAGGTTTTATATTGTGAGCAACTTAAGTTTGAAAGACTGGATTCTTATCCAGGAGGGAAACTGAATATATATTCAACACACAACTGTCGTTTCTGGTAACTTGTTGTTGTTGTTAGGTGCCATCCAGTCGCTGCCCAAGTCTTAGCAATCCTGTGTACAACAGGCAAAACACTATCGTGTTTCTCTGCTATTCACAGGATTTTCAATGGCTGTTTTTTTAGGAGTGGGTTGCCAGGTCCTTCTCCCAAGCCTACAGTACCTGGTGTTCCCAGGTGGTCTTCCATCCATGTACTAACCAGGTCCAACCCTGCTTAACTTCTGAGATCTGACAGGAACAGATACCACAGCGGCAGGGCTTCAGGCTTTCTGTGTAATTAGTTATATGAAATCTAACACTCAACATGTACTTTTTAAACACTTTCACTTTTATCATAAATTATAGAGTTTACCTAAATCATCATAAGGACTGGCCCTGAAGTACCTTGGGAAAAAATTGCTTTCAGGTCCCTCGTTTAAATTTACATAATTGTTGTAAGCCAGTGGGTCTCATTCACCAGAAGCATTAGGATAACCTGGAGGGCTAGTAAAAACAAATTCCTCAGCCCAACACCAGGACTTTTTGGTCCTGGTAACACTGGTCAGGTGAATAACATTACCCTAAGCAACACCATTTTAATAAATCAGTATCCCTTAACACATTGTAGATCTTCCTCTGAGTTTAAATTTCCCTACTCATCCCACATTGATTTTCTTTCATTGTTTATTTCTGAATATTAAGGACTAAAGAGAATTCTTTTTTTCCCTGAAAGAATCAAACCCAAGGCCTGCAGTCCTCACTCCTTTTGCTCCTGTTGATAGTCAAGATAGTTAAGCTCTGTTAGACATCTTCTAAAGGGGGAATTGTCATCTGGCCACGGGGCAAATGTCTAACATTTATCTTCTTTTGTGTTTACCTATATAACAACCAATCCATATTGCAAGCCCATTGTTGCAGACACTGTGTCAATCCATCTGGTGGAGGGTTTTCCTCTTTTTCGTTGACCTGCCACTCTCTCTCTGAATGTTGTTGTTGTTGTTAGGTGCCCTCGAGTCGGTATCCGACTCATAGCGACCCTCATAGGGTTTTCAATGGCTGAGTGCTTCGGGATTGCCTTGGGAGTGGATTGCCAGGCCTTTCTCCCATTTTTGTGGTGCTGGGAATTGAACTCGGAGCCTCAGAGACTGCAGCGCAGCGCTCTACCCACTGAGCTAAATCCCAGCCCCTCTCTGAATGTAGGGTCCCGGAAATCCTGATAACTGTTATTTCCTGGCACAGAAACTCTATGAACTCAGTAAATGTTTGCTATGAAAGTAAGAGGCTATGAAGTCCGTAGTTTTAAAGAAAATTTAGACAAATAAAACATCGTTTGATAAATCCGCGTGCCTTCCTTCGAAGTGAAATCCGCAGCTGATTCTTCAAAAGCTGAGTCAAAAACGCCAGGTGTAAATTAAGTATCAACGCGGAAGAGCGGACTACAAGTCCCAGAGTCCCTCCGGGGCTCCACCCCGCAGGATTCAGGTTTCAGGTCTTAGAGCATCACGTCTTTCCCGCGTTGCATCATGGGAACTGTAGTAGACAGAATGCACGTTGTTTTCACACTGCACTGCTGTGCGCAGCGACGCCTTTTCCCACTCTGGCGTCTGTGACAAGAAGTTAAATCTTTGTCACCGAGTGTGACTGTAGTCGAGTCCGTTTCCCGGCACGCCTCGCGCGGCCCTCAGGACTGTGGGGCGTCCCCGTAGTCTCCTCAGGGCGGCTCGCTCCGGGCGCTATCCTCTAAATTTGGGCTACATTTTTTTGGTGACGCCTGTTTACGTGCGCCTCAGTGTCGGCTGGGCCGGACACGCGTGTTGAGCGGCAGACCCAGCCGACTAGCGGCCTCAAGCCAGCCCCTGGCGGGGCAACCCCAGCCACCCGCGCCCCCTTGCCGGCCGCAGGGCAGCGCGCGGCGTCGCGCGCTCGGACGGCGGCAGCGGCGGCAGTGCGCATGCGCGGTGCCTTGGCGCAGGTTTCTGCAGCAGGGCGGGCGGCTCGGCGGTGGTGTTCAGGGTCTCCATCCAGGCGGTGGGTCCCTTGTCCGCACAGTCCGCGGCCTCGGCTGGCAGCCGGCGCCCGTCCACAGCCCGCGCCCCCGGCCTCCGCTCCTGCGCGCCCGGATCTGGCCCCTCGGCCCGCGAAGATGGCTGCCGTACGCCGGGCCCGCAGTTACTGCCGCTGTCTGGTGCGCTTTTCCGACCGAGAACTCTGCTAAGTCCCGCTGCGGCAGACGGGCAGGAGTAGACGACACCCGCACGCCAGCACCGCTCCCGCGGGGGGCGGCGCGGAGGGGGCGCGGCCGGCCGCCCCTCCAGCATGGTAACTTGGGAAGGGGACGCGGGGGACGCCGGGCTGCGGGCACCCGGCCGGGGGTGGAGGCCCTAGGGGGCGGGGAGGACGTCGGGGAGCAGTAGGAACTGCGGGCCGCCTCCGGACCCGGCCCTGTCCGGAGCGGAAGAGGACGGGGTGTCAGCCCGGACGGCTCGCCAGCGTCCACTGCTACTGGACCCCCGTGGCCAGGCCTGATGCGAGAACACAGGGTTTGCAGGGACAGCGGAGGAAAATACCCCTCCTGGAGCCCCTCTTCCCCCCGTGTCAAATGCAGGGAGCGTGAGTTGAGCGGAGCCCGCCCAGCTGAATTCGAGGAGGAGCCCTGGTGGGCGGAGATACTTGTTGATTGTGCCTGTTTTGGAAAGCCTCTTTGGGAGTGCGAGTGCAGGGCGCACCTGCCAGGTGTCGGTGCCCTTGGTAGGATGTTGGCAGGCCATGCTGGGAGAATGGGGTTTTCTTACCATGGCAGCGAGGGGCCTAGGCAGCTTCTCTGACCTCCAAATGGGGAAAGTGAGCTAAACCCCAGAGTTTGATGGCACAAAGTCCATGGGATTGCTGTATGGAATAGGTAGTCTGTGTATTATCCGTCTGAGAACCTAATCTCTGGCCAGGGCTGAATGAATGAATAAAGGATGAAACACCAAACTAATTAGCTCTTAGAAGACTCTGAAGTATTTTTGAGTAAATGAATTGGCCGAGTGGATTTATTTCATGTACCTAACTGAAGGATAGAAAAACTACCTACTGATTCTTCTAAACTTTCAGAAGTAGTTCTCTGACCAGGATTAAGCACTTAACCTTTATATTTGATTAATGCCACCTGTGAAACAGGCGTGACATGGTGAAGATATGAGCTACTAAAGTGAAAAGTAATACTTAGGTCAAACTCAAGGAAAAGTGAAAACCTCTGGGTTGCAACTGAGGGCGGACTATTTGTAGTATTGAAGATGACCAAATGTAGTAAAACCCTAGATTTCTTGTTTCTGTGATCATACTGTCAAAATCAAAGTAATAATGGATTTTGTTATTGTTGTTAGGTGCTGTCAAGTTGGGTCCGACTCATAGCCACCCTCAGAGTTTTCAATGGCAGATTGTTTTGGGAGTGGACTACCATATCCTTCTCCCATTTTCGAAGTGCTGGGGACCAAGCCCAGGTCCTTAGAAAGTGTGGAGTGGCACGTTACCAACTGAGCTAAACACTAGCAATAATGAAATAGGATTCTATTATAACACAGAAACTCAAGGGAGAAGAAAGTGTTTTCTTGTTACAGGTTTCCCATTTCCTTATCCTCGAGATATGCATTATATAGTCACATGGCATTTTATTTGTTACTTTAACTAGTCTTTTGAGCACTGTTAGCCTGCCATAGTGTTACACTTTATTTAGTACAATAGTAGATCTTCAGTATACCCAAACCTGTAAAATGATTTATAAGTTTTTAATCCTGGAATGTCATATCTAGAAAGGTACCTCAGAAATTACCAAATATCTTTACACTTGTCTTTCAATAGAAAGGGGATAATTGAGGCCCAGCCAGACTTTCACTAATAATCAAACGATGTGGCCTTCGGGTTACATAGATGATCAAGATGTATTTCCTGCTTTTGTGTGTGTGTGTGTGTGTGGTACTAGGGGTTGAACCCCCGGCCTCATGCTTGCATGCTTTGCAAGTGCTGGACCACTGAGCTGCACCCCCAGCCCTTTTTTTTTTTTTCACTTTTTGAGACAGGGTCTTGCTAAATTACGCAGACTTCCTCTGGTCTCGAACTTGCGATCCTCCTGCCTCCGTGTCCCAAGCCGCTGGGATTACAGGCGTGCGCCACCACACCCGCCTGTATTCCCTGTTTTCAACATACTAATTTTAGTAAAGGAAACAAAAGTAATTGCAATACAAACTCAGGGAAACACAAAAGAGACAATTGGAAAGGATTGGAAAATGCTGCTAAGATCCATCGCAAGCTGAATCTTGCAGGATGAGTAGAAGTAACTAAGTCAGGAAGAAGGCATTCCAGGGGGAGAGAGCAAGCAGCATATTAAGAGCATGAACTAAAGAAAACTAGGGAGGCTCTTCAAATGAAGTTGTTTTAGTCTTGACCTACAGTAGGCAAGACTTGGGAGGCTAAATTAATAAGAGGATACCCTTCAGGACTGAGTTTCTCTCCCATTAACTGTGCCTAGAGTTCACAATAATAAATTAGACTCTTGAGAAATACCCTTCTCAACAAGATCTGTACATTCAACATCCCTCACTGTGTATTTCTCTGCTAATAATGTTCCTAGTAGGTATATTATTTTCCCATTCTTACAACAGAATAACTGACATAATTTGTAGCACGAAAAGGGTTATTTTAGCTCAAGATTCTGAAAGTTTCACTCCAGGATCAACTGATACATTGCTTTGGGCCTTTGATGAGTCATGCAACATGGAAGGAGCACATGATGGAGCAAGCTACTCACCTCATGACCCAGGAAGCAAAGGAGAAGGAAGTCCCATAATCCATTTAGACGGAATCCACACACACACACACACACACACACAAACACACAGTGGCCTAACAACTTCCCAGAAGGTCCCACACCCTAAAGGTTCTGCCATCTCCCAAAAATGCCAACCTGGGGACCAAGCCTGTACAACATGGACCTTGGGGGACATTTATCTAAACCACAGCAGTAGGAGAAGCTCCCAATTTACAGCAATTGCCTCTTTCTTTTATTTCTTCACTGATTTATCCTTTACAGTTTGCCAAACATTTTACCCTGTGCTAACTAGTTTAGTGTTAAAGGCACCTTGGAGTCTGGTTGCCAGAGATAAGATAGGAAGCAAGGGTTATTTATGCCACACTGTAATGTAATGCAAGTATATCAGGTTGCTACATTGAAAGATCTGTGGTAATAGAAACATTTCTTACCCCTTGAAGTAACTTATAGCTAAAATTTACAACCGCAAGACTTGCTATATTTGGAAGTAGGTAAAATTAAGGTGGTTTCCCTGGTTGCCTCTTTTCTGTATAGGACTGGTCACATTGTGTTGAGCAAGTTCCACTTGCTAATACACCTATTAACTAACAGACTGAATTTAGGCAACAATTCATTTTTCACGGAAGGTAGGAATTATGTTAATTTAGCATTTATTGAGACTAACAGGATAAAATGGAAGGACTACCCTGAGGCCTTTGTTAAGCCCAAAGCTACATACAATAATTCTGGTGTAGCTTAGTCCATCTTGAGCCACTCCAATATATTAGATTCATAAGACAGCTAAAGTGGAAAGCGTTTCTAATAGAAGCGTTTACAGAGTACTTTTACTAGTGAACTTTCCTAGTACACTTAAAATATTAAAAACAAGTCATTTGCATAGAACATGTTCAATAACATGTGTTATGTAAAAGAAGGGACATATTTCTGTGGACCATAGTCCTTTTAAGTGACTAAAGTGAAACAGAAGCTATTTGCTCAACTGTATACCACAACTAAATGTTGTTAGTTTTTGAAGCAAAATTGTTATTTTTCACCACCTACTAAACATTTTAGGGCTGGGATTTAGCTCAGTTGGTAGAGTACTGCTCTGCAGTCTCTGAGGTCCTGAGTTTGATTCCCAGCACTGCAAAAATGGGAGAAAGATGTGGCGATCCACTCCTGAGGTAATCCTGAAACACTCAGCCATTGAAAACCCTGTGAGGGTCAACTATGAGTTGACACGACTCGATGGTACCTAACAACAACAACTAAACATTTTAAACTGGAGCTGTCATGGTTTTGACTGTCATGGTGTCTCCCAAAGGTCATGTGCTTTAACATTTGGTCCCCAGCTAGTGGCGCTGTTTGTGGAGGTCATGGAACTTATGAGGAGGGTCTTAGCTTTGCCGAAGTGATGTCACTGGGGGCAAGGCTTTGGAGGTTTTTACCCCAGATCTGTGGCCCAGGTCTCTCTGCTTCCTGCTCATGAAGATGTAAAGATTGTCTGCCATGGGCCCTGCGTCCTGCAACTGTCACACCTGCCCTGCCACCATTATGGACTCATCTCCCAAGTGTGAGCTTCTTAATAAATATCTTCCCCTATAAGTTAGTTTTGGCTGATTTTTCTGCTACAGTGATGACAGCTGGCTAGTACAGGAGCCCAATAGAGTTGTTGATTCTACAGAATTAAAAAAATTCACATCAAATTCGATCTGATTTTTATCTGATTAAACTTACCAGTGAAAATACGTAGAAAGAAGAAACTTTGTATTTCATTTACATGAAACATTCTACTTTTGGAACTGTGCTAAAGTTTATGGACACTAAAATTATTAGTTTTTTTGCCTTAGAGTGAAACAGTTGTGTTTGGAGCATCTGCAGTAGGACTTTGTCATCTGCACTTGAGAACACTTCCCTTCCTGATAGAAAACACAACATCACCTATGAGGTAGTATTGGGAAGGAAAAACAAAAGCAAAAACATAGCAGAATCTTACCAAGCCCCTCTGGATCCAGGCACAGTTTATAGAAAATAGGAGGGCAAGGGAATGTATTGACTGACACATCAGCGTAATGTAGGCCCTTCCGATTAAACAAACCATTTTCATTGCAAGTTGTAGAAAATAGTGAGAAGGGAAGATTACAAAAGAATTGAGACATACCAACCAACTGCAATATGTGAGCCTTATTTGAATTTTGATCTCACAAGCAGTAAAATGTGTATACTTTCATATGACATTTTCAGAAATATAAATATTGTGAGTTGGTACTTGATGTTAAGGAATTTTCATTTACATTGGTAATTATTGAAATTAGGCCATGATTATTTGGGGATTAAATTCTCTTTTGAATATATTTGTTTTTCTCATAAAGAAGTTAAAATACACTTCTTTAGTTGTAAAACCAAAAAGGAAAACCAAGATATTCTATTTTTTTCATCATTTTGTAAGCAGAAAAAATGAAAATAATTTTAGTATAGACTTCAGTAAATGGTTACATGGCATACAGAATATTGATGGAAGAATCAGCTTCATTTACCAAGTTAGATTAATCATACAAAATCATTTATCAATAGTAGTGGGACTTGAATTATTTTATATATAATTAAATTGATTTGAGATAAATGGAATTGATCTTAAATTTTTGGAATCAAGGTGTTAAGATTTGTGGTGATGTTAATACTACCATGGCTTGGAGTAGAGAATGTGTTTTTCAGACTCATTTTCCTTTGGAAATAAATAGTAAGGTCCCAAATGCACCTCCTGTAACCTTTCTATTCAAAGTTGGTTCCACAAACTATTGACATTATGATACTCAATGCAAGTAGCTGAGCAGGAGATTTGATGACAAAGGGAATCCGGTGTTTTCATATTCTTGATGGTATTTTGTTTTTTTCCCCTCAGGCAGAAGCTGAGGAAGATTGTCATTCTGACACTGTCAGAGCAGGAGATGATGCTGAAAATGAGAGTCGTGCTGAAACAGATTTGCAGGCATATATCTTTAGTTATGATTTAAATGATTCCATGGTTTCGCATACGTAGAAGTTGATTGTAATTATGGAGATGTGCAGGTTCTTGTTTTCATTGAATTTTAACTGGATTTTCATACTGCTTTGTAGCATATTTAAAATATGTCATGGATTTTTCTGTAAAAAGAGATATCAGTAATTGCAATGTAATTCAATGTGTAAGTTTAAAATGTTCAAAATAAGACTTAAGCATGACTCAGAACTCATGATCTTAAAAAAAGACTGACACAGTGACCACCTAAAAATCCAAAGCCAGTGTATAACAAAAGGCATCATAAGTAAAGTTAATAGAAATAATTGGATAAATGTTTACCACATATGGGCAGAGGATTGATATCCTTAGTATATAGAACACTCATAAATTAGAAGAACATTGGCTAGAAAGATATGAATGGATAGTTAATTGGCTAGAAAGATATGAATGGATAGTTAATGGGAAAAATATAAATGGCTATTAAATATTTGAAGAGATAATTAGCTGCATTAATAACTTAATCAGTTTGGTGAATAACATCTATTACTGTCCAGGCTGTGAGAACATTCAGGCAGCATAGTTGAAATTATAAACTGCTGTAACTTTTCTGGAGGGCAGACTGACAATATGGATCAAAATGAAATACATACTCCTTTGATAGACCAATTCTTCCAAGGAATTAAATTGAAGGAAATAATGGAAAAATGAATAAATGTGCCTGTGCAAAGATGTTTCTCAGGGCATTGTTTATAGAAAAGTGTCATAGCCGGGCGCAGTGGTGCACGCCTGTAATCCCAGTGGCTCGGGAGGCGGAGGTAGGAGGATCGCAAGTTCAAGACCAGAGGCAGTCTGTGTAACTTAGCAAGACCCTGTCTCAAAAAGTAAAAAAAATGGGCTGGGGTTGTAGCTCAGTGGTCCAGCACTTGCCAAGCATGCAAGCAGGAGGCCCTGGGTTCAACCCCTAGTACCACAAAAAAAAAAAGAAAAGTGTCATACAATCTAAATATCCATTATATGTATTAAGGCATGATGCATTCATACAGTGAAATGCACTACAGCCAGTTAAAAGGATGAGGTAAATCTTTTTGCATTGAATTGGGAAATAATTTCACTGTAATTAAGTAAACTAATGATGGAAATTATAAGCTTTATAATACTTGTTTATTTGGAATGCATCCTTTAGTAGACATTGAATGCTACTAAAGATTTTGTAGGTAAGAGGTGTGTGTAGCATGTTATAGGTAAGAACCAAAGCAGTGGGAACCAAGGTAGTGTCTAGTATAAAGAAAAATTATTTTTAAAACATATTTTATACTTTTAAAAAAAGAAGCTAGGAATAATATACACAATTCTGTTAGGAATGGCCCTCCTGGCTTGGGTTCTCTGGGAGGGAATGGGAGTAGAGATTGCCTTGCAAAAGGTTTATTGCAAAGCACTGTTGGGCTCAATGCCCATAGGAGGAAGGCAGTAGGGGGAGAAGCCCAGTTGCAATGCAGTCTTAATAGACTGTCTTAGCCAGTCCTGTGAGAGTTCTGAACATTGAATATCCTATCAGAGTGGGCTGAGTTGCAAGATAGCTAGGCCTTTATTTGCTATGGGTCAGTCATTGGGTTGGGATTGGGAAAGCAGTTTGATCTTGCTGAGGCAGTACCCAAAAGGGCTGAGAAGTCAGGGCTGTTTTCAGATAGTACTTCAGAGACTGAGGTAACAAGTTCTCCCTGAAAAGGAATCTGAGCAGCCCATCAGAGTCTACCTCTTGGGGGACTTTACCTTTTCTGTTTTACATTTTTTAAAATGAATTAACATTTTTAAAAATGATACATGTTACAACAAAAAGAATTAACTTTTTGAAGTACAGAATATTTATTTAAAGATTTTGGGCTGACCTACAGAACTTTTAGGAGCACTCTTAATGTCTACTGGATGTATTCAGTAACAAATTATTGGAAGCTTATAAGTTCAGTCCCTAAGTCATGGCTTTTATTTTCAGTTCTAATTAAAATTTGTTTCTCCAATACCATTAGATTTTTGCTGTATAGACAGACTTATTTTAGGCTAATTGTCATTCTGTAAAATTTGAGGCAGAAAATTATTTAAAAAGATAATTTTTAGTGGGTATTTAGTAATGTAAAAGACTTTATTGGCCTTAGAATAAGAAGAGTATACATGGGAATAGATACTGGATATATTGATAAATTGTTCCTTGATGAGGCCTGAAGTACTTTTCTCCTCTCAGGCGCAACTCCAGATGTTCCGAGCTCAGTGGATGTTTGAACTTGCCCCAGGTGGAAGTTCTAGCAATTTAGAGGCTCGACCTTGCAGGACAGCAAAAGGCTCTCTTGTGAAAGCATCCCCAGATACCAAAGGAAAACAAGAACTGGCAAAAGAAGAAAAGTTAAGTATTGAAGATGTTTTAACAGATAACCATTTTTTCCTTTTTTCTGTTTTTTGGCACATAGGAATTTTCACTGATGACTAAGTAATCATTAGTCACACTCTGATAACAAACACATAACTAACTTGTAAATAAAAGGATTTTTCCTAATGTGGTTTGCCTAGCATGGCAGTGTATGTGTCTCTCACTACTACTACTAGGTGGTTTGGGCAATACCACTACTGTAGGCTGCTTTTTCTGTAGATACGTTGTCATGGATTTGTCTTTTGTTGACTTATAGACCTGAGATTCACTTGGTTTAGAGAAGGTTGATGCCTCTGAAATTATTAACAGAAACCCAAAAGGGAAGGGAAAAAAAAATTGTTCAAATATTCATGCCTTTTAAGGAAGTCTTTTTTTTTTTTTTCTTCCTCTCAACAATCGCCCTGTGTAGCACAGGCTCCTTTCAGATGCTGGGATTACACCATGCCCAGCTTAGAGGAAGTCTTGATGCATTATTTTGTTATATTTTATGTTGAACATATTATAATGCTATATTAACCATTTCCTTATTCTGGAAAATTTGGAAAGTGCTTACAGTGAAAATATTTTGAATGTTAGTTGCTCACCTCTCTCCTGATACTTATTCACATGGAGAAAGTATGGTATACCATTTCACTTTTCATCATCTTTTCCGTAGGGATTGTGTCATACTCTATACCATCACATGCAAGTTTTTGTTTTTAATTAGATATTAAATAATTGACATTACTATGATAACTGAAATCTCCCAAACTTGTTTTCTTTAAATTTTTATTTTGAAATAATTACAGGCTCACAGATTAAGGGAGGGTCTATGCACCTTTCACTCAAGTCTCCCCATAGTAACATATTGCATAACTGTAGGACAGTTATCAAAAAGTAGGAAATAGATATCAGTACCATACATAGAGCTTATTCAGATTCATGGGCTTACAAAACACTTATCCATGTGTATGTACATAAATGTTCTCTGCAATTTTATTACGTGGATATCTTTATGTAACTATTGCCACAGTCAAGCTAGAGAGCTTATCAACTTAAATAATAACAGAGTAGCTCAAAAAAAAAAAAAAAAATAGACTGGAGTGATAGTGCACATCTGTAATCCCAGAGTCAGGAAACTGAAGCAGGAGCATTGTGAGTTTGAGGCAAGTTTGAGCTACATAGTAAGATCCTGTCTTTACAAAAAACAACCAAGGATTTTATGTGGAATGAGCAGATTGAAATCTGGAATATACAGAGGCTATGATAAATCATAGGCAAATTCAGGGAGGCAAAAGAAGACAAGAGTTTTTAAGATAAAATGAGCTAGGTTACGTACCTCATTTTGAAATGATTATCCTTGGCTACAGCGTTAAAAATAAGGGTGTCAGTGGAACAAGTAATCAACTGATGGTGGAAGTATTTGTGTAAGGTTATTGTGGCCTTAAGACAATGTTGCATTTCTGGCAGTATTTTGTGGTGGTTCTCATTATTGGGCAAATCTTGTGTGAGGGCCATCTCCTTATGATCCCTTGGCTTTATTTTGCCAGGCTTGACATAAGTGATTTCATTTAGATTCTTACAATTTTCACAGATGTTTTTATTGCCATAAGTATGTCCCATCCTTATAATTATACTCTGTCTTCCTACTTCTTCTCTGGTTGTTCCTAACCACTGGCAACCACTACTAATCTATTCTCCATTTTATAATTTCTACTTTCCAAGAATGTGGGATAAATTGCATCATACAGTATATAACCTTTTGAGATTGGCTTTTTTCATTCAACACGGTTCCCTTGAGATCCATTCAGGTTGTTGAATGTCAATAGTTTGTTCTCTCTCTCTCTTTTTTTTTTTTCTTTTAAAAAATAGAATCTCAGTATATCGGCTAGGCTGACTGGACTTGAAGTCAAGATCCTGCCTCAGCCTCCTGAGAGGAGCTGGGATTATAGATGTGCTTCACCACCCCTACCTATTGGTTCCTTTTTATTGCAGGGTTGTATTGCATGTTATAGGTGTTGCCCATGTTTTTGTTTTTATTTTGTTTTGTTTTTACTGGTTGAAAAACGTTTGAGTTGGTCCTCGTTCTTGGTTTGATGAATAAAACTGCTATGAACATTTGTTTACAGATGTTTGCATGAACATAAATTTTCATTTCTTTAGGGTAAAGGCAAAAGAGCTCAATTTCTGTATTCTGTAGAAACTGCATGTTTGATTTTAAAAGAAACTGCCAAACATTTCCAGAGTGTCTCTGCCATATTTCTGACAATAGTAGATGAGTGATCACTCTCCATGCATCCTCATCAGTATTTGATACTGTCACTACTTTTTAATTTTAACCATTCTGATGGATGTGTAGTGATATCTTAATGTGATTTTAATTTGCATTTTCTTAGCAACTAATGAAGAATATCTTTTCATGTGCTAATTTCACATCTGTATATCCTGTTTATGAAATAACCTGCTTATGCTTTTTCTAAAGACATTGCTTATGTTTTTACTATTGAGATTTGAGAGTTATGTATTTTAGAACAATTCCACGTAAATATTTTCTCTCATTTTGTAATTGGTCCTTTCATCCTTCTAACAAGGCATTTTGCATAGCAAAAGTTTTTAGATGGGGTCCGGTTTATCATTTGTTCCTTTTAGGGATCATGTTTTTTCTATCAAGTATAAGAACTCTTTGCCTAGTCCTAGGTCTCCAAGGTTTCCTTTTTTTTTTAAAACCTCTCTAAAAGTTTTGTAGGTGACACATTTTTAAGTCCCTGATCCACTTGGAGTTAATTTTTATGTAAGGTGTGTGGTTTAGGTCACAGTGCATTATTTCACCTATGGATGTCCAGTAGCTCTAGCACCACTTGTTGGAAAAGTTCTTCTTCCACCATTCATGTTCATTTTTAATACAGATTTTCAAAAATTGTTTTTTACTTTTTGTAGGCTCGAGAACTCTTCCTAAAAGCAGTAGAAGAAGAACAAAATGGAGCTCTTTATGAAGGTAAAAACTCTAAGCCGTAGGTTATGTAGTTAATGACATTTCAGAGTAACAACTCTTTGTTACTGACCAAAATTTTTTTGTACTAGAACTTATTTGGTACAGACATCATTCTCCTTGTATTTAAAATCATTTTTTAAGCCAAAAATGAAGATTTGTATACAACCTGTCTTTTTCCAGAAAATAGTGCTGAGTGGTAACATCTTATTGTAGAATGAGTAAAATAATTTCCTTCTGCATTTAATTTTAGTACTTATTGATTAATCTTAAAAATTATATTCATTTTAAGATATACTGCTTTCATAGGTGGAAATTATTTCAGAAGTGGAAGCTATAAAGGATAAATAAAGAACCAGGTGTCATGATGTATGCCTGTAATCCCAGCACTCAGGAGACTAAGACAGGAGGATCAACTTGATTTTAGGGCCAGCCTGGGCTACACAGTGAGACATTGTCTCAAACACACACACACACACAAAGGATCAATCAAAGAACATATAAGTGCTCTTCTAAGTACTAACTTACATTTTTCCAAAGGAATGTGTTTTGCCTTTAATTATGTCTTTTATTAACCTGATAGAAATGCATATATTGGTCTAGGGATACAGCTTAGTGGGAGAAGCAAGGCCCTGGATTTTTGGTAATATACACAATGAAATGCATATATAAGAAGATAGGACTGGTTTCCATAATACAAGTTTTTGATGGCAAAATTAATAATTGGGGTATGGGAAAAATGCTTGCACTTGAATCATTTAAAAATAATTGAAAAATAAGATCATTTGCAGTTACTTGTTTATTTGGAAGTTCTTCTAGTTTCTTCTATATATCTTAAGAGTCTAATTGGTCAGGTCCCTATGCAGTCTTTGTTGGTGAGATTTCCAACTCATTGTTAGATGCTATCAAGTCAGGTCCAACTCATAGTGACCCCTGTATACAACAGAATGAAATGCTCCACAGCACTGTGCAATGCCCAGCACTATGTCAGTGCTTCTCTGCTATTCATAGGGTTTTCATTGACTGATTGTTTTGGAATTGCTTCTGGAGTGGATTGCCACGTCCTTCTCCCATTTTTGCAGTGCTGAGAATGAAACCCAGAGCCTCAGAGAGTGCAGAGCAGCACTCTACCAACCAAGCTAATCATCCAGAATACTAGAACATGGCAGAATATATCAGGTTGAATAGACAATCCAAAAGGAAAAAGAACTGGTTAGCTTCCACAACCCCAGGTTCCAGTGGCATATCTCTGGAGAGAGATTATTAAATATTACAGGTATAAACCCCCTGGCCGGGGGAGTTATAAAAAACAATATGTAAAGATTATTTAAATACGAAGAGCTGAATTTGATTAGAGGAAGTTGGATTTGGAGGATGAATTCCAAACACCCCTGTCTTATAACCAGAAGGAAGCATTTTTTTCAACTATATCCTAGAAATAAAAATTTGCTTAAAACTGTTTTAATTTTTAAATTTTTGTTTTTGGCAGGGGAGGGGTATTGGAATTGCATTTTTATAGCCTAAAGACAACCACATAAAAGCAATTCTAATGAGACATAGAAGGAGGGAAAATATGGGAATGGCAAAAAAATAAGAATAACATACATCTTAAGTACCTCTAACATGTTAGTTTTGAGAAAAGTTTCTGAGCAGAAAGGTTTGAAAATAAGTTTGTTCACAAAACTGCTGTTGCATGTACGAAAAGAGAATTTGGCTATTCATAAAGTAAGTTACCAAATTAAACTACAGTTAAGGGTTATCAAGGTATAAATGACAAAAATGTGTGGTCAGAACTAATTTAGCTTTATTTCTTCTTTTAGCCATCAAGTTTTATCGTAGGGCTATGCAACTTGTACCTGATATAGAGTTCAAGATTTCTTATACCCGGTCTCCAGACAGTGATGGTGTTGGAAACAGCTAGTACGTATAGAATATGATAGATATTAATGCATAGCGTTTGTTAAAGTTAAGCATCTTTGCCGTGTTGAGTCTTAACATGATAATAAGATAGTGCTGATTCTGTTAAGCTATGTAGTGTGTCAGTATGTCCTTGTTTATAAATTTATATAAATGTTTTAATGAAAGAAATTTTAAGATTAAAATATAGATATTTACATTTTAAATAGATATAACAAAAATGAGATGATTAAAGTTTTTATTAAAGCAGTTATTACTGAAAGGAGTAAATCAAAGAATACATTTCAACTTTTTGAAATCTATTTGAAGTTGAAAATACTTCACTAATTGGGCTAGTTGACAAAATGTTAATTGAATAATGGTTAAAGTTGTGTGATGATTTAATATATTAGTTTCCTTGTCTGTTTGAATCTTGACATTTTAAAAAGACACTTTATTGGAAAATGCTGAACTATAACATCTTTATTTTTCTCAATATATATAGGTTGAACATTATCAAAACTGTAAAGTAACATTTAAAAGCATAGGAGCAAGATACAAGCATTCTTAAAAGAAACCATGTTTCATTGTACAGATGCCACTTGCAGAGTCATTGATGGTTTTACATGGACAAAGATCAAGAGAACATACATTTTTAAGCCAATGCTATTGAAGCTCCTTACAAGACAGTTATAAAATTGTTTTGGCCTAATCCTTCTATCCCCAAAAGCCCAGTTTGATGATATTAGAAGGGAAAGTTGTACCCATGAGAAGAATGTCAGATTTAAAATAGAAAAACAGTTTTGGTAAGGGGATATTAGTTATTATTGTATTCACTCTGTCATGATATAATTAAGTTACATTTTTTTCACCACATTGGCTTATTGCCAGTGTTTTTTAACTGCATATATATTAATATTTAAGAATTGGATAAGCCAAATTATAAACATTGAATGAAGTCAATATTAATTGCCTGTTTAAACTTTTCAGCATATAATATTGCTCATCAAATTAGAGTTAAGAATGAGGAAGTTCATAGTCAAAATGAATCATTTGGGGTTTTTCTATGCATTTAAATTTGGGTAGAGTTATTTAGACCTAGCTCTTAACAATTTTATAAGTGCCAGTTGGTGTTAAGGTAGATTGTATTAAAGCATTAAAGAAGCATTTATTCTCTTATCCTATCCCTTTTTACAAACCCAGATGCTGTGAAAGTTCTTGAAGAATACAGTCATATTTTTATTACCAGTTCCAATAAGCTTTGAAAGCTCCTTTGATTTTTGTTGTTGTTGCTGCCTTTCTCTGTAAAATGTTAGTAGAATAGCCATCAAGACCATCTAGCCTCAACCACACTTGCATTTGGTTGCATTATAAAATGTCCTTTCTCGTTTTCTAATTTCATCCTTAAGCAAGCCTTTTCAAAAGTCTAATCACATTTAAGATTAACTTCAGCAAAAATAGAAAGCTAGACTTTTTTTTTTAACTCTTTACACATTTGTATATATTGGTAGATGATTTGTGGATCCTAAGATGATATATTTTCTTCTTTAAAAGTAGGGTAATAAATTAAGGCACATCTATTAAAAAAACTCTTGGAAGGGCTCGTCACAGTGTCTCATGCCTCATGCCTGTAATCCCAGCAAGTCGGGAGGCAGAGGCAGGAGGATCAAGGGTTTGAGACCAGAGGCAACCTGTGTAATTTAGTGAGACTCTATCTCAAGATAAAAAATAAAGGAGTTGGAGGTGCAGTCTAGTAGTAAAGCATTTGCAAAGTATTTGTGAGGCCTTAGGTTCAGCCTCCAAGTACCACAAAAACATTTTAAGTACCTCAAATGACATCTGTACATTTTATTTTTATCCAATTAGAAAAGATTAGGATGCCTTAAAGAATTTATTTACATAAGATTTTGAAATCATTTGAAAATTTTCACTAATTCGTGAAATTTTTACTCTATAATAAAACTAAATCTCAGCACCTGAATCCAAAAATTGTAATTCCTTCTGGATAGTAATTTAGCTTTTTTTCTTTGAAAACTTGGTATGGTACTTTTTTGCAAGGCAGAATAAGCCATTACTACATTTTGAAAAAGTAGTGAGAAAGTTTGCTTTTAGGTGGTTTTCTAAAGCAGACTTGAAAGCTTTATGAAAAATCAGTTCCTAAACTGTATATTCTTGTCTGAGGCACTTAATTTATTCACCTCCTTCCTTTTTTTCAGCATTGAAAATGATGATGATGACAGCAAGACGGCAGATCTTTTGTCCTACTTCCAGCAGCAACTCACATTTCAGGAGTCTGTGCTCAAACTGTGTCAGCCTGAGCTCGAGAGCAGTCAGACCCACATATCAGGTGTGGATTCCTGGTTGCTTTTACTTAGCAAGAAATACATTAGCTGGGTTGGTGGCACAGGCCCATAATCCCAGCAATTTGGGAGGCAGAGGTTTGAGGCTGCATAGCTTAGGGGCTGGGGGTACTGCTCAGTGGTAGAACACTTGCAAAGTACGCACCCCGCCCCCCGCCCCGCCCAAGTACCACACAAACACAAAGAAACACTAACCTTAGGTCAAAGTTTTCCAGACTTACAGAGTCACATAATTTGCCACATAATTGCTGTTCTAGTTCAGAATACGGTGAAAGATCTAGTTATCATTACCATTTGTATATACTAACAAACTTTTCAAAATCTGAAGCAGAGCAAAATTTGTGAGGGAGTTCTTTAAGGATGCCATACTTTTTTCAGTGAAGGTCGAAGAGGGTGAATGCTTAGGAATTAGAGGAATAATGGTATCATAAGCATTCAAGTAGAATGGACGGTAGTCCTAATGCAGGATAAATATTTATAAATTAGTGTAATATTTTTCAAATGTTAAATGTTATGGAATTTTTTTCAGAGGAAGACAATTTAAAATTTTTAAGGAGATAAAAATAATGTACTATGGTTCATATACATACAGGTCATTTTTCACATTTTAATCTTGGTAAAATCTTACAAGGGAAATGGTATTTTATATAAGTAGCTTCAAATGTATTTACTATAAAACAAAGATAACTTGTATCTTGATATTAGGAACCATTGATTACTCTTGGGTAGTTAAATACACTCATGCCAAGGCTATGAGCAATACTGAGAATGTGATTTATAAATTTATAGAATGCATCAATGTGAACATGGTTGTGACAGTCGAATGACACATAGAAGAGTCATTGAAGGATGATTTTCTTTTGCAGTGCTGCCAATGGAGGTCCTGATGTACATCTTCCGGTGGGTGGTATCTAGTGACTTGGACCTCAGATCATTAGAGCAGTTGGCACTAGTGTGCAGGGGATTCTATATCTGTGCCAGGTACTGACTTTTTTTTTTTTTAAACGACTCAATAGAGAAAATAGGTATGGTCTTTTGCCAGTTTTGACAAAAGAACTTCATGTTCCGAGTAAAAACTTAGAACAATAGAAGCTTTACAAAGGTATACCTAATGTAATCTTTTTCAAATACCTTAGCATTTAAGGGTAGAATATGCTAAGTTTCCTGAGTATAGAACAATATCTGGAACAGATGTTGTAAACATAATGTTTCTACAGGGTTTGCATGCAACTTAGCTGATTTGGAAAAGAAAAATTTATGTGGAAAAATATATTCAACTTGTTGTTACAGTAACTCTATACCCATTAAATGATAATGATTTAAACTAAGATTACACTAGAATTTTCTTTTAACCCCTTAAAAGTTATTCTATACTTACTGTGTAAAGAATAATCATTTACTATAAAATCATTTGAGATTAATCTTTCACAAGTTTATGTAAAAATATAGAAGTCCTTAGCATCTGGAAATTTTTCCTAACTTCAGTTCTTAAAATTCAGGTGCATTTTTTTTATATAACCCAATTCCATTTGAAATCTTGTATTTTACATAAACTATTTGAATTGCTTGAAGCTTTTATTTTTGATGATTCTGTGTGTTCTAT
The DNA here is from genome assembly GCA_007922755.1 of Pedetes capensis. Classification (NCBI taxonomy): domain Eukaryota; kingdom Metazoa; phylum Chordata; class Mammalia; order Rodentia; family Pedetidae; genus Pedetes; species Pedetes capensis. Next base: position 203,950 of record VMDO01001172.1, read on the forward strand.
TTAACAACTACCATTAAGCACCTACTGGATTGCCGCCAACCTTTTGAAATTAGAGTTTCTAGCTATGTTATCCATTCATTATACATGAGAAAGAGAGCAATTTTCAGGAATCAAATTTCATGTGCCATCATAAAATAAGAGTAATTGTTAAGAGAAGAAAATTTAAATACCCATTTCTACATAAAGTTTCAGTGGTTTATCATTTACAGTCTGAGACCATTAAAGTAGGTTTTGCTATAAGTTACAGATGGATTTTTAAATATTTTGAGATGTGGCAGAATATTAGTTTGCAATGCACCATTAACTTTTTTCACTAATTCCTTAACAAAATTTTGTTCGTAATATATTAAATTAATTTCCAGTTTGACTGTTTAACTATTTCTGCAGTTACTGATATGATTCAGCCTCTGATTTACCTGGTCTGAATTGCTCAGTGGCATCCCGCTTATATCTCCAGAACATACTCTTTCTAAACCACTAGAGGGGAAAAAATGTATGCATTTATTGTGCAAAACATGTTTTGAAGTATATATACATTGTGGAATGGTTAGATACAGCTAAATAACAAGTACATTACCTGACATAGTTATAATTTTTGTGGTGAGAACACTTCACATCTACTCTCTTTGCATCTTTAAAGAACACAGTTCTTCATTAACTATAGTCACTATGCTGTATAATAGATCTCTTGAAATTATTCCTCTAAATTGTGATTATTTATTCTTTGCCCAACAACATCATCATTTCCACCCCTCAATCACTGTGCATTCTGTTTTTCACTTCTATGAGGTCAACTTTGTTTTTTAGATTTCACATGCAAGCAAGTTCCTGTAGCTTTAATCTTTCTGTGCCTGGCTTATTTCACTTAACATAATGTCCTCCAGGTTTATCCATGTTGTTGAAAATGACAGGATTTCATTCTTTTTTTTTTAACAGCTAAATCATATTTCATTGTGTATATATACCACATATTCTTTACCATTCATCCACTAGTGAACATGTACACTGATTCAATATCATGCCTATTTTGAATAATGGTACAGTAAGCATGTAAGTGCAATTAAGTCTTAGACATACTGATTTCACTTCCTTTGAATATATAGTATACTCAGTAGTGGGGTTGTTGGATCATACGGTAATTCCATTTTTAATATTTTAGGAACCTCTCTAACATTTTCAATAATGGCTATACTAGTATAAATTCTTCCCAGTAGGTACTAAGGATTCCCTTTTCTCCACATCTTTGCCAACGTTTGATGTCTTTTTTGTGCTAGACAGTCATCATTCTAACAGGAATGAGGTGATAGCTCATTGTGGTTTTGATTTGCATTTCCTTGGTTAGTTATATTGGACATTTTTTCAGTCTTAAGTCTTTTGCCCATTTCTTAATTGGATTGTTTTCTTGCAATTGAGTTGAGTTTCTTACATATTTTGGATGTTAATCCTTTATCGGATGTATAGTTTGCAAATACTGTCTCTCATTCAGTGGATTGTCTCTTCATTGTTGTGTCCTTTTCTGTGCAGAAGCTTTTTAGTTTGATATAATCCCATTTTTGTGTATTTTTATTTTTGTTGCTTATGATGTTGAGTTGTTGTTAGGTGCCATCGAGTCGGTATCTGACTCATAGCGACCCTCACAGGGTTTTCAATGGCTGTTTCGGGATTGCCTTGGGAGTGGAAGTGGTAGCCCTGTGGCAGCCGATCCCGTCAGATCTCGGAAGCTAAGCAGGATCGGGCCTGGTTAGTACCTGGAGGGAGACCGCCTGGGAACACCAGAAGCTGTAGGCTTGGAAGAAGGACCTGGCAACCCTCTCCCAAAAATCAATCTGCCATTGAAAACACTATGAACAGCAGAGAAGCACTGACAATAGTGTTTCCCCTGTTGTACAGAGGATCGCTATGAGTCGGATACCGACTCAATGGCACCTAACAACAACAAACAACATGATGTTGAGGTCATATCCAAAAAATATTATTGCCCAGACCAATGTGGAGCTTATCTCCTACATTTTCTTCTACAAGTTGTATAGTTTGGGGTCTTATATTTAAGCTTGAGATTGATCTTTCATGAGTTTCTTATATAAATATATACTGAGTTCTTAGCATTTAGAATTTTTTCCTAACTTTAGTTCTTAAAATTCAGATGCATTATTTTTAAGTTTTCTGATTCCATCTGTCTGCCGCTGTACCACTGTGGGGCCCGATCCCATCAGGTCTTGGAAGCTGAATATGTTTGGACCTGGTTAGTACTTGGATAGGGGCTGGGATTTAGCTCAGTTGGTAAAGCACTGCTCTGCAGTATCTGAGGTCCCAAATTTGATTCCCAGCACCACAAAAATGGGAGAAGGACGTGGCAATCCACTCCTGAGGCAATCCCGAAGCAATCAGTCATTGAAAAGCCTGTAAGGGTCGCTGTGAGTTGGACACGACTCGATGGCACCTAACAACAACAACAGTACTTGCATGGGAGACCTCCTGGGAGCACCAGATGCTGTAGGCTTGGGAGAAGGACCTGGAAATCCACTCCCAAAAATCAATCAGCCATTGAAAACCCTATGAATAGCAGAGAAGCACTGATAGTAGTTTTTCACCTGTTGTATGTAGGGTCATTATGAGTTGAACACCGACTCCACGGCACCTAACAACAATTTCATTTGAAATCTTATATTTTGCATAGACTATTTGAATTGCTTGAAGCTCTTGATTTTGATAGTTCTGTGTGTTCTATTTAATAAGTACCCATTAAACATGTACTGGATTGCCACCAACTTTTGAGTTGATTGTTTTATATGATGAGAGATAAAGGTCTAATTTCTTTCTTCTACAGGGAGATGTAAGTTTTCCCAACACTATTTATTGAAGAGACTGTACTTTCTTTTGATTCTTCATGTTTCTGTGGTATCAATTGTAATGTTTGATTTTTCCTCTCTGATCTTGAGTCTTTTTTTCCTGTTTTCTTAGTGTGGCTATTTGTTAATTTGTTGATTTTTATCTTTTTAAGAATATTTCATTTTGTTTATCTCGTACTTTTCTACTCTTTCATTTTCTGCTGTGAAATTTGTTTTTATTTTCTTGTTTTTTTGGTGGTGGTTTTTGTTTTTTGTTTGTTTTTCTAGTCCTGAGGAGCTAAACCCAGGGCTTTGTGCATCCTTTACAAGTGCTGTACCACTGAGCTACACTCCAACCCTATTTTAATTTTTATCTTAAAACAAGGACCCGCTAAGTTACGCAGGCCACCTCTGGCCTCCAGCTTGGAATGCTCGTGCCTCCACCTCCCAAGTCACTGGGATTACAGGTGTATGCCACCGTGCCTGGCTTTGAACTCTTCATTTTTGATACAGGCATTTATTGCTATAAATTTCCCTATCAGAACTACTTTTACTGAATTCCACAGTTTTGGGTATGCTGTATTTTCATTTTCATTAGTCTGAAATTTTTTGAATTCCACTTTTACTTTCTTTATTGATTCATTGTTTATTCAAGAGCATGTTTAGTTTCTCCTGTTTTCAATTTTTTGGTGTATTCATTTAAGTCAGAAAAGGTGCTTGATAGGATTTCAGTTTTAAATCTCTTAGGACTTATTTTGTGACCTAACATAATGTCTGTCTTGGAGAATATGCAATTGAGAAGAATGTGCATTTTGGTTTTGTAGAATACAGTATTCTGTAAATATATACTAGGTCTGTTTGGTCTAGTCTAGAGTACAGTTTAAATCTGCTGTTTCTTTATTGATTCTGTCTGGATGATTTGTCCATTGCTGAAAGTGAGGCACTGAAACCCCCTGCTATTACAACTTAATCTGTCTTTCCATATGGATCTATTAATATTTGCTTTATATATTCAGGTGTTCCAATGTTGGGCACACATACATTTACAATTACGTATCTCATTGCTGAACTGACCCTTTTATCGTTGTTGTTGTTGTTGCTGCTAGGTGCTGTTGAGTCAATATCTGACTCATAGCAACCCTGCATACAACAGGCGAAACACTATTATCACTGCTTCTCTGCTGTTCATAGGGCTTTCAATGGCGGATTGATTTTTGGGAGTGGGTTGCCCCGTCTGTCTCTCAAGCCTACAGGACCTAGTGTTCCCAGGCAGTCTCCCATCAAGTACCAACCAGCCTGACCCTGCTTAGCTGCTGAGATCTGACGGGATCAGACACCACAGTGGTACAGTTGTAGGCATTTGGTCATTAGCTCATTAAATTTTTCAGCTCAAGGATTTCTGATAGCCTTTTTTTCCATTTCAATTTCTCACATGAATTTCTCTGAGACCTTTTCTGCCATCTTGCTCTGCCCCCTTGCAGAGTGATCTTCTGAAAGAATAAATCATACTCACAAACCTCCAGTGGCATCCAACTCATGTCAATGGCCATTCCCTCCTATAGGACGCTAGTTCATCTGGCCCTTACTGCCTGTCACATCATGTAGTCTCTGTCATCTCTCAATCTGCTGCAGCTGTGTGCTCCTTCTGACTCTTGGCTGAGCCTGCCAGTCACACTTCACTTCAGAACCTTGCACTTACCGTGGCTGCTGCCCAGGATACTCTTCCCTATCACTGTGTTCACCTTCCCAGGGGACTTCTCCAGCTTCCTTACCTGAAATAGTTTCTTTCCTCAACACCAGCACTTCTGTCTAATTACATCATTGGTTTATTTTTACACTGAGCATACTACCTGGAATTTTTCTCTCCCACCTATAAAATAGCAGGGTCTTTCCCTCATCCATCAGTCTCCCCACTCCTTGAAGCAGTGCCTCGTCAGGTGCTCAACAAATAACCTGTGGAATAAAAAAAGGTTGATAGCAAAAATGCTCATCTGCCTGTAAGGACTTAGCTTTCCGTATTTATTGATATTGTGCTTTTCTACCTAGAGACCCTGAAATATGGCGTCTGGCCTGCTTGAAAGTATGGGGCAGAAGCTGTATTAAACTTGTCCCATACTCATCCTGGAGAGAGATGTTTTTAGAAAGGCCTCGTGTTCGGTTTGATGGTAAGTTGGACTAGAACTCTAGAACTCAGGAGAAATAGTGATCTATAATGCCAATTTTGATATACACATAGTTTTAATTTTCTGTAATGGACCTAAATACTTATTAGCATATTTAAAGGAAACCATAATAAAAAAAATAAACCTGGATATGTGTTCATGTTCTTTTAAAAAAATTCTTCTTTCGTAGGAGTGTATATCAGTAAAACCACATACATCCGTCAGGGGGAGCAGTCTCTTGATGGTTTCTATAGAGCCTGGCACCAAGTGGAATATTACAGGTACAACTGTAGTAAACTGAGTGAGTGGACAATTCTCTCTCTCCAAGTATTAACCAATTACTTCATTGATCTCTTAGTTGCTTTTGATTTATCCACAAAGTGGCCCTCAGTGTTTTTGTCCAGTATTGTCACATAAGAACTACATTCAGAAAACCTAAAGCTTAATATGAGTTATGCAATTCCTTCCAGCCTTCATATTTCACAGCTCTCCCTTTTGTCATGGTTATACCATTTGCCTTTTCAGATAGCTTGTGATTTTTTTTCTAGCCTCAGTCTTCACCAAATAGAACTGTTATTGAGAAATTAGTCTAATGTTAACTACTATGTATTAATTAATGGATCTTACTTTTGTTTGGCATTAACTAGTACTTTAGGAAAAGTTAGAACTTTAATAAAGGAGCAATATTTAATTCTTATTCAGTGAGTAAAAGTTGGACAGGTTCCCCTACAGAAGATAGTAAAATGCCTTTAGTTCTTTGTTGGTAGAGAAACATAATTGTCACATTTGTTTTCATGTTTTATCAGTTCTTTGGCCCATGATATTTTCACTTTTGGTTTCACAGCTATGAATAGGCTTAGGTACTGAAAAATAAAGACATTTTATGTTGTATGTGCATGTGGTGTGTTTTGTGCTTTTCCTTGTCACACAGGTACATAAGATTCTTTCCTGACGGCCATGTGATGATGTTGACAACGCCTGAGGAGCCACAGTCCATCGTTCCCCGTTTAAGAACTAGGAATACCAGGTACGATTTTTCTGTAGCTTTCTATTCAGCCTGCATTTTCAGGTTAATGTAAGCCAGTACTTGACTTGATACTGGATGATTTAAAAAGCAGTCACAGGGGTGGCAGGGGGAGACTTGTGGATCCCTAGATGATATCTAGAAGCTTCCCCCTAGACAATCTGCTTTAGTAGGTCTTTGAAGCTTTGGAATTGAGGTTTACTCACATCCTAGCATATTCTTTTCAGGCAAATCGAATAAATGGTATAGTAATTCATAATTTCCTAGATTGCCTAAATACACAGAATAACTGCTGGATTTTTTTTTTTTTTTTTAAAGGACTGATGCAATTCTGCTGGGTCATTATCGCTTGTCACAAGATACAGACAATCAGACCAAAGTATTTGCTGTAATAACTAAAAAAAAAGAAGAGGTGAGTATGCAAGGTGGAATTGACAATTTTCTTATTTCAGTAACCTCTTCACTCAGGCATTCTCAATTAGAATAAATGCTGTTTCATTATTTATACTGTTACATAAATATAAATTGATGTCTAAAGTATCTCTGAAGATAGCTGGAGAGTTTTCTGTTGTCTTATTGGAGCAGTGTTTATTTTTTTCTCCAAATGGCTTCCAGTTCTGTTCTACAGTTCTTGCATGTAGAAAGTGAAGACAAGGTCTCCTGTGATGTAACCAGCACAGTCACACCTGAACATGTGTGCTGTGCTCTGTGAACCACAGAAAGTGCCGCTTCCTAAATTAGCCCATACAGATCATCCTTTCATCAGGGATTTATAGGAGGAGCTTCAGTTCTATTGGAAATGAGCTTTTCTTCTTCCAGTTCTTGCAAAAGAAGAAGAAGAAATGCCCAGCAAATGTGCTTACTAATATTTATTATAGTCTAGAGTTCTCTAGATTCTCCTAACAGATGGAAGGCTGAATGTTTTCGCAGCTTTCTCCATATGCGTTTTTTTCAGTCCTGGTTAGAAGTCAGCTGTGAGGTGGCTGGAACAAGTATTTGTTTGTTGTCTTTGTAAGTCATAGGTGTTGTGTGGCAGCCTCCTCTGTTCTTCAGCATCATGTGTCCAGATGGGACAGAGTTTCTTCTGTGAGCCCTGTCATCACATGACCACTTGTCACTGGCTCCACAGAGTTGCTCTGACTGTTGACATGAGTTTCCTAAGGTCAGAATTTGGAACTGTGAGGCCCTAGTTATTTAGGAGTCCCCACATTTATTTAGGAGTCAGTTTTCTTTTATAATGAAACCATTGGCAGTAGGTACCTGTTTATATTTTTAGCAGCTACATTTACAAAACTGTGCTTTTTAATGACCACTGTCACATGTGTTTCTCCATTGACTATTTTTTATTTATTGCAAAATGTAAGTTGTAGTCTGATAACTTGGTGAAAGCTGCAAAACGAGCACATTTTCTTTCTTAAAGTCCCAAGTGTTTTCTAGTAGAAGGAAAAATACTAGGTTTAGGAGGCAGAAGTTTTACTTACCTCTGAAATTGCTGTGTAACTTTGGGCACCTTGTTTGACCTCCTTGGATCTCGATTTCTTCAGCCTTTAATAGAAATAATGTCATATTTAATGCATCAAATTATTGTGATAGAGAAAAACACGATATTTTTGCTAATGCATTTTCATGTGATACCCAAGGTAGCTCTTTACTATGGTAATATTGTTACATTTAGTGTATTCTTACATAATATAGTCTTAGAAACGTTTATATATAAGTAAAGTTTTATAATAATAGCTCATGCACCTTTTCTTTTACAGAAACCACTTGACTACAAATACAGATATTTTCGTCGTGTCCCTGTTCAAGAAGCAGATCATAGTTTTCATGTGGGGCTACAGCTATGTTCCAGTGGCCACCAGAGGTTCAACAAACTCATTTGGATCCATCATTCTTGTCACATTACTTACAAGTAGGTGAACACAATAAAAATACCAAGATCAGAGCTAGATATGATGGCACATACCTGTAGTCCCAGCACCCAGGAGGCTGAGGCAGGATTGTGAGTTCTAGGCCAGCCCTTTATCAGAAACAAAAGAGCACCAGATCATCTTTCTTCTACAGTTCAGTGTTAACTTTATTTTCGTTTGATTCATGCTCCAGGAATATATACTGATTTTAGTAGAATTATAGTTAGGAAAGTAAGTTTGCTAAAAAAATAAGAGCTCATATATTCCAAAGCCAGATGTTTTAAGTGACTCGTATTTAAAGCTTTTAGTTCTGAGATAGGATTTGACCTGTTTGGAATGATTAATGAATATAAGAAAGGAGCAGTACAGAAATAAGTGAAAATTTAAAAAGGAGTTAGAGAAGTGAACTATCAGTTCATATGGATATTAAAGTTAGCACATGATGGATTTGAAAGAATACTGGTATGTGACTGAGGGCTCTCCGTTCAGATAGAATATAAAATTCTGAGAGATAAGTTTGCTTTAAAGGTAGGTAAGTAGCTTTATTAATAGTGTGATCACCCTGGGAAGAGCAGGTCTAGTAATATAATGTTTTTTAAATCCAAACTACATTTATTGTAATTAACTACCAGTATTCACACCTCTTTGAATTTTTGTTTCTGTTAGTAATTTTAGTTAGTGTACAAATTAAGGGTTTCTCTGACATTTCTATACATGCATATCCTTGTACATAGCTCATGTTCACCCCATCAGCCTTCATGTCCCCCCACCCACTGCTGGGCCCTTTCCTCCCCACAGTCTCCCTTCTGCTTGCCTGTTTTATATAATATATATTTAAATTTACATTCTGCCAATGAGACAAACATGGTTTTTGTCTGTCTTCTGAGAGCCCGGTTTTAAAGTCAGTTTCCACACTGGTAAACTTGCCACCTTACAAGTGACTTCCTTACTCAATTGGAAGGCCCTAACAAAGAACATTTGTCTTTATTACCCTTTCCTAACAGTCCTGTTGGGGCTGAGATTTAGCTCAGTTGGTAGAAGGCCGCTCTGCAGTCTGAGGTCCCAAGTTCAATTTCTAGCACCACGAAAAAAAAAAACCAGGAGAAGGACGTGGCAATTCACTCCCAAGACAATCCCGAAATAATCAGCCATTGGAAACCCTATGAGGGTCTCTATGAGTCGGACAGGACTTGACAGCGCCTAACAACACCACCTTTTTGCCTCTCTCTAATCTAATGTAGATTTTTGTCTTTTCAAAGAAAGAAACAAAACACATAAGTGGAGCCAAGCAAATGAATGATAACTATAGTTCATGCCCCACCCATTAGAAAGCAAGAAGTATTGGGAGTTAAACCCAGAGCTTCCAGCATATTAGGCAAGTGCCCCACCACTGAGCTGCACGCCCCCCAACCCCTTTTTCTTTTTCTTTTTCGTGGTACTGGGGGTTGAACCCAGGGCCTCCCGCTTGCATGCTCCGCAAGTGCTGGACCACTGAGCTGCACCCCCAGCCCATTTTTTTTACTTTTTGAGATAGGGTCTCCCTAAATTACACAGACTGCCTCTGGTCTCAACTTGCGATCCTCCTGCCTCCGCTTCCCAAGCTGCTGGGATTACAGGCGTGCGCCACCACACCTGGCCCCTTTTTCATTTCTGAAATAGGGTCTCACTAAGTTGCTTAAGCAGCCTCTGACCTCAAACTCATGATCCTCCTATCTCAGTCTCCCAACTCACTGAGATTACAGGTATGCACCACGGCACCTAGCTATGTTTTAGGGAAAAAAATTATAATCTATCCTAATTGTTGGTTGTAGCTATTTAGTGATCACAAGTGACTTCTTGTAATATTTATAAAGTCACTTGTTTCTCTTTGCAGAGGGTGATGGATAACAAAAGGCTGTGGTAGTATTAGTTACCTGTTTCCCCTCCACCCTGCCTATAATTTTGCTGTTGATGAAGCAAATATTAAATCAGGAAATTGTACTCGAGGAATAGAATTATTTTAACAAAAGCCTTAAAGTATCTACAGCCGTTGACTTAGAAATTCTCTTAGGAATTGTGTTTGAAGGATGTAATCAAAACTACCATGTTAATTGCCTGTGTACTAGTTTGTGCATCTCTGTGGCAGAATACCTGGCAGATCAACTTGAGGGGGAATGATAGGCTTATTTTGGTTCAGGGTTTAGAGAATCTCAGTCCATAATGGCAGGAAGGCATGGGGGGCGGTGCTGTTCCTGTATAAAACCTCCAGAGCTTGCCTCCCACCCCTGTGACCTCCTGCCAAATCTCAGCCACCATCTGGGGAGCTGGCATTCAAACGTGATTCTCAGGGCTATTTTATTTTCAGGCCATAACATTGCCTAATAATAGAAACAACCTAAGTCTGCAGAAGTGGAATTTTTAATTGTTGGCAGAGTAATATTATGCAGTCATAAAAATGTTTTTTGAGTAATATAGAAAATCCATATGTCAGAATGTTAAGTGAAAAATAACAGCATTACTAGAGTGTGGTATCTCAATAGAGAGGGTGAAGTGTTTAGAAGAAAGCTTTATCTGGGTGGAGGAATTATGAGCGACTTCTCTAACTTTTAAATTTTTAAAATGTTGTATAATGTGCTTATCTTATTTGGAGTTTAAACTCCCTCCTACAGAAACATAGGAATTTTTTTTTCTGGCTCTTCGGGGTTGAACCCAGGGCTTGGCACATACTTTGCAATTGCTCTACCACTGGGCTTTACCCCTAGCTCATTTATTTTTGAGTCACGGTCTTGCCAAGTTACATAGGCTGCCTCTGGCCTCAAACTTGGGAACCTCTTGCCTCTACCTCCCACGTCGCTGGGATAACAGGTGCATGGCCGCGCCCAGCAAACAGGCATTTTAAAGGAGTCAAAATTTCCTTGTGCTAGTAATTTTGTGCTTTCTTTCCAGATCAACTGGTGAGACTGCAGTCAGTGCTTTTGAGATTGACAAGATGTACACCCCCTTGTTCTTCGCCAGAGTGAGGAGCTACACTGCTTTCTCAGAAAGGCCTCTGTAGAGCTCCAAGTCCAGTCCTCTGTCTCTGTTGCATGAATAAAAATATATAGTGCAAAAGAGCACCTAAGTTATAAATGTACATATATATGGAATCGGAACTTATTTTAAACTGTTGGAATTCCTTTAAGAAGAGTATAAATTATTTTTTTTATTTAAGGGAACAGTTGATTCTTGGGGTGCTTTGAGATTATAAGTTGTTTAAGCACATTTATGTTGTGAAAAACCTTAATGAGGTTAAAATCATACCCTTTTTCAAGCAGATTTATGAGCAGATTTCAGTCACATAAGTTGCCCTCTGCCTGATCATCCTGCTATTTCCATGCACTGTGGAGAGCTTCGCTGGATGAGTATTTTATTTCCCGCATGACTTACATGTCTTTGCACTAAAGGCTCAAAATGTGAGAACCTGTTCTGGATTTGTTTGAAACTGTCTAACCAGCAAAGGTCATAAATAAAGGTTTCTTTCAAGGAAATTATTTGGATGACTTTTTAAAAATGCGAGAATATTTAATAAAGTCTTGGAATAGCCAGCAGAGGCTTAAGAACCACTGCCTCATTTCATCATTGGTCTCTTTATATCTAGCCCAAACTATAGGTGGCTATCCTCTGATCTCATCTAGCCTCCCTAGGAGTGTGAGAGAAAGTGAGTCCCTCAGGACTGGAACTCTTCAATAAGCGCAACCCAACAACTTGGTCATCTTTGTTCGTAAAAGAACATGTGAAGAATATGTAAGACGGTCACATATAAATCATGTAAATTTTTGTTCCAGACAGGAGAGCAGTATTTGGGGAGAGAGCAGATAGACGGAAGTGCTGGACCCATGACTTTATGACTTGAAGCAAGTTACTTAAGGTCTCCGTGTCACCACAATTATTGGAGGAAATAGTTGTTCCTTTCTCCTGTGGATAGGTACTAAAGACTTTAATTTGTGCATTGTCCTAAGCAATTGTCAAGTTGTTAGGTGCCGTCTAATCGAATCCAACTCATAGCAACCCTATGTACAGCAGAACGAAGCACTACCCAGCACTGTGCCATGCACACAATTGTTTTATGTTTGAGCCCCACATTGCAACCATTGTTTCTTCTCATTTTGAGTCATGCCATATCAGCAAAAGGAATTCCCAAGGGCCTTACTCCAATCCCATCATTAGGTCGACTCTACTTTGAGGAGACGACTCTTCCCCAGGTGTTTCTTGAATACCAGCCTGGGGGGCTCATTTTCCAGCGCTATATTTAATAATGCTTCTCTGCTATTGATAGGATTTTTAATGGTTGTTTTGAGAATGGGCTGCTGGGTCTTTCTCCCTAGTTTGTCTTAGTCTGGAAGTTCAGCTGAAACCTGTCTACCATGGGTGGCCCTGCTGGTATCTGAAATAACAGTGGCATAGCTTTCAGCATCACAGCAATACACAAGCTTCCACAGCAAGACAAGCTGATAGACACATGGGGGAATCAAGTTAATAGCAACTAGTATATGTTATTGCCTGCAGTTGTACCACTGTGGCATCAGATCCCATCAGATCTAAGCTAAGGAGGGTCTGGCTTGGTCAGTAATTAGATGGGAGACGACCTGGGAACACCAGGTGCTGGGGGCTTGGGAGAGGGACCCGGCAACCCACCCCCCAAAAAAAAAAACCCCAGCCATTGGAAACCCTATGAAGCAGAGAAGCACTAACAGTAGTGTTTCACCTGTTATATGTAGGGTCACTATGAGTCAGATACCAACTCGATGGCCCCTAATAACGATATATGTTATTACTGTTGTTCCAGAAAGACTTTAGGCCTCAGCCTGACATAGGGAAAGCTAAAAAGAGCAAACTGACTCAGCTGACCTTCAGCTGAAATAAGGCACCAGAATGAAAGAGCAAGAGGATGGGAGACCTGCTGGGAATACCAGGTGCTGTAGGCTTGGGAGAAGGACCCAGCATCCCACTCCCAAGAAATACGCCATTGACAACTCTGAATAGCAGAGAAGTACTAACAATAGTGTTTTGCCTGTTGTATGTAGGGTCGCTATGAGACACCGACTTGACCTTGACAGCACCTAACAACAACAACAACAGATACATTTAGGAGTCCAGCAAAAAGGACAGGCCCATCCCACACCTCCCGATCCACAAGTACCTCCCACACATGGTTTCCAGTCAGCAACTTAGCATCTCATTTCCAGATAACAATGGACAAACAAGATACCATGCATTTGAAGAGAAAGTCTCTACATGGACAGAAACCAAACTCAGTAAATAAACACAGATAAAGAATATAATGGAAAAATTTTAAATACAGGTAATAGAATAAAACTTAAAATTGTATGTTCAGGAAGAGGAAATAAACACATCCATGAAATGAGAACAAAGGACTATAGAAAACATTCTGGAAGATAGATCCTTTAGAGATTACAAATATGATAGCTAAATTGTTTAAAATTTCAGATGAAACTGTCAAAGATGGAGGTCACCTTAGAAATTATTTATTGGCCAACTATCCCATGTCATCTCATTTATGACCACTAAACGCAGGCATTATTGTCCCCACTTTATAAATAAGAAAACAGGTCAATTGAGGTTAGATTTGCTCAGGCTCACCCTGGATACTGAGCGGTGGAACAAAGCTAGCTCCAGAACCCTTGCTCCGTGCTCCAGTCTAATTCTGTTTTACATGTGCTACCATCCAACTGTGGGATCCATGCGGGGCCTGGTTCTTTCAAATCCTTGATTGCAAAGCACCTCTGTGTTGTGAACATTAAAGAAAATTATATAAAGCCATCTGCGGGCTCTTGAAAGAAATGAACCAAAGCATGCTTTAGCCACTAGGTGGCACTCTTGTCCTAAAGCTTGAATTTTGCTATTCATGGTGAGTGCTGGGGTCTGTGTGTGTGTGTGTGTGTGTGTGTGTGTGTGTGTGTGTGTGTGTGTGCGCGCGCACACGTGTGTAAAGGGAAATGGTTATCACATACACAAGCAAATAGGAACACCCTCAGTCTTTCTGATTGGCTTTCAAAACTGCAAATGGTTGTTGCTCATTGCGAGTTGGTGTCTGACTCATAGTGACCCTACGTACAACAGGAGAAACACTATTGTCAATGCTTCTCTGCTATTCATAGGGTTTTCAATGGCTGATTGTTTTTTGGGAGTGGGTTGCCAGCTGCAGATGGTAGAATCTACAGATTAAGTTGTATATCCAAAAGGAAATACCGCCTGTATTGTTTTGACAGGGCTTTGAAGGCCAACATGTTGTTGTTGTTGTTAGGTGCCGTTGAGTCAGTATCCGACTCCTAGCGACCCTCATAGGGTTTTCAATGGCTGAGTGTTTCGGGATTGCCTTGGGAGTGGATTGCCAGGCCCTTCTCCCATTTTTGGGATGCTGGGAATTGAACTCAGGACCTCAGAGACTGCAGTGCAGTGCTCTACCCACTGAGCTAAATCCCAGCAGGCCAACATGGCCAACATGAGGACCTCCTTAATATGTAGGCAAGAAATATTTTCTTGGTCAGTTTTTATGTGGCCACTTGGTCTTGGCTGTGTGAGGAAACTGAATGTTCTCCCTTAGAATGAATAGGGAAAGGATCCTGACATGAGTAATGAGTAACTTGGGGTTGGGGGTATTGGGAGGAAGCCAGAGAGAAGCCAACCTGTTTGTGACAATCTCAGGAGGCCCCAAGCTTCCCTTCATATCGTCTTTTGTTCAGTAGAGAGATTTTGATGAATTGCTATTAAATCTATTCAAGGCTTCCTTGTCTGCACTTGTTTACTGTGAATCTATTTAGCAGAGCCGAGATTCAAAAAAGTTTGTAAGACTGTTCTAAGAATGCTTGCACTGCTGGATGGGGTGGCGCATGCCTATAATCCCAGCAATTTGGGAGGCTGAGGCAGGGGGGTCACAGGTTCAAGGCCAGAGGCAGCCCATGTAACTTATTGGGACCCTGTTTCAAAAGAAGATGTAAAAAATGGGTTGGGAGTGAGGTTCAGTGGTAGGACACTTCCAAAGTATGTGCAAAGCCCTAGGTTCAGCCCCAGGGCTGCCAAAAAAAAAAAAAAAATACATAAATACTTGCATGCACTGCGTGCACCCTGCCATGTGTAGTGCATAAGTTTTGTGTGTGTGTGTGTGTGTGTGTGTGTGTGTGTGTGTGTGTGTGTGTGTGTTTGCACTCAAGCAGCAGTCTGAGACATGTTGTTAGGTGCTGTGGAGTCAGGTCCGACTCATAGCGACTCAATGTACAAAGTCTAAGAAAAAGTTGTATGGAAATTTCACAGCAGCTCTGGCTTCTTCCTGACAAAATGACTTTTCTGTGCAGACTAACTTTTCATTAGATCCTGGCAATGTATCCAACTCAATTTATTAATGAGTCCCAAAGAAGCAACAAACAAACCTGCCATATAAGCAAGGTCCTGATTTGTTTAATGACTGGCTAATTTCTTCCACATGTGGACCCAAGTCCCACGTTAAGGTGCACAGCTGCCAAGAGATATCTTTCCCTCGCCTTATAATTTATATTTATCACATAATATAATAATATAAATAAGGGTAAAACTGTAAACCAAGTTTCTCCTCCTGCCTTCTTGCATCTTCCTCTGGCACTGGGCCCCCCTTCCTGTGATCTTGGAGATGATCAAAGTACATCAGCTCTGAGCGCCTGGCATGGAGCATGATGCTACCAGATGCTCAGGAAAGCAGAGCAGATTCCCAATCAGACCATTGTAGTTAACCTTTGAAGTGAAGGGGAGGCCTCTGGCCTCTCTACTAACAACATATCTGGCATGGGGGGGACACTTTAAGCCTATACTAGCAGATGGTTTGCCTGCAGCTGTAGTCCTGTGGTATCCAATCCCATCAAATCTCGGAAGCTAAGCAGGGTCTGACCTGGTTAGTACTTGGATGGGAGACTGCCTGGGAACACCAGGTGCTGTAGGCTTAGGAGACAGACGCGGCAACCCACTCCCAAAAATCAATCTGCCATTGAAAACCCTATGAACAGCAGAGAAGCACTGACAATAGTGTTTCGCCTGTTGTATGCAGGGTCACTATGAGTCGGATACTGACTCGATAGCACCTAACAACAACAAAGCAGATGATGGGACCATTAGAAGCCAATGAGAGCACATACACTGTTCTCTAGAGATTAAGGGTTTTTTAGCTGTGGATCCTTCGAACCTTAAACATGCTTCCTTTGAGTCCCTGGACACCTGGACAGGAAGACAAGAGCCTATACCACAGGGACATGAAGGAATAAAGGCTTTCTCTAATTCAGAACTTGACAGAAGGAAGAAGTAGCGGAAAACAGTGGGAGGACTGTAACCTTGGGTTCGCTGGCCCAGGGTTTAGACTCCCATCCTTACCAGCACTCACTTTGTCACAACTGGAGCCTCAATCACAAACTAGGGCAATGATGAAGACCTGCAGGGTTGCTGTTGTAATAAAACACTGCAAATGTTAAGCCCCAGATGGGGCATCTACATACAGATGCCTCTGAAGGAACCAAAATATTTGTCCCCAAAATATGAAAGACTGCTGAACCAAAGGAAACTCAACTCAAAAAAATGCTGCCTTTTCTGTTTGCCTGAAAGCAGGAGAGAGTCACAAGACAATAGGTCTTTCTACTCTCGTGCTTCCATTGCCACCTAAAAGCAGGATGTAATTTTTTTTTTTTTTTTTCCTGGTACTGGGGGTTGAACCCAAGGCCTCCTGCTTGCATGCTCTGCAAGTGCTGGACCACTGAGCTGGGCCCCCAGCGCATTTTTTCTTTTCTTTTTCTTTCTTTCTTTTTTTTTTTTTTTTACTTTTTGAGACAGGGTCTCTCTAAGTTATGCAGACTTCCTCTGGTCTCGATCCTCCTGCCTCTGCCTGCTGAGCCACTGGGATTACAGGCATGCACCACCATGCCCAGCTCTACATAGTTCTTTTGTAGAAGGCTTCCTGAAGTCTTTCTTGCCAACACCGCACTCACCCAATCCCATGGGTCTCAGTAGCTGATGTAGAGTTCTTGCCCCAAGACCCAGCCAGTGCAGAGAAGATGCCCCACAACTTATCTCATAGACAGTGGCACCAGAGCAATCTGCAAGCAGATTTCCTCCCTGTGAATTTACCAGCTCTGTTTTCCCTCCTCTAAAGCCTAGAACTGCTTCCCTTTGTCCTGTCACTTCTCTAAAATGTATTGTTCTTTGCTGAAATACTGTGGAGTGCAGATTTCTAAGACCCTGCCTGAGTTGCTATTCTCCTGCATGATGGGTAATAAACTTCTTTTTCTCTTGTTAATCTATCTTCTGTTGCAAGAATCTTTCCCAACTGTGAATTTAGGAGAGTTGAGGAAAAATTATAATTTCTCCCTTTCACTATTACAATAGTTGTTGTTGGGTGCCGTTGAGTTGGGTCCGACTCATAGCAACCCTCATAGGGTTTTCAATGGCTGATTGTTTTAGGATTACTTTGGGAGTGGACTGCCACATCCTTCTCCCATTTTTGTGGTGCTGGGGATTGAACCTGGGTCCTTAGAGAGGACAGAGTAGCACTCTACCAAGTGAGCCAAACCTCACCCCATTACAACAGAGGACTATCTAAAAGGACAATAATACTCGGGGTCAGTGGAGAAGATAGCTCTATACAAAAGAAGAACCAATCTCTGTACTAAAAAGGACCAAAGACTAGAACACTCCAGCAAGAAAAGTCTAACATCATAAACCTAAAAACAACAACAACAAAGACAAATTAAGACTGTATTGTGACCCATCTCAACTGGACAGTTTATACCAGAAAATCCCTCAGTCCAGGGTAGCTAAGCTTTAACCTATCAAGTCAATGCTGGGCTTGATCAGTTGGTACTGGTTGCCTGAAGTGCTGGTTGGGAAAAAAGAAATTCTGATGCTGAGTTTGCACTCAGTTCAGACTCATTCATGCCAGAATGATCGACTAGTGATGCCTTATCTGAGCATAGGACTGGGGAGCGGGCCCGTGTATAACAAACACATAATCACCCTTTGTCCCTTGCCAACCAATGGATGGGACTATCCTTAATACAGGCAAGAATTTGGAAGCCTAAAGTAGCACTCAGACTTTGTCACTCTATACTCTGAAGTCCTGGGTTTGATCCCCAGCACCACAAAAATGGGAGAAGCACGTGGTAACCCACTCCCAAAACAATCACGAAACAGTAAGCCTTTGAAAACCCTATGAATAGCAGAGAAGTGCTGACACAGTGCTGGGCATGGTACAGTGTCAGGGAGTGTTTCCTTCTATTGGACCTAGGGTCTCTATGAGTTGGACTAGACTTGATGGCACCTAAGAACAAGAAAGAGGAGAGAAACAAAAGGTGATGATACTCCACAGACAGATATAAAAGGAAAAGTGTGGAAGATCATGGGAAATCCTTGATAGTAGCTTGGGCAAATTTTCATGATTTTGTAATTCAATCCTGGAGCAGCACAGAAAGTGTAGCCAGGATACACTTTCTAGGTGATAAGTCACCTAGAAAAGTCAAGCAAAAACTCAGAGTATTGGGAAACCCCAAGTAAGCCCACAGAACCTAAGTTTAAGAGCGGGAGGAGAGGCACAAAAGAACACAAGGTAAAATTAAAGCAGATGCCCAGTCTCACTTAAAAGGAAGCATTTTGGGATCTGGGGGTGTAGCTAAATGACAGTGTTTACCTATCATGCACAAGGCTCCAGGTTGAATCCCCAGCAACACACACACATACATGCACAAAGCAATTTGCTGTTGTTAGGTGCTGTGGAGTCAGTATCTGACTCACAGTGACCCTATGTGCAACAGGTGAAACACTATTGTCAGTGCTTCTCTGCTGTTCATAGGGTTTTCAATGGCAGATTATTTTTTGGGAGTGGGTTGCCGGGTCTTCCTCTCAAGCCTACAGCACCTGGTGTTCCCAGGTGATCTCCCATCCAACTACTAACCAGACTGAACTCTGCTTAGCTTCCGAGATCTGACGGGATTGGATGCCACAGTGCTACGGCTGCAGGCACATACAAAACAATAGCAGTTTGTAAATAACCAAAATGGTGTAGAGCAAAAAAAAAAAAAAAGCTTTGAATGTCCCTAAATTTAATGCCCCTTCTAAAGTCCGATGGTCTTGCTCCAATTGCTGAATGATGTCTTAATCCATCTATTCTGAGGACTCTACTCTGGAGAAGAATCAAGTAAGAAAGGGATAGCATGGTTCTTCCTTAATGACAGAGTATAAAAGATCCTCTTTATAAGTGTCATGCACTAGAAATAGCAAGTCTTTGATCCTAGCCCTGCCTGGCCCCAGCCCAACCCCAACATAATACCAAATGGCCAGATTTGAATCAGAAATGATCCCAAAGCAGACCTTCTGACTTATGAAAAATAATCCTGAAGAATTTAAAGTCAGGAGAAATACAAAGATGAAGAGGTTTTGCTTCAAGAAAGAATAAGTTTTTGCAACAGCCTTTTTTTTTCTTTTTTTCCTACTGAGACTGTTATTAAGCAAACTTCTCTGAGTGGGAGGGCAGCTGTGCAGGTGGCCGCTCTATTAACTTGTCCTCCAGAGGGTCAGCCATGCTGGAGGAAGTCTTCTACAGCTCTCTCCGTCTTTCCAAGACAACCAGTATTCCTTTGCATTTTTGTTCCATTTCACAATGGCATAGCAGACTGGGAACATCTGTGACTTTTCTAAACTTTTTAGCATATGTCACCAAAAGGTAAAGTTTACAGAGCCCTAAGAGGTAGATTCTAGACTTGCTTCTTTCCTGTATTGTTTATTGGGGTGTGTGTGTGTGTGTGTGTGTGTGTGTGTGTGTGTGTTATAGATAGGTAGGTAGACAGATATCCCAAAAATATATATATATCAAAACTTTTTTCTTATTTAGAATATATTTCTTTTAGAACATGCAGAGAAGCATTAGGAAGAAATTACAAAAGCCAGGCATGGTGGTGCATGCCTATAATCCCAGCTAATTGGGGGATTCAGGCAGGAAGATCACAAATTTGAGGCCAGAGGCAGCCTGCGCAACTTAGT
Source organism: Pedetes capensis (assembly GCA_007922755.1). Classification (NCBI taxonomy): domain Eukaryota; kingdom Metazoa; phylum Chordata; class Mammalia; order Rodentia; family Pedetidae; genus Pedetes; species Pedetes capensis. Next base: position 223,898 of record VMDO01001172.1, read on the forward strand.
GAGACCCTGTCTCAAAGTAAAAAAATAAAATAAAAATAAAGAGGGATGGAGGTGTGACTCAGTGGTAGAACACTTGCCTAGCAAGTATGAGGCCCTCCATTCAACCCCTTGGTACTGAAAAAAAGAGAAGAAATTAGGAATTATTCATACATACCACCAGAAATAACCACTGTTCCCATTTGCTACTTTCTTTCATTGCCTAACAGGCACACTGATTGTTCTTATCCATATGTACTGTGGGACACTGATGTGTTAGGAAGGTGTTCTTAGTGTCTCTTTGCCAGCTTCTCTCCAGGAGCAGTACTGGTGGGGGCTGGGATAGGAGGGGGGACAAAAATGGTGATCGCCATAATGAGTAACGGGATAACAGAAAGGGAGCAAAAGCACAGAGTAAGTTTAAGACCTGTGACAGTGGATGCAGTAACACTGATGGTGGGACTGGAGAATAATTTAGTAAAGACGCATCTCCTCTGATGTGTCATTGTAGGGCCAGGTACTTCACTGACTTGAACCATTGTCTTTCGTGTTTTTGAGGAAGATTGTCTTTCAAAGCCTAGTTTCTTCATTTGCAAGGTGAAGAACACTCTGTGTATCCCAGATCAACTGTGCAAAGTTCCCTGCCATCTGGCATAGAAGTCATTGTTTCAAAACCCACTTATTGCAGCATCCAGTGAGGTTTTGCTAGCAGTGCCTTCAAACCTTAACCTTGGGCTCCACCCTCTGCCCCACCCCTAGACCAAGTTTCTCTAGGTAGGCAGTGACCGTCTGATTCACTTTGACAAGTGGGAGTCACAAGGAAATATGGAGGGAGAAGGGCAAATTGAGGCTGCTTTAAGATTAGCTCCATTCCTGATTTTGGGTATTTTTGTTGTTTTATGTTGTTTTTTCCCTTTTTTCTCCTGAGGCATGGCACTCGTGATCCTTCTGCGTCTGCCTCCTGAGCACTGGGATCACAGGCATCTGCCACCATGCCTGGCTTCATTTCTGCGCTTTGAAATAGTCCCTGGCGTTCTCTGTTTAGTCCTGGGAAAACATGATCCAGGGGATAAATTGTCATAATAGGGCAAACACTTTGGGAAATGGCCTGACCCAGGGCAGGAAGAAGTGTTTTACAGAAAGACTACTTCTTGGCAGTGAGTGCCCACCCAGAACTATAAAACAAGCTCCCCTCACTGCTTTTCATAAATGCCAGGTTGGGAGTTGGTTCTGTCTGTGGGCAGAGAAGTGGACCACACAACTTGCAGGACTCAGGGACTTGAGCTGAGGGCTGCCTGCTTTTCAATGAGGAGCTCCCGGAGCAGAAGTCCTTCCTCCGTAGGATTTGAGCCCATTTTTCTCTGCCTCAGGGTTTATCCGCCTTGGCACTATTGCCATTTTGGGCTGGGTAATTCTTTGTCCTGGTACCCTACCATCCATGGAAGATGTCTAGTGGCGTCTCTATTCTCTGCTCACTACATGCTACTGGCAACCTCCTTCTCTCAGCTGGGACAGCGAAGAATTTCTCTACACATTGCCACATGTCTCCTGGTGTACAACATTACCCCCATCCATGCCTTAGTGGAGTTACCCTGAAGTAAAAAAGACTAAGCAGAAGCTTGGTCACATTTCCTGAAATAGATATGTTTAAGGACAGCCTCTTTTCTGGAGGTGAAACTGATTATCAATATTGTAAACTTGGCCTCCACCTACTGGATGGGTGATTAAGTCTGGCCTCTGGCTCCAGTGATGTTTCTTTATCACTGATCTGCTCTAAACTCCTGGACCCTCTGAAATATCTCTGGGCCACTTGCCTGCATTCCCCAGCTTGAGGAGGGTTTTCTGCTCCATGGTCTGTCATCTGCAGAGTGGGGTGGGTCATGGTGGACACCTGTTCTATAGCATCGTGGAAATGTTAAAGGTGGGAGGGATTCAAGATGACTGAGTAGAACTGCCCAGCACTCACCTCTTCCTCCAAAGAACAACAAAAGGAACGGTGAGCAGCTGCATTTTGAGGTGAGTGACCTTGGGAAACAACGGAAATCAGCAAAAAAAAAAGAGAAACTGGAACCACGTGACATGCAGAAACCTGGGAGTTGGCATATACACAATGGAATACTACTCAGCAATCAAAAAATGAAATAATGCCATTTGCAGCAAAATGGATGGAATTGGAGAAAATTATTTTAAGTGAAGGAACACAAGCCCAGAAAGAGAAATACCACATGTTCTCACTCATATGTGGGAGCTGAATCAAAAATTAAAAGAAGAAAAAAATCCTATGCGGAAGTCAGAACATAATAAAAAGCTAAAGTTGACTTAGGGGAGAAGGGATAATTTGGGGAGCGCAAAAGAAGGATGGAGAGATCTAGCAAAAAGAGAAAACCCTGGGAGAGGAGAGGTGGGAGAGGAGGAACAAGGAGGAGTGAGGAATGGGGGAGGGGGCGACCTCAGGGTGAACAGCCCAACTTTAATAGTTCTGGAGATAATTATAATTATACTAATAATACCAAAGAATGGTAACACAGATGGGCTAGAAAATTCAGGTAATAATACTGACAATGTAAAAATAATTCACAACAGAAAAAGTTTCAATCTTAAACATAGTTAGGATCTAAGAATATACAGAAAAATGTTACCACAAAAAGACAAGCAAATGGAAGAGAGGTCATTGGTGGGGGGGGGGGTTGGACGGGG
>VMDO01001173.1:0-226496 GCA_007922755.1 Pedetes capensis
CTACAGGATTGAACCCAGGTGCTTGCACATGCTTGGAGTAGGCAAGTGCTACACCACTGAGCCATACCTTCAGCTGTTTTCTTATTTACTTATTTGTTTTCAGATAGAGTCTGATAAGTTGAAAAGGGTGCCTCTGGTCTTGACCTTGCCATCCTCCTACCTCAGCCTCCTGAGTCATTGGGATTACAGGTGCGCTCCACAGCACCAGGCTGAATATACTTCTGATAGTCCAAATGATTCTGACTGAATATAATTTTTATGGCTGAAAACACCATTATCCTAAAAAACTCAAGGCTGTCTATAATCTTATTATAGAATTGCTATGATGATATGATTGATTTCTACTGCTCTCATGAGAAATCATTCTCAGTGGTTTATATTCTACTACCTATCTGTGGATTTCAAATATACTTGACTCATTAATTCAACAAATTAATTCAATAAATACTTCTTGTTGTTGTTGTTAGGTGCTGTCAAGTCGGTATCCGACTCTTAGTGACCCTCTGTACAACAGGGGAAACACTGTTGTCAGTGCTTCTCTGCTGTGCATAGGGTTTTCAATGGCAGATTGATTTTTGGGAGGGGGTTGCCAGGTCCTTCTCCCAAGCCTACAGCTTCTGGTGTTCCCAGGTGGTCTCCCATCCAGGTACTAACCAGGCCCGACCCTGCTTAGCTTCCGAGATCTAACGGGATCAGATGCCACAGGGCTACAGCTGCAGGCTCAATAAATACTTATTGCACATCAATTATGTGTCAGGCACTTTTCTCAGTAGGGATGCTGCAGAGTATAAAATAGGGAGAAGTTTCCCCTTTGGAGTTTACAATCTAATGGAGAGAGACAAACAATAGTAAAGATAGATAAATCAGTATATTGATGGTGGTAAGTGCTATGGAGAAAGACAAAGCAGCCAAAGAAGAGAGGGAATTTGTGGGAAGAAGGGATCTATTGTTTTACATTGCTTGGCCAGGAAAGGCCCTGTTAGGACATTAGATGGAGGAAATGAGGAGTTGGCCATGAGGGTACCTAGGATAAGAGTTCCAGGGAAAGAGAACAGCATGTGCAAAAGTGTTGAGGTGAGAAAATGTTTGTTGTGTTTCGAGGCCAATGTAGCCAACTGGAGGGCAGTGAGAATGGAAGGGCTGCCAGATGATAGGACCGGGGGTAGCATGGGGAGAAGGCAGTTCATCTAAGGTCATTGTAAGTGTTTCACATTTGACTCTCATGCAGTCCAAAAGCCACTGAAGAGCTGTGAGGTGAGGATTAAACAATTACACTTTGTTTTTGATACGTTCACTTTAATTTTTTTCTGTAGAAGAGTGCTGTCTCATATAACTTCCTGCAATGGAAATTTTCTATAATCAGTGTTGTCCGGTGTAGTGGGTACCAACCACATGTGGCTAATGAGTGCTTGAAATATGGCTAGTGCAACTAAGGATTTGAAATTTTAATTTTCATTGATTTGTACTGAAATAGCCACATGTGGTTAGGGCTTACTTTATTGGACAGAGCTAGAGGAAAGATTAAGAGAAACCAGTGAGGGGGCATGTGTCCATATCTCTATCAGTTTTAACTCATATATAGTGTAGGCTGTTAGACCTCATTGATATTTTTAATCAGTAATTTAACAGGCAGTCAGCACTTACCTTTTTCCAAATTCTGTCCTAGGCATTGATGGGAATTTAAAATCTATTAGGTATCATTCTTTCCCAAAAGAGGTTTCAGAATAATAGAAGAGATAAGGAACTTACACAAGTGACACAAGATAGACTGTCAGAAGGAAAGCCTATTAAATGGTTGAGGACAGAGAGAGAATGAAGTCAGGGCTTTTTGGAAGAGGTCGCATCTGGCTGCATCCAGAAATGCATTCAGTGCAAACAGACCATCATATGCAATGACATAAATGGGTGCACACTTGCAATCCAAGATGTGAATAGGCCAAGGTGGATGGTAAGGCTAGATAGCAAAGCTTTGCTCAGCACTGGAAAACCTTTGCATGAGTATAGTATATTTTGTGAATCTCTTCATTAAAATGTTATAAGATTTATCATGGCATTCAGTGCCTCAATCTTCAAAATTCTCTGCAGCCCTCTGCTAAGTGCCAATATGTAACAATTACATTGCGTTCATGCATGTGTGTGTGTATGTATATGTGTTCATGCATGTGTGTGTGTGTGTGTGTGTGTGTGTGTGTGTGTGTGTTGTAGTTGTTGTTGTTAGGTGCCGTTGAGTCATGTCCGACTCATAGCGACCCTCATAGGGTTTTCAATGGCAGATTGTTTTCAGGATTGCCTTGGGAGTAGGTTGCCACGTCCTTCTCCTATTTTTTGCGGTGCTGGGAATCAAACTTGGGACCTCAGAGACTGCAGAGAGGCACTCTACCAACTGAGCTAAATCCCAGCTACATATATATATATTCCAAATATAAAACTTTTAATAAGTTGTAGATATGTGCTTTTTATAGTTTAACAAAATATGTAATTTCTAAGTACACTATTATGACTTTTTTGTCCTACAAGTCTGTTAAAATTAAAATTAAATGTGTGGAATTTATTTCTTATCATTTCAATGCTCTGATGTTTTTCTGATTAGAATAAATTAGGAAGAAATGCAGAATAGTATACAATTAGGGTATGCTTATAATTATAGAGAAAAGTTCTCTAGAAGAATAGTGTTATTTATGTTGTTAGGTGCCCTCGAGTTGGGTCCAACTCATAGTGACCGTATGTATAACAGATGAAACACTCCCCTACACTGTGCCATGCCTGGCACTATTGTCACTGCTTCTCTGCTATTCATAGGGTTTTTAATGGTGGATTGTTTTGGGAGTGGATTACCAGGTCCTTCTCCTTAGCCTGCAGCACCTGGTATTCCCAGGCAGTCTCCCATCCAAGGACTAACTAGACCAATCCTGCATAAGTTTGGAGATCAGGTGGGTTCAGATGCTAGGGTGCTATCACTACAGACAGAGTTAGCCATATGGTTGATTAACTGAAGTTGCAACATACTGTCTGTTTCTCTTCAGTAGATTTTACATGGAGATATTGGTATGATATCTCAGTGGAAGACAGAATATACCATTTCTTTGAACTTGAAAGAAAAAAAGACATTGTGATCACTTTTTTTAATTAGGAAAAGGATTAATTAAAATACATAAATTGGACTAATTAAGTTCATTGTTGAAATACTAATTCAGTTTTATCAACCACATTTTATCACATGCCTTAATCAACCTACATTCCTAAACAATCAGTCTAGGCATTTTTTTTTAAATTGAAGGAAGGATACTCATAACAAGAGGTTTAGAATAGATCATTCCATTTCATTTAGACTTGCTGGGAATTAGTGTTTCTTAAATCAAAAGAAGATTGGACTAGATGTTGAATGAAGGTATGGAGAAACAAGGAGACAGACAGTGCAAGCTCCAAACTTTTCTCAGATAATAGACAGTATTATTCTTCTGGTTTTAAAGCCTTCTTTTTCTCTAGTGGCCTGCAGTTACAGCAAGCTTAGCAGAAGCAGCTTGAAGGCAGCTACTTCCCTTGACTTTTGAATAATCCAAAGATTCCTTGTGCCACAGGTAAAATGCAGTCATCAATGTCAACTCTGGTGATTTTACCATCCTAAATTCAAATAAGTTGAATCTAGTAAGAATTTGTAAATCAAATAGTGGTCTCTATTTAGATTCAGAGTCAATTTAGAGTTTCCATATTTGTTGCTGATTTTCAGTAAAAAAAACAGGAAAAATATTGCTGCTACTTCCCATTTTTTTCCAATTTCCTTGTGAAGGTACTTCTTATTGAAATCAAACTTATATTAAATTCCTAAACCACTATCTACGTATTATGCAGTTCAACTCTGATTTCCAAATGGTAGAGTGCCAGAAAATCAGAAGCTGTTTATTTTGGTTGCCTGATTTTCTCTAGCATTCTTTGTAGGATTTGAAGTTGTGAAGTTGAAGATGAGGAAGAGGCAATAAACTTGACATATATTAAGAACTAAACATGAAAAAGGGGATTGGGCAAGCTTTAACTTATTAATTATGCAAACTCTTAGAACTATCATGCATGCCTTTATAGAGAATTTGTTTTTATCATCTTAGTATAGTTTGGATTTTGCTAGAGTATTTAAAATCTGAAGGTGACTACTAAGCATATTATATTATACATTGTATACTTGGACTGTGCATGGTGAATAGACCATAGCTGCTCTGTCTTTTGTGGGTGAACACCCTGCTTTGTTGTTATTGTTAGGTGAGTCAGGTCCAATTCACAGCTTCTCTATGTACAATAAAAAGAAACATTTCCTGACTCTGTGCCAGGCTCAAAATCATTTTTAAGTTTAAGCTCATTGTTACAGCCACTGGGTCAATCCGTCTAGTTGAGGGTGTTCCTTTCTTTCATTGGCATGCCACTCTCCCAAACATGATATCCTTCGCCAGGGATTGGTCCCTCCTGATTACATGTCCAAAATACATAAGACACAGTTTAGCCATCCTCGCTTCCAAAGAGCACTCTAGTTGCACTGAAAATACTATGGCATGAGTCAGGCATACCTTTGTCTTCAATTTGACATCTTTACTTTTCAATATTTTAAAGAGGTCTTTTGCAACAGCTTTACCCAGTGCAATGTGTCTTTTGATATCTTGACTGCTGCTTCCACAGGTATTGATTATAGAACAAGTAAAGAAAAATCTTGGACAACCTCAATCTTTTCTCTATTTATCATGAAGTTGCTTACTGACTCAATTATAAGGATTTTTGTTTTGTTGATGTTGAGGCACAATCCATACTGAAGACTGTGTTCTTTGATCTTTGAATGCCCTGCTAGGGGTCTCACTTATGTGCTAGGGAATATCCTCCTTCTCCAGGGGTGACATCTGTCTCCTTGGCAGATTCCACAGGCACTTTTGTTAATGGGCTTGGATTTACTCAGAATTCCTTTATGTGGTTACATTGCAGATGGGCTGTCTGCATAGTCTTGTCCTCTTGAATGATTTGCATGAAGGATTATAAAAAAAACTTGTATCTGGTTTCTAGAATCTAAGATTGAATGAAACTCAGTAGGTTTTAAGTTTTAGAAAAATATAAAAAATTTGTTACAAAGGCAATCTAGTACTACGGTAGAAGGTGTTGATTCTAGGGTTAGACTGCTTAAATTGAAATCTGGATTTACCCCTGCTGGGGTGAAGTCTTGGACAAGATACTTAATTTCTTGTGCTTCAATTTACTCATTCTGAAATTAGATGATAATAACAGTACCTACCTCATATGTTTACATGAGTTTTCACCCCTAAAGTTTTAAGACAATGCCTGGCATCCACTAAGCACTCAATGAGTGTTAGTCATGAAATGGTAATTATTCACAGCATTTATCAGACCAGGGAGTGTTCTCCTTTGTATGTGATTTAGGATTAGATTTGAATTTAGCCATCAAGAGATTTAATGCTGCTTTTGGATAAAGCTCACGGAGGTATGTGGTCATTTTCAGTGAAGAACAACTTTAATTCCTTTTTTAAATATTGAAGAAAGAGTTCACTTTCACTAACTAGACTTTCATCTTACAAAATCTTTTTACAATCTAGGTTTAATTATAAGTGAAATGAAATTGGTGGATCTGCAGTCCTTAGATCCTCTGTTCATAGCTGCCAGGTTACAAGGGGGAAGCTGAACTCCTGGCTGGCAAAGAAGACAGGCTGGATTGCCAAGAGAATTTGGAAATAAATTAAAGCAATAAAATTTCTAGTCACTGTCCAAAAGAAATGGAATCAGTGCCTTGTAGAAATATATGCACTCCCATGTTTATTATAGCAGTATTCACAATAACCAAGATATGTAAACACTGGATTACCCATCAGTGGATGAATAAAAAAACAAATTGTGATATATATGTATCAAAATGTTATATGATACACTCTAATATTGGAATGTTATAATAATATTCTACATAATACTTCATACAATGCGAATAGCATTCTAATGTATTCTAATAATATTCAAATTGGGGCTGCGGCTTAGTTTACTTGGTAGAGTGCTGCTTTGCACTCTCCAAGGCCCTGGGTTCTATCCCCAGCACTGCAAAAAACAGAAAAGGATGTGACAATCCACTCCTGAAGCAATCTCAAAAACAATCAGCCATTGAAAGCCCTATGAGGGTTTCTATGAATTGGACCTGACTCAGCAGCACCTAACAATAACAACAATAATTTATATTGATACTATCCTAATATATGTATTAAAATATTGTTTAGTTTTAAAAAGTAAGGAGTTCCCTAACTCCTGGACGAACCTAGAGAATATTGTGCTAAGAGAAATAGGCAAAAAAAGACAAATATTGCACAATACCTCTTACATGTTGCATTTCAAAAATGTTGAAACATGGAAACTGAATAGAAGGGTACCAACCATATATAGGCAGGAAGCAGATGAGGAGATGTAGATCAAAGCATACAAAGTTGCACCTATACTGGATGAATAAGTCCAGAGATATAAAGTACAGCATGAAGACTGTAGTTAATAATATGGTATTGTATTCTGAAACTTTGCTGAGAGTATACATTCTAGGTCCTCATACCACCAAACAAAACAACAACAAAAGGTACCTTTGCGAAGTAGGAGATATGTTAATTGCCTTGACTGTAATAATCATTTTACTGTGTATGTAAAAGACATGCTGCATACCTGAAATATATACAATAAAAATATATGTAATAAAATATATTCCCTTCTTTTTGCTCATTTAAATGGCTACTTTAAAAAATATAGAGCTCATAAGCTTTTGAAATACTTTAAATGCAACCATGACCTATACATAACTCTTAAAGGTGTGATGGAGCATTTTGCTAATATTTGAAAAAAAATCAGTGGAGAACAATAACAGGTAGATATAAAATTGGATCATGACCTTAGTGCCCTAAGTACTACCAATATCTGTTGATTAAATCTTTTTCATCAATTTAATGACATGATGATAGGAGTATATAACTAGAGTTTGCCTAAGTGAATGGAAAAGTTGACATCCTTAAAAAGTTTCTTTGAGTACAATATGAAGAAATTTAAGTCCATATTTTTAAAATAGAGATGTGTTGTTAGTGTTTCTTAAATGCATATTACATGCTGTATGTTCTCCAAATTTTATTTAAATAATAAAAGGCTTTTTGTTTTGGGGTCTTAGATGACCTCATGATATCAATTACTGAATTTGACCATCCCAGCTAAGGGTTGAACTTTATAGTGAACACCATTGTATGAAGAGATGAAAAGGAAAAAACACATTATTTTGAGAAAGTATTATTTGAGGTGATGTAAATCCAACTTAACTAAGAACACTGAATAATTATCCTCAGGAGAATTTTTTAAAAATCAGTTAATGTGAAAATTAGCAACATTTTTCAAAGCAAAAATCACAACTCAACTCTGAAGGAGCTTCTCTCAGGGGTAAATTGTCTGTATTTTTGCATTGAGCTAAGACCTTAATTCTTTCTATCAATCATATGCTTTCTCCATTTCCCTCCAAGGCTCCCTCCTTGCTCATGCAGTCATAGTCCCTCTGTTGGCCGGGCTTTGTTCCCTTCCCTTGGGCTCCCCCGCAGTCCACTTCAAAGAAGGATCTGGTTCCCCAGTGAGCCAGTTAAATTATTACCCCCAGGTGTTGATTCACCTTTGTCATTTTGGATTTTACCTCTTCAGCGTTGAGTCCTGGGGTAAGTGGAAGAGAGCTGGAAGAAGATCAAAGCAGCATGACTGGAGTTGGAGCCTTAGAGGTGGAGTTGAACCCAAAGTCAAGTCTTCTGCTCCTCCTTCCTATCCCCCAACCTGCCTTACCCTACCCACCCCCACCACCACCTTCTGCCCTCCTTAGCTTAACTAAAAGACTGAACAGGCCCTGTAGTTAAACCATAAACTAGACAGACATACTTTATTTTTACTTTTGTATACAGGCAGCAAGTAACCAAAGATTCAACACTGCATATTTATTGAAATACATAGCACAATTACAGAAGATCAATGATGATGTCTTGTTATTTTTTTGATTCAGTATTTTTTTTTGAGTATCTACACCTGTTCTTTGGAAGGCACTATGAATGCAGACTATGATGAATAAGAGACATCCTGTCCCTGCACAGCACAGAGTCAAATAGTTCACAGAATTCTTATGGAGCAGCACACAGTTGTTGCTTGTGATATAGAAGGCAAATATGAAACTCCATGAGAAAAGGAAATAAAAATCCAACACCAGCATGATGTTTTTTAAATCTAGGGCCAGCAAAATATTTTATGCTCTCTCTAGAATATCTATAAGATACACCATCTATTACACTAAAAGCAAAATCACTCTATCTACTTCGGCATAATTTTTCATATATACCTAAAATGATACTGAATAGTCACTTTGCTCTACTGCTCTTTTTAAACTGTACATTATATTATCAATAATTCACCATAGAATTGAGAACCTTACATAATATAATATCATAGGGTGTATAATAGTTTATATAATTATTTCTTCATTTAGGGATCTTTCTCTGCCTTTCAGAAGTTCCAATAATATAAAAATTCATCAATTATGTTGACATGTAAGTCTTCTTATATTCCTGATTTTCTTAGAATAAACTTCTAGAAATTCTAGGTGAAAGGTCATGCCTATATTAAAGCAGATAGCTTTCCATCAAGGGTTTTAAAGTCAAGCCTAGTAGGGCATAGGAAGTGTGTCTCACACTTCTCAGCATTACTGCCTTTTTAAATTATAATTTTTACTGTTCTGGTAAGTAAAACTGGTAGGTATATTTAGTTTGTTAGATTTTATTTATAAAGTATAATATGTATACAGAAAAGTGTACATATCATAAATGTACAGTTTTGTGAATTTTCATAGCACTGGATATAACCATGTAATCAGTACCCAGAGAAGACCCTGAATATGACCGGTTCCCATAATCTTCTCTCATGGTTCCTTCCCAATAATTGTAATCCTCTTTCCTGACTTTTAACATTGTAATGTTACCTGTTTTTGGTTTATATAAATAGAATTTTGGGTAATATTTGTATTTTGGTGTTGTCTCTGGCTTCTTTTGTATTTGTAAACTTCATGCATATTTGCTGCAGGGGGTTGCATGCTTATTATAGTCACCATAGGTTTCTGTTAAGTAGCCCCATCGTTGAATGAGATCTCATTAGTGTCCATACTTTAATAGTCTGTCTTCTTTGAATGACCTTCACCTACTTCTTGCCCAGCTTAGATCTCATGGCTCACCTTTTCAACCACTAGCCTGACAGTAGCCTGAAGTCCCTGTCCCTTTTTCTCTTCATCATACTCCTTTGCTGGTGGTTGGTGTTGCTGTCCTCCTCACTTGACTCACTTGAAGCCCAAAATGGTCATTTTAGTTCTCATGATGGCCCAGTGCTAGACAAGGTAAGAATAGAGAGGGCAACCTAAGTGGAAAGGGCCCACCTGTCTCCTACTCACTCCCATTAGAAGACTGTAATCATGTGTGCAAGTCAACATATAAGAGATTGTAAAATGCAAGATTATGGGTGGTGTCCATGAGCACAACAAAACCCTACTTATAGGGAAGAAGGGAATCATAAAATATTAAGGAACCACTAGGAGTATGCTAGAAAACTACCAATTTATTCTTCACTCTCAGCTGGGCCCTTATACTTAAATGGTTATTATTCTGTTTCACAAGTTTTCTTCCCATTTCTGATAGAATTTGTTTAAGCCTTTCACTCTCTTTAAGCTTAGTTCTTTTATCTTCCCTGCATTTTCCCACATTTAACAATCATGCCTTCTGAAAACTGTAAGACAGGAATGCGTTTGGCTTCCTGTCTCATCAGTTACTTGCAAACATTGTTCTTTAGTCCTTACTGTTATTCTAACATCATGTGCCTCATCCTATCAAAGACCAATTCTGAGTATTTCTATCTGGATCATTTCAGTTTACAAATATCTTTTGTTGTTAATATGGTGATTTTTTTTCTCATTCCTCTATTTCTGTAATCTCAGCTACATTTGTCATTACTGACTTGTTTACTACTTTTTTTTTTTTTTTTTTTTGCGGTACTGGGGGTCTGGACCCAGGACCTCAAGCTTGCATGCTCTGCAAGTGTTGGACAACTGCACTGCACCCCCAGCCCAATTTTTTTTACTTTTTTGAGACAGGGTCTCACTAACTCATGCAGACTGCCTCTGGTCTCGAACTTGTGATCCTCCTGCCTCCGCCTCCCAAGCCGCTGGGATTATAGGCATGCACCACCACACCCAGCTTGTTCACTACTTTTAAAAGCATTCTTCCTTTAGCCATCCTGAGACCAGGCCCTCCCACCTTTTCTTCCACGTCTTGACTGTTTTCTCTTGTGTCTTATGTGATCTTCCTCTCCGCTGTGTCCATTCTTTAAGAAATGGTGCTTTCCAGAGTCCTTCCAGTTTTGTCTTCTCATCTACCTGCATCTTACTGAGTGACCTCCTCCATACCAATAACTTGAATAATCCAACTGAAAAATATTAAATGTCTGTTTCCATCATCGAACTCCATCCCAAATTTCCTGTTGACTGCTGGATCTCTCTTTTTGCATGTCCTCTGGGTACTTTAAACTCAACAAGTCCAAAATTAAACTCAGATGCATCTGCAAAAGTTCTCCACATTCTTTGTCTGCTATCTCACTGAATAGTGCCTTCGCCAGCACAGAAATCTGGATATGCATCCTTGTATTCTTTCCTCATATAATCGGTATTTTTATCTAAATAATCAGTCTTGTTTAGTAAAAAAAAATCATTTTCCTAGAATTTCTAGAATTTATTGACATTTATCAATGTCTAGTTCATATCCAAGTCTACAGCCAAAGTACCTTAGCATCTGATCCTTCATGACCTAAGAATCTAAATAGGGTGAGCCTGGTTAGTCCTGGGATGGGAGACCACCTGGGAATACCATGTGCTGTAGGCTAGGGAGAAGGACGTGGCAATCCACTCCCAAAATAATCTGCCATTGAAAACTATGAATAGCAGAGAATCACTGACATAATACCAGGCATGGTGCAGCATCGGGAAGTGTTTTGTTCTATTGTACATAGGGTTTCTTTGAGTTGCACCCTACTCGATGGTACCTAACAACGAGTTCATATCCATAATCTGTCACCCAGATAGTAGAATATCTTAATCATTTCTGTGCTTCTGGTTTTCTCTTCTAATTTCTTTTCCACATGCTAGACAAAACAATTCATATAAAAATTTAATTGGGTAACTTCCCTGCTTAACCCATAGCTGTGTTTTCATGGCCTGTGATGACGATAGTTTTCTTAGCCAGACATGTAGGGCCCTTCATGATCTGAGGTCTGGTGATCCCTACATTATTCTCTGATTCTCCACCCCTTGCACTCTGTATGTTCTCCATGCCCAGTCCTGTGTCTGGGCTTTAACATGCATTGTCCCTGGAAAACCTACCATCTTTTGTCTAGCTTCTGTTTAGATTTCAGAATATAGCTTATGGTTTTCTGTGCCAAAAACCTTTCTCTTACCTGTTTCCTCTAAAGTTTGGTGAAGAATCCCTCTTATGTATTCCCTCTGGCCACAAATTTGTGATCTTCCTGCTTTCACCTCCCAAGCTGCTGGGATTACAGTCATGCACTACTGTACCTGGCCCTCTTAGGTGTTCTCAAAGAATTGTGTTCTTGCTCTTATCGTAGAGAACTTAGAACACTGTGTTATAATCTTGTGTTGATTTGTTTTTATCCTAGCTAGATTTTGAACTTCTTATTCCTCACTGTACTAATTGATGATATTAAAACTATAACTTCAGATATAGCCTCCATACATATCTAGTTGAAAGAAGTTCAGGCCTCTGGTTATATCAGGCTCTGTTCTTCCATTCACTTCTTTCTACCTCTGTCCCTCCTGTCTACATGATGTCCTGAGAATTTCTCTGGAGTAAGCTGGAGGAATCGTGGGCCTTACCAGATTTGCTTTCTATCTCTCAGGAATTACTATTCTCTGTTGCCTATTGTTCAATCTGAGAACTGTTGTTTACTATATTTTGTTTTTGATGGGTTTTTGTTTTTGTTTGTTTAGTTTCAGTTGAGAGAGTAAATCAGCTTTTTTTCTCCATTTCAGATAAAAACAAAAGTTACACCATATGTTTTGTCTATTTAATATGATTGGCATTGTATGACAGTTATAGACTTTTGTTAATTTATTTATAGGATAACATAGAAATTATAAGAAATTAATACTTCTTGGCCTTTATTTTATACTAGATTCTTTATGTACATGAATTTATTTCATCCTGTTATCCTATTTTACATATCAGCAAACTGGCTTAAAAAACTCAAGTAATCAAAGTTCACAAAGCTAGTAACATCCATATTTTAAACTTGGCTACTCTCAAACCTGCGTCTTTTCCCACTTAAACACCCTTCTGATTTGGTAAATTCTAGAGCCTTTTCGTGTGGACAGAAACCTCATTACTGCATTGATAAGTGAACCACCAGAGAGAAATAGTGTCTTAGCCCATACATGAAAGAAAATATTTCATAGGCCATTTCTTACCTATCCACTTCCTGTTTGTAAACCCTACAGTAGGCCCCCATTACTCTCAAAATATATGCTGGAGAATTTGCAACATGCTGAAAGGTTTATCCAGTCTAGGCACCCATTTGTATCTTGGACCCCCTTTCTTCCTCTTCTTTCACTGCTTTGTCTTCTCTAGTGTACTGGCCTCCTTGCTGCTTCACTATGTGAACATGCCATGTACACCTGCTCTCAGAGGCCTCCCATAGGCTGTTCTTTTCCTTTGGAACTCTCTTCCCTCTGCCATTTTCATGGCTCATTCCTTTACAGGACTCATGTCTGGGCTCTATAGGGATTATGGAATACATATGACAAATACATGTAAAATTACACCCCCATCTGCTCATCAACATGGTCAGTCTCTGCTCCAGTTGTTCTCACAGAATTTCCCATTTCCTGATTGTATTTAATTTACTTAGTTATTACATAGGTAAGCTTCACATAGACAGAAATTTCCACTTCTGTCATGCACTACTGTAACCCTTCACTTAGAATAGTGCCTAGTATAGTGTAGGTATTCAGTAAATATTTGTTAATTAATTAACTAATTAATTAATGTTCTATGTCCTGTGCCAGCTAAATAAGAATGCTGCAGTTGGAAGGGATCCAGAAATCATTTAGAGCAGATCTACTCAGTTTATTCATGGAATATATAAAGGGCAGAGTTCATTGATTTGCCCAATATTTGAAGTATCTGAGGCACAACCAAGACTAGACTTTAACTTTTTGGCTCATAGTTGGGCTCTCTTTCCACTTTGCTTTGTGAGCTATGTAGTAAAAATAGGGACAAGAAAGCTATCTTTTAGGTAGGTGGATCTATTGGTAGGTCAGGAATAAACATTGAAGGCAAGAATGTCTGGAAGGCAAGAATGTCTGCACAGTATTGTTGTAATTTAGATTTGAGGCAGAAAGAGGGCCTGGATTAGGATGGAGTGAATGTACAAAGAATAGAAAGATGACTATAAGGCCATTTATTGAGATAGGCTCATGGCTGGGTGCAGTAGCGCATGCCTGTAATCCCAGTGGCTCAGGAGGCAGAGGCAGAAGGATGGCAAGTTTGAGACCAGAGGCAGCCAAAGTAATTTAGTGATACCCTGTCTCAAAAACCAAAAGATGGGCTGGAGGTGGTAGCTCAGTGGTCCAGTACTTGCAAAGCATGCGAGCATGAGGCCCTGGGTTCAACCCCCAGTACCGCAAAAAAAAAAAAAAAAGATAAAAGATAGGCTCATGGGACCTGGATGAGTTGGTTAATGCACAGCATTTTTACATGGTAAGCAAATATGTTGATTGAATAATGATATGTGTCTATATGCCCTCATAAATGTACAAATACACTATAGTTTAGATATTCATAACCAGGTATATCATTAGCAAAAATAAAAGAACAATTAAAAATTATTTGTTCTGTTAACCTTTGTAATAATACTGTGATATACTGTTTCTATTAGCAATGCAGGAGCAATATAGTAATAAATAAGGTTCAGAGAGGTGAAATGTTTGCCTAAAATCATAAATCAGTTTGAGTTACTAAGCTGGAACTTGAAGATAAGTTTCTTGAATTAAATCTGAATCTTTCCAATAAAAACCCTTTTAATTAAAGCATATAGTGAAGATTTGTGGCTTTTCTGCTCTAATTCTGAAACCTAATATACTGATCTTTGTGGTCAACAGTGCATAATACTCCTGCCCAAAAATGTAAATCCTACACCCTCTTCTCTGATTTTCCAGATTTCAGTTGCCTTTGACTTCTGCTCTTGTCTGTATTTGCTAGCTAACATTATGATGCTTAAAGATATAAGACATTATGGAATTAGTTTCATTTGTGGTCTCTCTTTAGCTTTTCATCCTTCAACAGCAAGGGAAAGGCAATATGCATTCTCAACCTGTGTACTGCCTAGCAAAATCTGTAAAGTCAGGCCCCCCTTCCATGATAAGCCAGGCTTCATGCTGGGAGCACATTCACAGGAGGCTGCTGCCCCAGGGCAAGGTCTGAGAAACAGCTCACATTTTTCGCCATGGGAATGTGACAGCTGCTCCTGATCCTTGGGTTGTGTTATGCATATGCTAGACTACTAGACGTCTTGCAAATCTCTTCTCCCCACAATGCCCAGCACAGCACCTTGCATACACTAATTGCTCAAAAATATGCATGGCTAACGAAATTTATTTTGAGCATTATACTGCGGACTTTCTTTCTATAATATTGAACACTAAAATGTAAATCTATGTACGTATGCACATACTTTAAATGCACATATACAAAAATATTAAACTGTACATGTATGTTCTCAATACACTATTATCAGTTATATCAAGCTGCGAACAGTCTGTCAGCCAGCTGTAAACTCTGTGACAGTAAGGTATATACTTTTCCGAATGCTGTTGGTCTTGTATTTACCTGTACACTTTAGTCTGCATGGGAATAATTTCCCTTTCAAATTTATTTGTGGTTTATTGAAGTTTCTCTCTCTTTTTTTTTTTTGTGGTACTGGGGGTTGAACCCATGGACTCGCACCTACATGCTCTGCAAGTGCTGGACCACTGAGCTGCACCCTCAGCCCATTTTTTCACTTTTTGAGACAGGGTCTTGCTAAATTACGCAGACTGCTTCTGGTCTCGAACTTGCGGTCCTCCTGCCTCCGCCTCCCAAGCCGCTGGGATTACAAGCGTGCGCCACTGCGCCTGGCTTGAAGTTTCTCTTTTGTCATACATCTTATTCTTCACAAGATGTAAATGGTTTTATCTCCTGGGATCCTTCAGGATCTATTTTGTCTGTTCATCATCACTGGGCCTTTATGATATACCACTTGGTATTATCTGTTCATGTTTGATTGCTAAGCTTGTCTTCCTAGCTAAACTATGAACCTTTGAATGAAATGGATTCACCATCTTGAAACTAGTGTCCCCTAAAGGTGCCTCATATCAGAAAAATATATTTAAATGAAGGAGATATTTTCATCTTGTTTGAAAAGAATTATGAAATACTTTACCAAGTGCACAGTCACCATAAATACCCTGTTCCACCTATGTGCCCTTATCCCCATGGGAAAAGAAGAATCAAATAAACTAAAACATGCTGTACATAAAAAGGAGTGAAATACAGTCCAACAATGGATCCAGCCATGAAACATGAGTAGGTGCATTTATTCAAGAAACATACTACAACTTCTTCATTTTGTGTCTCTGGTGCTTAGCACAGTGCCTGGTACACAGTGGGTGTTAAACATAGATGTTTATGAATGAATGGATAAAATGCCCCACATTGAAAACTCAGAAGTGGTGTGTTATGCTATACTCTTGCTTGGGTCCCATTTAGCGTGTCCTATTTAGTATGTGCGCCTGCAGCAGTACTACTGTGCTGTCTGATCCCATCAGCTCTCAGAAGCTAAGCAGGGTCAGGCTTGGTTAGTACTTGAATTGGAGGCCGCTTGGGAACACCAAGTGTGATAGGCTTGGGAGAAGAACCTGGCAACCCACACCCAAGAAACAATCAGCCATTGAAAAGCCTTCAAATAGCAGAGAAGCATGACAATAGTATTTTGTCTTTTGTACACTATGAGTTGGTCACTATGAGTTGGACACCAACACAACAGCACTTAACAACAACAACAACATTTAGTATGTGCAAGGGTAGTAGTATTGCCAATGTAAATTAGGAAGATTATGGTGTTCTACAGCAGTAGAGAAGCTACAGGGATATATTTGGGCAAATGACCCTACACAGGAAATCTCTAAAAAATATCTGTGATTTTTGTCTTTAGAACAACATCAAAAATCAATCCTAACTTGGTATACAAATATTTCCCATAATTTAAAAGATGTTCTTATCCATTCATATCCACTATTAAGACAATGAGTACTTATTCTTCATCTCTATAGGCAGAGCTGCTAGCATATCGATGAACATCTCAGTAAAAGATGGATAAAGACACAAAACTAAGAAGGTCTGCCTTATGTAAAATGTTTTCTCTCCTGATTACTTTTTTCCATTATTACAAAGTATATCTTGCATTTGAATACAACTTATATAGTTATACTAGTCTTATTGCCTGTTCCATGTTGTTGTTGTTGTTGTTAGGTGCTGTCAAGTTGTGTGCGACTCATAGCGACCCTGACAGGGTTTTCAACAGCAGATTGTTTCGGGATTGCCTTGGGAGTGGGTTGCCACATCCTTCTCCCATTTTTGCTGTGTAGGAATTGAACCCAGGACCTCAGAGACTGCAGCGCAGCGCTCTAACAACTGAGCTAAATCCCAGCCCCAGCAGTCCTGTTCCATGTTAGGTGGGAGAAGAGCTATTTTCCTGGTTTTATGTGTGTGATGGTGCAATGGAGCCTACATCATGTCACTCATTTGGGAATACGAGGAACTAGGACTAGCATCCAGATTTTCTTGAAATACTATTCTCCCTGCCTGCCCACCTGGATTCCTAAGATAAGACTCTGACAGCAGGTTCTTGAGTTTACCTATGGTTGTAACAATGTTGGAAGAAGGGATGACCTTGAGCAACTAGACCACTTGTAGAAGCCCAAGAAAAAATCAACTTTGCCAATTTTTCTTTATTTAAGGATTGAACCCAGAGTCTTACATAGATTTTGCAAGTGCTCCACTATTGGACTGCACTCCCAGCACATTTTATTTTTTATTTTGCATCAGGATCTTGTTCCTCAGGCTGCCTCTGTCCTGGAACTCACAATCCTCATCCTGCTTTGGCCTCCTGAGTCTCTGGGATTAAGGGGTGTACCACCTCACATGGCTATTTTGCCAAACTGTGGTGGGCTTGTAGTGTGTGTGTGACTACAACTGTGGTGTGACTTTGAGCTGAAAAGCTGTCACTGGGATGTGACTGCATTGGAGCTACATACAGACTGCCAGACTTAATGTTAGTCCTGATAGGAGTCTGGGGAATATGACAGGCAGCCTCTCAGCTCTGAAAGTCAGTTTAATCCAAGAGGAACAGGCCTTGCAACAATTCAGGGAATTGCTGCACCCTGCATACAGAATAGACCACTCTTTAGCAGGTTTCTTGGCTCATGGTTCTTCTCACTTACTACTGTTACTGCAGCCTGCACTCCAAGTCAGGTTTCTCTGCAGAAAGATCACTACATACTCCTTCCCTCCATTGGACTTGTCCTTAGACTGTGCCTCTTCTCCAGCACACACCAGGCTAAATAGAGTTCAGTCATGTGAGTGATAGGAGAGAGTGAGACTTTGCTTTTATGCCTGGGCAGATACAATCAGCAGAAGTGTTATGTGTAAAGATTATTCCTGCTCCTACCACATGCTGATTATAATTGTATGTTGAGTTATATTCCAGTATAAACATCATTCAAACTAGCTAAGTTCTTCTATCCAAGGATTCTTGTAGAACTCAGGAAGGAGAGCTGGTCAAATTGCCAGTGCTTTAATGCAAACATGCCAGGGAATCTAAATAAATCAAGTAACATCTCATTCAGGATAAAGTTTAATATACTGAGTTTGTGGCAAGCCACGATATTTTGAATTTGTTCCATATGCCCTAAAGTTGGGTTACAGTATTTTTTTTATTGTGGGTTCTCAAGAGTGGCCTATATACTCT
The DNA here is from genome assembly GCA_007922755.1 of Pedetes capensis. Classification (NCBI taxonomy): domain Eukaryota; kingdom Metazoa; phylum Chordata; class Mammalia; order Rodentia; family Pedetidae; genus Pedetes; species Pedetes capensis. The sequence goes on from VMDO01001173.1 coordinate 18,139, forward strand.
TCATTTTAATATCTTTGCATTTGAGTGACACTTTTGTAGGTGTCAAAAAGTTCTTCCTCACTTTGACGTAACATTGAAAATAATTGCAAAAACCAAGACTTCTCTGAAATGTGGAAATCGCATTTTGGGGTGAGATTGAAACCATGTTTATTTATTTATTTTTCTTAAAGCTAACTTTGAACAAGAGCCGTTCAGCTTTAAAAGCTGTTTTGTTTGAAGGAACATTCACATTATCAAGAGCTGAACCATGTACTTGAACAACTTAACCAGGAAAACCTTATTGATAGTCGTGTGCTTTCTTGTTGTTGTTGCAGTTGTTAGGTGCTGTCAAGTCAGTATCCGACTCATAGCGACCCTCATAGTGTTTTCAACGGCAGACTGTTTCAGGATTGCCTTGGGAGTGGATTTCCAGGTCCTTCTCCCATTTTTGCGGTGCTGGGAATTGAACTCGGGACCTCAGAGACTGCAGCGCAGCACTCTACCAACTGAGCTAAATCCCAGCCGATGTGCTTTCTTAGTGTTCATAAATATATAGATAGGGAAGTGAATTCCAAAAGAAAATCTAGTCAGGCTATATTACCTCTGTGAAAACTATAAACAGTTCACTATTTCCCATTATAATGGGGCTTTATTAAGTGTCTGCAAGACTAACTTGTTTGCCTTTTTTCCCATTAGAAGATGTGAAATTGTTTTATTACTAATCCTTTTGCTTTGAAAGGGAATAAAAGTGGGTTTTTATTTTTACTCATTTCTTTTTACATTGTGACATTGGAAACAGTTAAGAATGGAGACAAATAAATCTTCCACCTCTATATGTTTTCACATCATTTTATATTCACTTTTGGTCCTAAAAATAAATACTGCAAACACCACTGAGGTTCCCTGCACACTCCTCTGAGACATCTATCCCCTTTCTCTTTAGGAAAAATATTATCCTGAATTTAGAAATTATCATTCCCATGAATGAATTAGTATTATGGTTTTAGTACATATTTATAAAGTTAGAAACAACACACAATGCACTTCTGCTTAGCTTTAAAGTTCACATGAATATAAAATGATATGCATAATTCTGTCACTTTAAAAAATCTTATGTTCTTAAGCCAGGCGAGGTGGCACATGCCTGTAATCCCAGTGGCTCGGGAGGCAAAGGGAGGAGGATTTCAAGTTCGACACCAGAGGCAGCCTGGGTAACTTAGTGAGACCCTGTCTCAAAAAGTAAAAAAAAAAAAAAAAGGGCTGGGTTCCACTCAGTGGTCCAGACCTTGCAAAGCATGCAACTGGGAGGCCCGGGGTTCAACCCCCAGTACCAGAAAAAAAAAATCTTATATTCTTTATATCTATCCATATTAGTACATGTAGATCTAGCTCATCTTTGTAACCATCATATACCATCCCATTATATTAATATGACTCAGATTGTCTATGAATCCTTTCCTAGATGAACATTTAAATTGTTTCTAATTCTTATTCTTACAACCAAAAACATTATAAAATAATTTTTCTGGGGCTGAAACAGAAAAAAAGGAATTTAGGGAAAGTGGATGGTATTTACTTTTGCATTTAGTGCATAACAAGTTTCAGTAACAGTATTTTAAAGTATTAGAATGTGCATATCCAATAAAACATTTTGTGAAACTAAATATTGCAGACATTTTAATGAAAAAATAAATAATAAAAATTACAAAGCCATAAAATAGCCTTCTAACTGCTTTTAGCTCTCTGTGTCCTTGGGTTTTTATTTCTTTCAAGAATGACCTTGGAATTGCCCCTTCTGATATGGATGACCCTTGGGCTTCATATCTTCCTGTTGTATTTATGCTGCTTGGAGTGAGGTTCTTGACACTGTGGGCTCTGGCAACAGTTTTGCTTTCTCTCTCTTTCCCTCTTGCCAACTCTCGGATACTCCCAATGCCACAGGAGAAGTGTGTTGTCAGGTGGCATGTAATTTATGCTCACCCTTTAACGGGAGGCAGGTGGGTAGGCATGGCGTAATATCATTGGATGGGAAAGAAAAAGCAAGAGCTAAGATCCAGGGGTTTGCTTGACTGGTAAAGACGGGATGGTTTACAAGGGGAAGAAGAGAGGAATAGGGAGAAATCTAAGAGGAGTGAACTAAGCTGTTGAAGTCTCAAATATCAGTATTTATGCCAAATGTATAAATGTATGCCAATACATAAAATGCACCAATTACTGTAATAATGTTGTTGTTGTTGTTAGGTGCCATTGATTCTTTATCTGATTCATAGTGACCCTATGTACAACAGGTGAAACACTGTTGCCAGTGCTTCTCTGCTCTTCATAGGGTTTTCAATAGCAGATTGGTTTTTTGGGGGAAGGGGTTGCTGGGTCCTTCTCTCAAGCCTACAGTATCTGGTGTTCCCAGGCAGTCTCCCATCCAGGTACTACCTAGGCCCAACCCTGCTTAGCTTCCAAGTGATGCCACAGGGCTAAGGCTGCAGGGTACTGGAATAATAGAAAATTGAAAATTGGCCTTGTGATCATTAGTAATATAAACACACTTTCAACTTTACTAGTTACTAAAACATTTCTTTTCAGATTGGCTGCACTAGTTTTCATTCCCAACTGAAGGGAGAGAACTACCCAATTTACCGCACACTAGCTAACCTGAGTCTACAGTTGTAGCACTGTGGTGTCGGATCCAGATTCCATCAGACCTCAGAAGCTAAGCAGGGTTGGGCCTGGTTAGTACTTGGATGGGAGACTGCCTGGCAACACCAGGTGCTGTAAGCTTGGGAGTCGACACGGCAATCCACTCCCAAAAATCAATCTGCTATTGAAAACCCTATGAATAGCAGAGAAGTGCTGATAATAGTGTTTTGCCTGTTGATAGGTAGGGTTGCTATGAGTCAGACACTAACTAGACAATACATAAGAACAATAACAACAACAACAACAACCTAACATGGACCTTTGATTTTGTGCTATTTGCTATTCTGATGTGTTTAATGTAATATTTCATTGTTCAGTTATAATCCACTGATTATTAGAATAGTGAGAGTTTGTTGAATATACCTTTGTAACTTTTTAGCTTTTAAAATGAATTTTATTATAAGATAATGCTATCATTGAATACATTAACTAGCAAAAGGAGAAAATTGAAATCAATCCATTACCCATCAAATAAAAATACTTATTATTTTTATTTTTTAAAGCCAACTTTATCAAAGTATATTTAACCCACATATTTAACATGTTCAGTTTGACCCACATATAAACCTCTGAATCAATAAAAACAATCACTCACTTATCCATCAATACCCAAAGTTTGCTCCTGCCCATAGCAATTTATTCCTGTCTCCCTACCCCAATGTCCTGGCAGCCACAGATCTAACAAAATTATTCTCAGAGTTCTCTGTGTCATAGTTGTGTATCAATGGGTCATTCCTTTTATTGCTAAACAGTGTTCCATTGGGTAGTGGTACCGTAATTTGTCTATATACCTGCCTGTTGATGAACATTTATGTTGTTTCCACCTGTTTAATTGATCACTTAATAGTCTTAGAGGAAAATATGTTGTTGTTGTTGTTGTTGTTGTTGTTGTTGTTGTTGTTGTTATGTGCCATCCAGTTGGGTCTGACTCATAGAGACCCTATGTACAAAAGAACAAAACACTCCCCAATTCTCTGCCCAGGCACACAATGTTTTTAAAGTTTAAACCCACTTTTGTAGACACTGTTTCAAACCATCTAGTTGAGGGTCTTCCTGTTTTTCATTGACCTACCACTCCCAAACATGATATGCTCTAGGGACTTGTCCCTCCTAATAACATATCTAAAATATATCAGTTGCAGTCTAGCCATTCTTGCTTCCAAGGAACACTCTGGTTGCACTTCTAGGTGGATCTGTTGGTTGTTTTGGCAGTCCATGCACTATAATTCAGAAGCATTGATTCTTCTCCTGTTTGCTTTATTTAATATCTAGCTTTCACAACAATATGATGCAAATGAAAATACCATGGCATGAGTCAGATGCACCTTGGTCTTCAATGTGATGTCTTTATTTTTCAGCACTTTAAAGAGATCTTTTACAACAGCTTTTCCCAAAGCAATGTGTCTTTTGATTTCTTGACTGCTGCTTCCACAGGTGTTGATTAATCTTGGACAGCCTCAAATTTTTCAACTTTTATTGTGAAGTCATATACTGGAACAGTTGTAAGGATGTTTGTTTTGTTGATGATGAGATACAAGCCATAATGAAGACTATTTTCTTTGATCTTCATCTGTAAATGATTTAAATCTTCTTCACTTTCAGCAAGCAGAGTTGTACAATCTACATAATGCAAGTTGTTAATGAGTCGTCCTCCAAGTATGATGCCACATTCTTCTTCATAAAGTCCATCTTCTCAGATTATTTGCTCAGCATAGAGATTGAAGAGGCATGGTGAAAGGATACAACCCTAATGCACACCTTTCTTGACTTCAAGTCAGGCAGTATTTCCTTGTTTTGTTCCAAGGACTGCTTCCTGGTCCATATACAGATTCCTCATGAGTAAAATTAAATGCTGTAGTATTCCCATTCTTTGCAATGTTATCCATAATTCATTATGATCCATACAGTCAGTGTCTTTGCATAGTCAATAAAACATAGATAGACATCTTTTTGGTATTCTCTGCTTTCAGGTAGTATCCATCTGACATCAGTAATAATGTCACTGGTTCTACACCCTCTTCTGAATCCAGCTTCATTTTCTGGCAAATTCTTTCTATATACACTGCTACAGTGTTTTTTGAATAATCTTGAGCAAAATTTTGCTCATGTGTGATATTAATGATATCTTTCAGTAGTTTCCACATTAAGCTGGATCCCCTTTCTTGAGAATAGGCACAAAAATGGGTCTCTTCTTATCAGTTGGCCAGGTAACACCTCCAGTGCTCCTTCTATTTGTTGAAACATCTCTATTGGCAATATTACCAATTCCTGGAGGCTTGCGTTTCACCAGTTCCTTCAAGGCAGCTTCCACTTCCTGATCATGTGCAACCTCTTGAAATGGTTGGTCATCTAGCAATTCTTTTTGGTGTAATGACTCTTTGTATTCCTTCCATCTTCTTTTCATGTGTCCTATGTCATTTAGTGTCTTCATAGTAGAATTCACTATTGCCACTCAAGGCTTCAATTTTTTCTTCAATTCCCTAACCTTGAGAAAAACAGAGTGTGCTCTTCCTTTTTGGTTTTCTATCTCCAGCTCTTTGCACGTGTTATTATAATATTTGATTTTGTCTTTTTGAGCTGCCCTTTGAAATATTCTGTTTAGTTCCTTAAATTCATCATGCCTTCCTTTTACTTTTAGTTGCTCAATGTGCAAGGGCAAGTTTCAGAGTCTTTTAACAAGCAATTTGGTCTTTTCTTATCTTCCTGGCTTTTAAATAACTTTTTGCTATCCTCATGAATGATATCTTTGATGTCATGCCACAACTTTTCTGATACTCATTCATTTGTGTCTAACTCATCAAACCTGTTCGTAAGGTGGTCTCTGAACTCAGGCAGGATATACTCAAGATCATACCTTGGCTGTCATACACTTGTTCTAATTTTCTTCAGTTTCAATTTAAACCTGCATATGAGCAGTTGATGGCCTGATCCACAATCAGCACCTAGCCTTGTTCTGACTTTTGATATTGAGCTTTTTTATTATCTATTTCCACAAATGTAGTCAATATGGTTCCTATATATTCCATCTGGTGAATTCCACATGTATAGTCACTTTTTATGTTGGTGATAAACTGTATACACAATGGAAAGGTCATTGGTGTGACAGAATTCTATCATGAAAGCTCCAGCATTGTTTCTGTCACCAAGTCCATATATTCCGAATACTGAGCCTCCTTCTTTGTTTCTAACTTTTGACATTCCAGTCACCAGCCAACTTTGGTATTCCATTACCAGTAATTATTAGTACATACTGATTGCATGTTTGATCTATTTCAGATTGCAAAAGTTGGTAAAAATTTTCACTTCTTCATTTGTGACCTTAGTGGTGATTGAGTGATTTGAATAATAATCATATTAACTGGGTTTCCTTGTAGGCATATGGATATTATTCTATCACTGACAGAATTGTACTTCAGGACAGATCTTGAGATATCTTTTTCGATGATAAATGCAACTCCATCTCTTTTTAATCTGTCATTCCCAGCATAGTAGACCATATGATTATCTGATTCAATATAGCCTATGTCAGTGTATTTTAGCTCACTGAGTCCTAGAATGTTGATGTTTATGTGTTCCATTTCCCTTTTGACAATTTCTAATTTTCCTAGATGCATATTATGTACATTCCACATTCTAATTATTAGTGGATGTTTACAACTGTTCCTCCTAATTTGAGGCATGCCACATCAGCAAATGGAGGTCCTAGGGGCTTACTCCATTCCCATCATTAAAGTAGACTGTACTTTCAGGAGGCAATTCTTCCCCGTCTCCTTTTGAGTGCCTTCCAAAAGGGGGTCCTCATTTTCTGGCACTATATCTGACAGTGTTTCTCTGCTATTCATAGGATTTTCAATGGCTTATTGTTTCATGATTGGGCTGCCAGATCCTGTTCCCTATTTTGTTTTATGTGGAATCCTAGCTGAAATTGGTCCACCATGGGTGACCCTGCTGGTATATGTAATACTAGTAACATAGATTTCAGCATCATAACAACACACAAGCTCCAACAGTATGGCAAACTGACAAATACATGAGGGGGTAGAAAACATAGAGGGAGACAAAAATATACACACTTCAAGAAAGAAAAGGATTATTAAAATTATAATAAAATATATAGATAGATAACAGAAGATGAGTATAAGTCATGTTTGACTTTTGCAATTACAAGTGCTCAGAGTGATTACCATTGTAGATGAAGCAGGACTTCTTGCTGTGCACCACCTCCTGGATCTTCCCTTAAACATATTATACATAGTACTGTGTCTCAAGCCTGTCACGAATGTGTGCAATTGTTAGGTGTATTGGAGGTTCTCTTGCATACTCATTCCTCCACAACTTCCGTAATTTCAATTCCACTTCAAAATAGTCCTGCAAGTTTTTCAAACAACTGTATTTTGCCATTTTCTTTGACTGTCCTGCCTGTCACATGGTGGTGTTAGCATTCATTTGCTTAATGCCTTCTTTTGAGTGAATGTCATCGTGCACATTGCTTCTGTACTTCATTTCACCTTCAAAAAGTAACGCATAGATAATATCTCTTAGAAGGTATATACATCTTTGTGTATACATGTTTTTGGCAGCTGCAGTATATATTCCTATAAATTATGCTCTCCTAAACAAAAACTTCAATAGGCTTGGATTTAGTTCAGTTAGTAGAGTGCTACTTTGCACTTTCTGAAGCCCTGGGTTCAATTCTCAGCACCAAAAATATGGGAGAAGGACCTGGCACACCACTCCTGATACAATTCTATAAGTAGCAGAGAAGCACCAACATAGTACTGGGCACAGGGCATTGTTGAGGAGTGTTTCATTCTGTTGTACATAGAGTTGCTATGAGTTGGACCTGACTCAATGGCACCTAACAATACTAATAACAAGAAGCAAAAACTTAAACATGAAATCATTTCCATTATTACTCAGTGCCTAGGATGTGCCTAGCACAGAGAGATAGTAAGATGTGCTAAAAGAACATAGGTGACTATTGGCAAAAATCTAATTAGGAAAAAAATCAAGGAAACCTAAAAAATTAAAGGTGAAGCTGTTGAATGGAACTCAGTAATAGTCTTGTGTAACCCACACATCAGGAGCTACTCACTTTCCCCACTGCTTACTTGGAAGTATTTCTCTTCCTTCCAAGAGTCACATCCAAAGCTCAATCACTCTCCTTTCACTGAGAACTGTCTCTCTACTTTGTTCTCTTATATTCAATAATTTTCCAAACCACTGAGTTCAAAACCTGAATTATTCCTGAGATTTCTTTCTGTTCATGTCTAATTAGTTTCCAAGATCTGGCTACTCAGCTTGCTCAGTAGCTCCCACTTCATTGCTCCTGTCACTGCTGTAGTTTGGATACTGCTCATGGCTTCCTCAGCACTTCAGTAAGCTCCTGACTTGCCTCTTTAACTCCAGTTTGTCTCTCTTCAGCCTTCACATAGTCCTGACATATTTTCCTTAAGTGTCAATTTGAACCTGTCACTTTGTTGCTTCCAGCTCTTCATTTGCTTCATTTTTATTTTTTCAAATCAATTTTATTGAGGCATATTTAAAACACATATGTAAGATGTTCAATTTGACACACATATATTCTTATCAACTAAAACCCATCCTCCTCCCCATAGAATTGAAGATTCTATGTGATTTTACCCCCATCAAAAAAGGTTCTATGCAATTCCTACATTTATGCCTTCAAGTAAACCTATTTTTTTTTTTTAATCTTCTGGAATCCATCACTAACTCTGATGAGGGAAAAACTCAGAACTCAGTTTGGAAGGCTTCTTTTATCTCTGCACACATAAACACACCCCTCAAACCCTGCAAAGTTAACCATTTCTCTTCAATGCTGTAGTGTCCACACACAGCCCTGGCATTGTGCTGCCCTTATGCTTCCTTTGTGGGACTGTGGCCACAGTGAGAACAGAGGCCAGGGATTTTTACCTTTCAGTCCAGTAACCAGTAAACTTATGGTTACCTAATACATGCTGAATAAATATGTTAAGTATTTAATAAATATACATAACTCAGACTGTGGGTGCTCAATAAATATGAATAAATTAATGCATAATTTAAATAATCTGATAAAGTTGTAGTCTTCTAGCCAAAATATGCCTATTTACTTGTTTTCAATTCTGTCATCACCGCCCTTAGTCAAAAAAATTTCACTTTCTGCCAGAATTATTAAATCAGCTTCCTAACCAGAGTATGTCAATAATTTTCCCTCTTTTCTAAACAAAACTAGTACAGATTAGCCAGAATAATCTACAAAGAATTATGTCACTCCTGTTAGATTCCACTGCATCTGATTTAACAGCCCTCTAAAACAGTTGAAAATGTGCAGAATACCATCAAGAATATATACTTTCTCTTTTTTTCTTCTCCCCCCCCCTTTTTTTTTTTTTTTTTTTTTTTTGAGACAGGAAGATCTTCTTACTCTGTAGCCCAGATTGGCCTCAATCTCATGATCTTTGTGCCTTAGCTTCCCTGAGCGATGAGGTTACAGACACATGCCACTACATCCAGCACAAACTTACATTATATTAAGTTCAAATACATATGATTAAGAGATCACTAAAAATGATCACTGAAAAATCAGGGAGTATTTCATTCTGCTGTGCATTGGGTTGCTATGAGTTAGACCCAACTCAATGACACCTAACAACAGCAAAAAATAATATATCCATTTTGATCTATTTATTATCACTCCACTAACTCTCATTTTACAAGATAAAATGCCAGTGCCTATACTTCACAAAGTTATTTGTCAACTTCAAGATAATCAAGTTAAACCAAATATGATTGTATGTGCCTAAAATCCCAGGACCCAGGAAGGTGAGCAGAAAGTGCATGAGTTTGAGGCCTGCCTAGGCTTTATAGGAAGACCTTGTCTGTCTGTCTCAAGTTGATAAAGATTTTCTGCCCCATCTCATTCCCCACCCTTCCCCCCAAATTTTAATTTACATTATTTGGCAATAAAGTATGTTAATGAAGGTAACTGACCATCTTGTTGCAAAGAATAACAGATTTCATAACATAGTCCTTCTGGGAAGGAATAATATGGTAGTATATATCTGGCATAACCCACATACCCTGTGGCATGAGAGTGAACCTGAATAAAATGTACCATCCTCTCCACTATCACCCTTCTATTCATCGTGTGGCAAAAATCTCAGGCTCCTAAATGATATGCCCTAGTTATAGAAAAATAGACAGTGATTCAATGAATCCCTGGCAGATGATATATGAGAACTCTCTGGGATGCCTTTTATTTTTTAATACACAAAGCTGTTTATTTTTTGTAAAAGTAAACCCAAGGAATAAACATTTAATATCAAGTTATTTAAATCTGAATCAGTAGATCCTAGAAATACACGTAAACAACCCACTCTCTCATCTCCTGGGGGCAAGGAAAGGAGCTTTGACATTTGACTTTTTCCATTTGATAGGATGATTTTTTAAAAGTTGGAGTACCACATATATTCATGTTCTCATTTTCCTTACTAATTCAAGTGTACCCTGCTGCTATTCACAAACACTTCAAAGAGAGACATTTACTTCCTGATTACACATTTAAATAAATTCATAAAACACATTTCAACATGGAATTACTCTCTTAAGAACTTGTAGAAACCAAGTTACTGCAACATCATGTTTGAAGTCATGCCAAAAAATATTTATGCTTAAAATAACTTCATGCAAATATATTAAGGCAGTATTATTGCACACTTTAACTAAAAGCATTATTATCTCAGCTAATGTGACTTTTGTGAGTTTGACAAAATAGACATTTTTTTAAAAAATAGCAATTTTGAAATGAAACATTAGAATTTAATAATTTTACTCTTCTTTCCTCAATTCCAACTTAGCTATACCAGCACCTGAATCTTTGCAAAGCAGCATATGCTCAGATAAGGTTTCGATACAGAAGCAGACAGCATCCGTGACATCCAAGTCAAAGAAAATGCAGCCTCCATCATTGTTACAGTTTAAATCAGACAAACAACTTTACAACATAAAACTTCCAGATGACAGCCAGTTAATGATTTTTCAGAATTTATATTTTGCTTTTCCTGCTCAAGTTAAATAAAAAGCAAGAGAAAATGGATTAAATAGTGAGACTAGAGGTATGAGGGTCAATAATGAACAATTTTTTAAGTAATTATAGTCCCCAGGAACATATGAAGGATAAGAAATAAGAGTAGAAGCACTTCTAACAACAATCTCAGCCATCTTGTTGTTGTTAGGTGCCATCAAGTTAAGTCCAATTCATAGTGACCCTCATAGAGTTTTCAATGGCTGATTGTTTCTGTATTGTTTTGGGGAGTGGATTCCCACATCCTTCTCCCACTTCTGTGGTGCTGGAGATCAAACCCAGGTCTTCAGAGGGTACATAGCAACAGTCTACCAACTGAGCTAAGCCCTAGAGGATCACATTAAAAGAGATAACTACACAAGTAAGAGAAGAAAACTGGATGAAAATTCTACCCAGACAGCAAGGGGAAAGGGGAAGAAAACAAATGGGAAACCCAAACCCAAAGTAGAATATGAGGAAAGCCAGCTGATTTCTTATTAGACTTAATGAAGTTATTACAGTGATTTGAAAACCTAATTGTCTTAGCTTTAATCTTTTTCAAAATGTTAAATGTTTCCCAGCTATTGCACTTTCAAGAGCATCATAAACACATTTTGAAACCTGTACTCAATATTCCAAAATAGAAATGCTTGTCATTTTTCTCCTGTGAGAAAAAGAGCCCATATGTAAGATCAAGCTTGTGGTCTCAACCTGAATAAAACCATGCTAATCAGACTAGACACATTAAAATGCAACCTCTCTGCACACACCCACACAAAGCTCCTCATAGCTATGTTGTAAGTCTTTGCTGAATGAACTCAGAAGCCTCTGTCTTTACTCTACCTCCTATCTACTGCCCAAACCCTATTAAAAACCCTGACAGTTCCTTTGTCCTAATCAAATCTGCTTTTGAATATCTATCATCTAGTGTATGCTAGCTCTATCAACCTAGAATCCAGCCCACACACAATTCTGATCTGCATGTGATTTTGTAGCCCTCTAAAACTATTGAAAGGGTCTAGGTTAAATTAGAGAATATATGGTAAATGAATAAAGGCATGAAATTGTCCACTACATAGTGGGAGTACAAATAATCATTTTCTTAAAAAAAATTGAAGTATGAACACATTTCAGTGAATTTCTAAAATTTAAAATAAGTGATGCTTTCAAGGCAATTTCTTAAATGGCATCACAAACCCAACAGGTTACCATATTCATCCAAAAGTTAGCTTTTGAAATTCTGACTTTAGAGAAGCTTCTGAAAATAGTTATCTTTGTACTCAACAGTGTCAATTAAATAATCATATATTTTCTGGAATTCTAATGCATTAATATAAATTGAAATTAACTCAAGATGGTTCTAGTACAATCTAGAGATGGAGTGTACAAATGATATGAGAATATTCGTGATCAAGGTAAAAATACATGCACATTCTTGGATTCAGAATAGCATAATGATATAATTTTCCATAACTAAGACCATTTATCAAGTCTTCCCTAAATTATATGATTTTTAAGAGAAAAAAATTCAAAGCTCTTAGCCTAGAAATCTGAAATGTAGTAAATAATTCTTAAATGTTTGAACTAAAACCACTAGAGAGCATTTTAGGGGTGGGGATTAAGAAGGAGAGTGATGTAGTTATAGCTGAATTTGAGAAAAAAGAATTCTGATGATTATCTGGAGGATGATTTGGAGAGAAGAAAAAGACAGAAAAATAAGGAAGCTATTTGTTCCTTCATCAAAGTGTGGTTGCAGAGCACCTGCTACTTGGTGTACACATGGTGAATAGCCAAGACTCTGAGTGAAAAGTACAGCTTGTTGGAACAGCTTATTAAGAATTAGTAAGACCTAATGTAAACCATTAGTGTGAAAAAAAGGGATGTTTTAGAATCTGTGGATTCAGAAATAGCGATGTAAAGATGTAAAGATTGATGTCTTGAAGGCACATCTATGCTTTGGATTTGAGTGACCAATTCAATAGTCCAGTTAAATATAAGAGTATAAGTATGTGTGAAACAAATGATGATGAGGTTAGCTGTGAATGTAAAAAAATTACAAGATTCTTTGGAAAATCCCTGAAGAAATGACCAGTATAAAATTACAGATAAGGACTGGTGCTCAGAAAACATATGAAGACTGAGGTGAGATAGATTTGGAATTAATCAACAAAAATAGTTACTGAAAACATAAATATATGTGGAATTTCCCTGAAAGGGTGTTGACTTGAGCAAGACATGATGAAGGCTGATGCTTCAATATAAGGATATCAAAAGGTTAAGAGGACAAGAATGACCCAAAAGAAGACTGAAAATTAATGGCCAGTCTTGACATCAAGAAACTAGGAAAAAGTAGTTATATCACTTAACATGGTTTCAAATACAAGTAATGGAGAACCTGACTCAACTAGCTTTAAACAATAAGGTAATTTATTGGCTGACATAGCTCAAATTCCAGAGGTAAAGAGGCCACAGAAATGGTTGATCCAGGAGCTCAGCAACTTCATTGAGAAATAATTTCCTTTGTCTCAGAAGGTACATAGCAACAGTCTACCAACTGAGCTAAACCCTAGAGGATCACATTAAAAGAGAGAACCTTTGTTCCTTTGCCATACGCAATTTTGGATTTATCCTACATCTGTGACTTCTTGTGATAGATTGTCTAAGAAGTTGTGACTATATGTTGCTTCTTTCATATCCAATCAAAGAGGCAGTTTGGGTATGGAAGCTTTTCTAGAAGAATAAAGAACTTAGAGTCTCCTGTGGCTCCTTCTGTGCCATTGCACAGACTGGGTTACCTGATGATTCTCAAAACAATCACTAACTTGGGAGAGGAGTTGGATTTTCATCTCATGGACCTGAAGATGGATTAGCTTCCTTGAGGCACAGACCTTGGGTGGTGAGAAATAAATACCTGAACAAAACTCAAGATTCTTCAGGTAGAAGGAAATATAAAATGGATGATGAGTGTATAAACAGGCAAGAAGCCCCATTACCTAAGTATTAGGTAAGTCTCCAAAGGAGACAATTTGAGAAGTCATTGACATTGGTAAATGCCAATGAGGAGTTAAAGTAAGACTTAAAAAAAATTAAATGAAAAACAAAAACAAAAAACATTAGATCACTAACTAGGAGGAAGCAACCCTAGAGACCTTCTGTGGATTCTGATTGCAGTAGGTCCTAACTGGGTTCTGATGAGGGCTCTTCCAGTGACCAGTTATAGGAATTAGTCACCTTGTCAAGCCATTGAGTTTCTAGCAATTGAATTTCTCAGAAATTTTATACCGTAGAATTGGTAGATTTCAGAAATATTTTAAAGAAGAGAGCATTATTTGTATTGTATGTGTGCTTATGTTTGGGCTGGGATTTAGCGCCTCTGGTAGAGGATCCCCCTGCAGTCTCTGAGGTCCTAGGTTCAATTCCCAGCACTGCAAAAATGGGAGAAGGATGTGGCAATCCACTCCAGAAGCAATCCTGAAACAGTCAGCCATTGAAAACCCTATGAGGGTCACTATGAGTCGGAAACAACCTGATGGTACAACAATATGTGATGTGGTTAGGAGAGATTTTAAATGTTATATATTTCATCGAACCTCCAATAAGTTATTTATTTCAGGTCTGAAAAGAGAAAAAATTTACTTTCTACCTAATTGCTTGGCTTTAGACTAAAATTCATATTTCAATGACAATGCAAGAAAATGTATAATTTCAGATAAAATTGTTTTTACTAAACTATAGGAAGCACATTGCCAGGCACGGTGGCATGATTACCAGTAGTACTCCCAGTTACCCAGGAGGCAGTATCAAGAGGATCACGAGTTGGGGGCCAGAGGCAACCTTGCAAGTTACCAAGGCCCTGATTCAAAATAAAAAATAAAAAGTGGGATGGGGTACAGCCCAGGGTTAGAGCTTTTGCAAAGTGTACAAGGCCCTGGGTTCAACTCCCAACTACCACCAAAAAAAAAAAAAAAAAAAAAAAGCACAGTGCCTGATGCATGGTAAGAAATTGGTAAATTATTTTATCCTTCATATTTAAGGATGAAAAATATAATTTCTCTGTCAATCAAACTAAAATTCTTTATATTGTAACCATATATTTTTATTTTTTAGAGAACTCAGTCTAAAAAATAATAAACGTATGCTACCAAAAGACTAATAATACTGAACAATATAATAAAGCTAGGTCTAACTATGCAGGTCAATTGAAATTATAGGGAAATTTATTTGTACACTCAACAGATGTTAATTGAGCACTTATGCCAAAGCATAGTTCTAGATACAGTAAATACACCAATGAACAAAAACTCCTGGCTCTCATGACATAGTCTAGAGGGGAAAGACAATTGACAAATAAATATACCCAGTCAAGGAGAGGCTGCGGTTTAGCTCAGTTGGTAGGGTGCTACACTGTTCTCTCTGAGGCCCTGAATTCAATCCCAAGCACAGCAAAAAAAGTAGAAGGACTTGGCAGCTCATGCCTGAAACAACACCACAACAATCTACCATTGGAAATTCTGTGAACAGTAGAGAAGTACTGACATAGTGCCTGGCATGGCATAGTGTCAGAGAGTGTTTTGTTCTGTTGTACATAAGGTTGCTATGAGTCAGACCTCAATCGTGTCTAACAGCAACAATGTCAGGGAATCCCCATGTGTCTGTCAGTTTGTGCTACTGTGATACTGAAAGCTATGCCACCAGTATCTCAGATACCAGCAGGGTCACCCATGGTAGACAGGTTTCAGCTGAATTTCCAGACTAATATAGACTAGGCAGAAGGACCTGGCAGCCTACTCCTGAAGTAATTACTCATTGAAATTCCTATGAATAGGAGAGAAACACTGTCAGATAATAGTGCCGGATAGAAGGCACTCAAAAGATGACTGGGGAAGATTGTCTCCTCCAAGTAAAGTCAACCTTAATGATAGGGATGGAGTAGCCCCTGGAACCTCCATTTGCTGATGCAGAAAGACTCAAAATGAGAAGAAACAACTGTAAACATCCATTAATAATTGGTGTGCCTGACTCATGCATGGTATTTTCAGTTGTACCGTAAGCTTATGAAACCTGTACAGCAAATAAGGGAGACAGGAAAAAAATTGATGCTTTTGAATTATAATGTCAGAGACAAATACTGAATAAACATGGACTGCCAAGAGAACCAACAGATCCGTCCTAGAACATCCAGACTGTTCCTTGGAAGCAAGGATGGCTAGACTGTGTCTTAAATATTTTGGACATATTGTCAGGAGGGACCAATCCCTGGATGGTTTGGGAGAAATGAACAAAAGGAGACCCTCAAATACATGGATTGACACAGTGACTAGAACAATGGACTTAAGCATAAAAAAGATCTGTGCATGGCATAGTGTCAAGGAGTGTTTTGTTCTGTGGTACATAGGGTCACTATGAGTCAGATACGACTCGATAGCCCCTAACAACAACATCAGAGAGATGATTACCTTCAAGAAGAATAGCACAGGGTGTTAAAGATAGTTGGCAGTTATTGGGTAGAAGAGTTACTCCTTTACATAAGCTGAACAGAGAAGGGGTCTTTGATCAGGGAAGGTTTGGGCATAGAAACAGGAAAAGGAAGCTAACTGGGGGACCCATGTTCCAGGGAAAAGGAAAATCAGGTACAGAAGCCCTAAACTGGGAGTGCTTTGGGCAAATTTGAAAGACAGCAGGTCAGGGTGGGGAGAAGAGAGGTAGGGGGTGAATCACATAGGAGATGAGGTCAGAGGAATGGGGCTTCATATGCCATGTATAGAATAAGAACTGAGGAATTTTGGAATGACTCTAAGAATGGTAGGAAGGCACAAAAGGGTGTAAAACAGAAGATTCACCTGGTTGAATTGGTCAGCATTCTAACAGCCATTCTTTTTTCATTTAGTTATATGGTAAAGTAAAGGTCCCTAAGCATGGTAGCAGGACAAGGAGGATAGGTAGTTTGGAAGGAAATCTAGAAAGTTTGAACGTAAATGGTCCCTAATTTATAATTGTTCCACTCAGATAATTTTTTGACTTTCCAATGGTGCAAAACAATACTACTCATGCATGTGCTCTGTGTTCATTTTCAGTACAATATTCAGTGAATTATGTGACATTTTTAACATTTTATTATAAAGTAGGCTTTGTGCTGTATAATTTGGACCAAATGTAAAGGAAGGCTAATAGAAGTGTTTCTGGCACATTTAAGGTAGGCTAGGATATAGCCATGATGTTCAGTAGATTATGTATATTAAAGACCTGTTTGACTTATAGTATTTTAAAATTTATAATGAGTTTATTGGGACATAGCACCATCATAAATTGAGGAGAAGCTATAATAACTCTGATAAACCTATTTTAATAAGCAGTCATTTTGATTTTTAATTATGATAGTTTATTGTTGTTGTTGTTAGATGCTCTTGTCTTGGGTCTGACTCATAGTGACCCTGTGTACAACAGAATGAAACACTCCTTGACACTGTGCCATGACCAGCACTATGTCAGTGCTTCTCCTCTATTCATAGGGTTTTCAAGGCTGATTGTTTCAGGAGTGAACTTCCAGGTCCTCCCATTTTTTGTGGTGCTGGGGATTGAACCCAGGACTTCAAAGAGGGCCAAGTAGTACTCTACCAGCTGAGCTTGTTGTTGTTGTTGTTCGGTGCCGTTGAGTCAAGTCCGACTCATAGCGACCCTCATAGGGTTTTCAATGGCTGATTGCTTTGGGATTGCCTTGGGAGTAGGTTGCCACATCCTTCTCCCATTTTGCGGTCCTGGGAATCAAACTTGGGGCCTCAGAGACTGCAGAGCAGTGCTCTACCAACTGAGCTAAATCCCAGCCACCAGCTGAGCTAATCATATAGAAATAGTTCAGTTCACACTAGTTAACCATTCTTCATGCAATTTTACTATTGAATTTGGTGAATTTTGCTTTTAGGTAGGTGGAATATGACATTGGCCAATTGCCACAGATTATTGAGATCAATGTCTTTAAAATTAATGACATCATGACATTTTATTGTAAAGAAAGAATTCCGTGGTAGGTATTTTTTTTTCAAGCATGAGGAACTATGAAATGCTTTACATTTAGAACACCATGTGTTCCTCTTGAATGTTCATGGTTAGAATGCATCTGAATTTATGCAATATTTAAAACCTTTTTGGCAGTGAGATTCACGAGACCATGATCTCAAAGTGTCTCTTACCCTGCATTTTATAGGATAAACTGCAGCTTATTTTAGGATTTAGAAGTTGCCATCTGTATTTTCCAGGATGAATTTGCTTTAGAAAACAATTGGAAAGTAAAAATTGCACCTGAATCTAACAAAATAGTCAGTTTGTTTAATTTTTTTCCCAAGACCTTCACTGTGAAAAGTAGATCTTAGTGCATTATTCCACATCCCCAATATTTGCAAGCCACCAATTATTTCCTAAGGGACCTTACCAAATGGAAGCATTGAATTCTCTGAAGTGTTTGGTGCCTCCCACTTGGGAAAAAGACAGCTCTGTAATTGAATCCCAGCATATGCCTTGTCTTCCCTCCTGCCTGCCCCCCTGGTGTTACAGCAAATTAAAAGATCTCCCAGGCTCAGCCTGCCTTCCAGCTGCCAGCCCCTGGTAGACATGAGGGAGCCAGGAGGGACCAGGTGGAGCAGTGTTGAGTTGCACTAAACACACAGTACAAGGAGATTGGCCATAACTTCCCAATTGAATATTTATACCAGCCCTATTTCTCATCTTGTTCTTTGGCACCCATCAGAGTGCTGAGCTCCTGCTGATTCCAAGGTGCTGCATTGTGTTTGGATCTGCTCCGTGAACTATTACACCAGATGAGAAATGGGCTGCAGGGTCCTATGGCTGAGATGGCCTGTTGACTTTTTTTTCCTCCTGTGGAGACTCTCAGTTATAGTATTGTAGGGATGGGGCAATGGGGGAGTTCCCTGGCACTAATGTTCCATGAATTGTGTATAACCTCAACCACTGTTCCTAGCAGAATGGAACTTAACTGCTTATATTCAGGACTACACAATACTCTGTGTATTGCTACATTTTCATCTTTATCTCAGAGGTTTTATTTTTGTTTGCTAAGGTCAGGCACTTATCACAGGGCCCTCTCATCACATTTCACATTCTGATCCTTCATGGCAGGTGCTAACTTCCTTGCGCTCAAAGTGAATGGGTTGAGTAACCTCATAAAGATACAGAATGTCTTGGCAAAGAAAGGAAGAGAGTAGAGAATGCCTGTCTGTGGAAGAGGCTGTGTTATTTCGTGAGCCCTGTAAACCTGAGAAGATATTTGGAAAACCATCTACACACACCTATTAACTTTTTCAAAGCAGTAGATTTAAACCCATAGACTTAAACTCATGTTCCTGTTTCTCACTCTGCTATCTTAGCTATCTTAGAGGGCACCTTCCTTATGCATGTTTTCTGATTTAATTAAGAACAGTCAGTTTAAATTGTTTCTTTATATGGCATAATAAACTGTGCACTACTGAACTTCTTGTGAATTATTGATCCTAAAATGAAATTCTTAGGTAATTAAATGTAAATAATTAGGGGGCCATGATTACGAGAATCCAGCATAAGTTCTCTAAATCAAAGACATACAAGAGTACCCACCTAGTCTTTTGTGATAGCAATACCAGAAAGGCAAAACAGAGGCACACATTACATTTAGTATTTACAGAATTCAACTAGGAGTGTTTCAAAAGCTTTTGATATGTTTAGGGGAAAGAGATAGGAAAACATATTCCAAATACTAGTACTACTAGCTCAGTACCTGTTCCTGAGGTGGTGGGGGATGTTGCGAGGTGCTATCAAGTCAGGTCCAACTCGTAGCGACCCTATGTGCAACAAAACAAAATACTCCTCTACACTGTGCCATGCCTGGCACTATGTCAGCCCTCTGCTATTCAGAGGGTCCTCAATGGCTGACTGTTTGGGGATTGTTTCGGGAGCAATTTTGTCAGGTCCTTCTCCCATTTTTGCAGGCTGGGTTTAGCTCAGTTGGTAGAGATACTCTGTGCTCTCTGGGGCCCCTGGGTTCCATTGGAGATGATGTAAATCTGGAGATATACTTCTTGTGCCCACTTTAGGACCTGTCCTTGACATTGGCCTATTCATCTTATTCATATTTAGAGGTATTGAGGGCATATTGAACAAGGTCAGGGTGACATACCCCCAGGAAAAAGTACATTCACCAGCAGAATCAGAATTTAACAAGACAAGCTGAAACAATGGATTCAATCCAACAACATGGCATTTGTGAGGAACACGTGAAAAGTTGTCCAATTGGGTGCAAAATGCCAAATGGGTATGTAGCAACTGAGAAGAAACAGAGCTCTGAGGTATCAGCTGGGTAAACCTGGCGATCTCCTTGGCTGAGCTGCAGCCTGAGTTAGGACTGCTAAGTGTCTGAGAGCACTGCTCATATACCCTTCTAGCTGCTGACAGTCCAGAGAGACAGTTGTCATATCTTTGTCATTTTTTGTAGCATAACAGTGTGACCATGGGTCCCATAGTTCAGAAAGCACTTTGGAATTTCTTCAAAAGAGAACACTAGAAAGGTCAAGAAGCTTACAGTGACCTAAGTGCTCTGAAGAAATGAAAGATACCTGACCTGAAAGAGGAAAGGCTTTAGGTCAGACAGCTCCTTGATGTTGCTAGGGCTTTTCTAGGAAAGAAGGTTTAAACTTGACTCAAATTAGTGGAGAAGTTTCCTTGTAGGTCCAAAGTTCCAGGGACAACACGGATATCAAAATGTATAATAGTGTAAGTTATTTTAAAATGAAATGGGTTTAGGGGAATGCTTTTCTTTTTTCTTTTTTCCCCTTTATTAATAAATGTTGGTGGGGTACAGAGTAATAAGGCTATTGCTATTTCCATTGTGCAGCTATTACATCACTTTTGGTTACACTTTCATCAACTCACATAATTTATGGAACCCTTTCATTAATATGTAGTAAAAATCATATGCAATGATGGGTTACATTCTCCTATTTTGTACAAAATAATGGGTTTTGTTATGATATTTCCATATATATATGCAATGTACTTTGATCATATTCACCCCATAATCAACCTCTCTTGACCCCCTCATTTCTCCCACTGGTTCCTGCCCCAATAGTGCCTTTTTACTTTCATGTGGTTTTTTTCCCTTAAAGTCTGTATTCCACATATGAGAAAAACATATAACATTAGATTTTCAGAGTATAGCTTATTTCACTGAATATGATCTTCAATTCCATCTAATTTCCTGCAAATACAATAATTTCATTCTTCTTTATGACTGAATGAAACTCCATTTGTGTGTATATACCATATTTTATCCATTATCCATTGGTAGACACCTACACTGATTCTATAACTTAGCTATTGTGAAGAGTGACACAGTGAACATGGTTATGCATGTGTCCTTATTTTATGCTGACTTTGATTTCTTCAGGTATATACCCAAGAGTGGTATCATAGTTTCCTATGGTTGTTCTGTTTTTAGTTTTTTGAGGAATCTCCATGTTGGTTTCCATAATGGCTGGACTAATTTGCATTTCCACCAATAGTGTATAAAGATTCCATTTTCCCAGTCTCCTTACCAGCATTTGTTGTTTACTTTCTTGATAGCCATTCTGAGCGGGGTGAGATGAGATGTCAGTGCATTTTCTTTACGACTAAGGATGTTGAACATTTTTTCATGTTTTCATTGGCCATTTGTACTTGTTTTGAGAACTGTCTGTTTTATTCATTTGCCCATAAATTGACTGGATTATTTATTCTTCTAGCATTTAATTTTTTCAGTTATCTTATATTCTACATATTAATTTTCTGTCAAATACCTAGCAGGCAAAAACTTTCATTCTGTCACTATCTCTTCACTAAGAAAATGGTTTCCTTTGCTATGTGTAAGGTTTTTTTTTTTTTTAATTTATTTCATGAAATCTCATTTATCTGTTCTTACTGTTATTTCCTGAGTTATTGTAGTCCAAAGCTGAAAGAACTTGCCTATACATATACCTTGATATGTTTTCCCTATGTTTGCTTTAGCACTTTCAAAGTTTTAGTTCTTACATTAAGGCCATTGATCTATATTGGGTTGATTTCTGTACAGGCTGAAAGATACAGTTCTAGTTTCAGTTTTTAGGTCTGGATATCTGGTTGCCCTCGCACCATTTATTGAAAATGCTCTCTTTTCTCTCATGTAGGTTTTTGGCACCTTTGTGAAAAATCAGATGACTGTAGCTGCATAGGTTTATTTCCGTTTCCTTTGTTCTATTCCATTGGTCTGTATCTCTGCTTTTGTGCCAGTACCATGCTATTTTTGTTACTATGGCTTTGTAATATAGTTTGATTTCAGGTTGTGATGCCTCCTGCATTGCTTTTTCTACTCAGGATTGTTTTGGCTATTTGGAGTCTTTTTTACTACTTTATGAATTTTCGAATTGTTTTTCTATTTTTGTGAAGAATGTCATTGAATTTTGATAGGGATTGCCATTTTCACAATTTTAATTCTGCCACAACAATTCTGCTAATTCATTCTGTTGCCCCGTCTTCTAGAGTTTTCTTCCATTTCTTTCTTCAGTGTTTTAAAGTTTTCATTGTAGAAGTCTTTCACCTCCCTGATTAGGTTTATTCCTAGGTATTTTATTCTTTTTGAAGCTATTGCTAATGGGATTGTTCTCTTGATTTATTTCTTAGCATATTCATTATTGTATATAAAAAACACATGGTTTTTTTTTGTGTGTGTTCATTTTCTATCCTTCTACTTTGCTGAAAGTGTTTATCAGCTCTAAGAGTTTTCTGGTGGAATGTTTATGGTCTTTTAAGTATGTGATTATGTCATCCACAAAAAACAATGATTTGACTTCTTACTTTTCTATTTCTATCCCTTTTATTTCTTTCTCTTCCCTTATTGTTCTGGCTAAGAATTCAAGCACTATATGGAATAAAAATTAAGAGATTGGACACCTTTGTCTTATTCCTAATTTTAAGGAAAATGCTTTTAGTTTTTCCCAATTTAGAATAATATTGGTAATAGATTTGTTCTATATAGCCATTCCTAGGTTGAAGTATGATCCTTCTATTTCTAGTTTCTTCTGGGCATTTATCATGTAGTAATACTAAACATTGTCAAAGATCTTTTCTGCATCTGTTGAGATAATCATGTGATTTCTGTCCCTGATTCTGCTGTATTCCAAGTATTGATGCACATATATCGAACCATCCTTTGATGCCTAGAATGAAACCAACTTGATCACGATGTATGATCTTCTTAACATATTGTTGACTTTGGTTTGCAAATATTTCTTGAGAGTTTTTGCATCTATATTCATCAATGATATTGGTTTATAGTTTTCTTTTTTTGTTGTGTTCTTATCCAGTTTTAGTATCAGGATAATATCGGCTTTGTATTATGAGTTTGGTAGTGTTCCTTCCCTGCTATTTTATGGAGTAATATGAGGTGTATTGGTCTTAGTTATTCTTTAAAGATTTGGTAGAATTCAGCAATGAATCCATCAGGTCCTGGCATGTTTTTGGTATAGTTGTTGGTAGACTCTTTATTACTAATTCAATCAGTAATAGATCTGTTTAGGTTGTTCATATTCTCTTAGTTTAATTTTGGTCAGTCATATGTGTCTAGAAATCTATCAAATTCTTCAAGATTTTTCAACTTATTGGAGTCATGTTTTCAAAATATTTCCTAATGATCCTCTGGATATTATTGTTATCTGTTGTTATGTCCCCTTTTTCATCTCTAATTTTATTAATTTGGAGTTTGCTTAAGGATTTGTCAATCTTGTTTATCTTTTCAAAGAATCAATGCTATTTCATTAATTCTTTGTATTCTTTTAGTATGCACTTCATTAATTTCTGCTTTGATCTTTATTATTTCTTTCCATCTACTCATTAGGGGTCTGGCTTGTTCTTGTATTTTCAAGATCCTAAGGTGCATCATTATATTATTTACTTTAAATCTCTCTGTTTTTTTAATGTAGGCAATCATAGCTACAAACTTCCCCCTTAGAACTGCCTTTGTTGTATTCCAAAGGTTCTGGTAACTTGTGTTTTTATTTTTATTTGATTCTAGGAAATTTTAAATTTCCTCTCTAATTTCAACATTGACACACTGATCATTCATGAATATATTATTCCATTCCCATGTGTTTGTGTAGTTTCTGTAGTTTCTCTTGCTCATGATTCCTACTTTTATGACTTGATAGAAAATAAGAAGTTATTTCAGTTTTTTAAGTTACTAAGACTTGCTTTATGGACTAATCTATGTTCTATTTTGGAGAAAGTTCCATGAGCCACTAAGAAGAATATTGAATGGAATATTCTGTAAATGTCTATTAAGTCCATTTGATCTATGGTACAGATTAATTCTGAAGTTCTGTAGGTTTTTTTGTCTGGATGATCTATCTGTTCATGAGAGGAGAGTATTGAAGTCACCCACTATTATTGTGTCTAGACTTATATGTCCTTGTATGTTTAGTAGTTAGTGTGTGTTTTATGACATTGGTACATCAATGTTCAGTGTGTGTGTGTGTGTGTGTGTGTGTGTGTGTGTATATATATATATATATATATATATATATATATATTTCCTATTGTCATATCTTCATGATGGACTGTTCCCTTTATTATGAATTAACCTTTTTTATCTTTTCTGACTAATTTTGGATTGAAGTTTACTTTGTCAGATCTGAGTGTAGTTACTCTTACGTGCTTTGGGTTCATGTTTGCTTGGTGTATTTTTCCCATCCTTTCCCTTTCAATCTGTTTATGTCTTTATCAGTGAGGTGTTTATCTTGTAAACAATATTTAGTTGGATCCTGTTTTTAATCCAATCACCTAGTCTACATCTTTTAATTGGAGAGTTAAGACTATTTACATTTAGGGTTATTATTGAGAACTATGTGTTGATTCTTGCAATTTTGTTGTTGTTTCCTGTTTAGTTAAAATAGTGTTTGTTCTTTTCTTTCTCCCTTATTCATCTTCAGAGTTTATTGGTTGACCAAATTGAACATTTGATACTTATCTAGTTCTTATTTGTTCATCTACTTCTCTAGAGAAATTTATTCTTTTCTAAGCTCTTATGTTTATGACAGTTTTTCTTCTTCATTAGTGTATGTTGTTAGGTGCCATCGAGTCAGTGTCTGACTCATAGTGACCCTATATACAGCAGACGAAACACCATTGTTGTGCTTCTCTGCTATTCATAGGGTTTTCAATGGCTGACTGCTTTTTGGGAGTGGATAGCTAGATCCTTCTCTCAACCTTACAGCAGCTGGTGTTCCCAGATGATCTCTCATCCAAGTACTAACCAGTTCAACCTTGCTTAGCTTTTGAAATCTGATGGGATCAGATGCTACAGTGATACAGCTGCAGGCTCATTGGTGTACAGGACTCCTTTAAGTATCTTCTAGCACTCTGGCTTAGTAATCATAAGTTGCTTTGTTTTGTCTTTGTCTTCAAAATTCTTTATTTGCCCATCAATTTTAAAAGATAACTTTGGTGAATGTAGTAATCTTGGTTGGCAGTTATTTACTATCAGGACTTGAAATATACCACCCTTTCCTGCTTTTAGGGTTTCTACTAAGAGGTTTAATGGTATTCTGATGAGTTTGCCTTTGTAAATAAATTACTGGTTTTCTCTAGCAGCTTTTAATATTGTTTCTTTGTTTTGTAGCCTTGGCATGTTAACCATAATGTGACATGGAGAGGTTCCTTTCTGGTCATATCTATTTGGGGTTCTAGATTCTTCCTGAACTTGACTATCCATATCTTTCTCTAGGTTTGGTAAATTTTCTGCTATAATTCTACTAAATACATTTCCATGCCTTTAGTTTTTATCTCAGTTTCTTCTTCTATACCATGGATTTTTAGATTTGGTATCTTGATTATGTCCCTTATTTGTTCTTTTATTTATTTATGCAGTACTTGTGAGTTGAACTCAGAGCCTTGTGCATGGTTTGCAAGTGCTCTACCACTGAGCTGTGCACCCATCCCCTTTTTTATTTTTTAACTTGACCCAGGGTCTCCTTAATAAGGTTACATAAGCTGCCTCCGGCTTTGAACTCACAATCCTCCTTCCTCTGCCTTCTGAAGCACTGGGATTATAGGTGTGTGCCACCATGCCCTGTATGTCCCAGGATTCTTGAAAATTGTGTTTATGCTTCTTTATTTTCTTTTTAAAATATTGCTATTTGAATATATTTCCTTGATCTTGTCTTTAATCCCTGATAACTTTTCTTCCTTGATCTGGTCTATTGGTGATGCTTCCCACTGTATTTTTTGTTTGATTTATTTGAGTTTATGTCCAACATTTGTTTGACTTTTCCCCCCAGAATCTCAATATCCTTGCTGAATTTTTTACCCACGTTGCTTCGTTTCTTGTGCAGGTCCTGAAATGACTTCCTTACTTCATCCATCTGCTTCTTTGAATCCTCTCTGAGGTCATTGGTAATTTTTTAAAGTAGACTTTTGAATTCTTGTCTGTCATGTCAACCATTTCAATGTCTTTGGATTCTATTATTGAGAAGTTATGAGCTTTTGAAGGAGTTATATTGCCTTGCTTTTTCATATTTCTTGTGTTTCTGTGTTGCAAGTTGCATATCTGTTGGGGTGGATTTATATGTTTTTCAGGGTTTTTTTCTTTTTCACGTTATTTTTTAATTTTATGGATATCTCCCTAGTAGACAGCCTTTTCTTGTGTTTATGATCACGACTACTGCTCAGAGGGGAGAAGGTAGACAGAAGTAACAAAAATAGCAATTTTAAAACAAACCGGGAATTAAAAATAGTATAAAATGGTAGGAAACATCCACTACATCCTCCATAAGGTTAGAAAAGAAAGGAACTAGAAGAGTAGTAGAATAAAGTAGGAGCTTAAAAGTTATTAAAGATAAAGGTATTAATAATGAAGTGTTAAAAAGAAGGGGCAGTGGGTAAAGGAAAAAAGGAGGAAACAAGACAGGAGTGAGAGAAAAGCATATGAGATGAAGGTATATGAAATAATAGTGAGGGATAACATAATAAAATAAGTACCAAGACAGATAAGACAATCATAAAACAAAACAAAAAACAAACAAGATGAACAAACAAACCAAAAAACCAAAAAGCAACCCCCACCTACAAAAACAACAGTCCGCATTTCTTCCTTGTTGAGGAGAAGAGTATGAATGCCCTATGCTCTGGGCCTTTGTAGTTTACTCTCTAGATAGGACTGCCACTTTTCTCTCTGAAGTCTGAAGTTAGACCAGAAAGGGCTTTTGGCAGGCTGGGCCCAGGCTATTCTTCCCTGCTGGGTTGAATTCCTGTGAAAGGCCTGCCCTCAATCAACTCTCACCAGTTGAGCAGGAATCTCTCCAGCCCTCAGGATTAGGGCTACAGCTCTGCTGCCATGCCCACCTGCCAGCTTCTCTCTTCCGCACTGCTCAGGACCTGCACTTTCCACCCAAGTGCCTCTGTGGCTGTGAGTCTGAGGCACCCTTTGTTGTGTGTACATGGCTGGTCTCTCTCTTACGAGAGTTTGGACTGCAGCACCTCTACTGATATGCCTGCCAGAGAGGTTTCCTCTGTGGTAAGACTGGCAGCTTGTACTTTCTGTCCAAGTATATCATCTGTGTCTGTGAGTCTGAATTCATGTCGCTACCAGGTTCCTGGGTCCACACTTATTCTCAGTGTGTTTACCAGCTTAGCAAGAGGGCTTTGAGGTTTGGAGATTTCAAAATAAAGGGCTTTCTGCTCCATGGCTGAAAGAGTGAACTGTAAAGTCTCTCCTAGTGTAGTTTCCTTATACTGCACCAGTAAGTAAGCTAGGGTAGTACAGGGGGCCCCTTCTCAGTGTCTGCCTGTCACACAATATGCAGCTCTCCCATCTTAATCTTTATGTTTGCAGCATGCCACCTGGTGCCCCTGTGAATCTTCCTGAGCCTTTCCTTTTCTCTTTTTCTTACAGCCCCATGGCAGGAGTTGGGGAGCGTCTCCCCACCTCTCTCTACTATTTTTCTTAGAACTACATTTAGAATCTGTTGTTTCTCTTATAAATCTAAAATTCAGGGGTTCTGGATTTCACTTGGTTTCTCACTATCTTCTGTTTACTGTGGTCCTCCTTTGCCTTTCCATGTCACTCACCTCTTCCTGGAGCCACACACCTAATGTTTGGTCTTAAATTTGGGGAGGTGTGAGACACTGCTAAGTGTCTTAAACTGCCATCTTTCCCTTCTAGTTTTCTTGTTAGTATGAGTTTTCAAACTAAGCAGGCATTTATTATCACTGTTGCAAAAGTAATTGTGGTAATAGCTAACATTTATTAAGAATCTACTATGTGCCAAACTTTCTGTGCTTTATGTTTGTGATCTTTCTTAATGCCCACAGTAGCCCTTCAGCAGATGTTATTAACTTCAATTTTGAGCCTAAGTTTCCATGGCTGGTAAATGACATATCTCAGATTTAAAACTCATGTTGAAGTTGACAGAAAAGGATCTTACCACTGCACTCAGCTTCAAGTGTAATATGCCACTTTGCGTTTAAGGATGTTTAATGTCCCTTCAGAAACTGAAATTAAGTTATTTCAGTGGATAACCATCTTTATTTTGTACATTAATGTCAATGCTTTTTTTGTTGTTATTGTTAGTTCAACCTTCTAGTATTGAAAAATTCTCATTTGTTCATCCTGTGTAAGTTTTGCTCCTTCCTGGTAGAGTTTTTTCTTTAAAAAAAGATTTGATTTATTTCTTAGTATAATTGATGGCATTAAATGTTTTGATTGTGGCCTTATAGCTTTACCCCACTGCTTGCTAGAGGAAAATAATTTCCTGCTTCATTAACTGTGGTTTGTAACTGATCTGACAGAAACTTGACTCTTGTACCATTCAAATAATGCTTGGAGGATCTTTTGGATTTTTGTTCGTTTCTTTGTTTTCCAATGAAGGAAGGTTTTTGAAAACCAAAGTTTAGAGACATGTCCTTGTTATTTTGAACTATTTACTCACATTCCTTGGGGTTGGAGGGGACATGGTTTATCTGAATAATTTGTTAAAATCATAGCATAGAAAGGGCCAAAGTTGCAGGCCTTGGGTCAAGAGCTCTGGGTCCTGGAAAGGAAGGACTGTAAAAGTGTCCAGAGAACAGTATGTTCATGGCTTTATTTGCTGTTGCTCCAGGGCCTGAGGTCACCCTGGCAGATGGGTCACTTGCACTGTAAGCGTTCATGCTGGCCTTAGGGACAGGCATGAGATCCTGGGCGAATTGCGAAAACAGGTCCCTTCTCTTTGCATAGCCTGCTTCTCTGATTGTTGTTAAGGTTCTTCTTCCTCCTGTGTTTCTTCTCTCCACAAGTGACCCCAGTTCTGACCATGTCTGGGAAAATCGGTTGGGGTTGGTGAGGTCCTCCTGCTGGGATTGTCTGTCCATCTGAGCAGTGACACAGACACTGCAGCAGAGAGGCGCCACGTTGGCCAGCAGAAAGCACCTGGCTCAGGGCTGCGATTATGGCAGGAACTTCTGGATCCTCATCTGAAATATGTTGGTTAAAGACAACCTTGTGTTTTTAAAAGCCTGTACTTTTTCCACAAAATGGGAACTGGTAATCTCTACTGATATGCCTTGGTGTTTATCATCTGATCTTAGTTGACTACGTTGCTTTATTAGATTTTTTCTTCAACAATTTCTTTCAGTATCCATGCAGAATGATTTCTCTTGCTCTTTCTTTCTCTTTCACGGACATACACTCCTCACTTATTTGAGTGATCTCATACTGCACTTAGTTTTGAAAAATTCCACACACATTTGTATCACGGAACTAATCTGCATCTCCCTCTACCTCAGCCTTTATCCTGTTACCAGTGGCATCCTACAAGCTCTTTGAGGACACAGTGTATTACTAGAACTGTTTATAGAACATAGATACTCAAGCAGTGTTTGCCAGACTAGTATACATTTGACTTCAAGTGACCCAAATCACTTCATCTACATTTTTTCTATTCATATTTTGTTATTTATTCATTGTTGTCATTAGGTGCCAGTGAGTTGAATCCGACTTATAGCAACCTTATGTACCACAGAATGAAATACTACCCAACACTCATCTTTTTAGGTTTGAGCCCATTGTTGCAGCCACTATGTTTCTTCTCATTTTGAGTTGTGCCACATCAGCAAAAAGAAGTCTCAGGGGCTTTATTCCATTTCCATCATTAGCTGTACTCTGAGGAGACAACTCTTCCCCAGTTATTTCTTCAATGCCTTCCAACCTGTGGGGCTAATTTTCAGGCAGTCTATTTGACAGTGTTTCTCTGCTGTTCATAGGGATTTCAATTGCTAATTGTTTGGGAGTGGGCTGCTGGGTCCGTCTTCCTAGTCTATCTTGGTCTGAAACTCAGTTGAAACCTGTTGCCTATGGGTGTTCCTGCTGGAATCTGAAATACCGGTGGCATAGCTTTGAGCATCACAGTAACATATAAGCACCACAAGCTGACAGACACGTGGGGGATTGATTCCTTAGCACCAACTAAATACAATGCACTATTATAACAAGAGTGAGAAAAAGCAATGGACAAAATAGAAAGCAAACTTTGCTCTATTAGAGCCTTACATTGAAGTTACAGGAGAAGACTCTGTTGTTATTGCTCCTACTTTTCAGCCAGGGAGAAATGAGGCTTATATTGCATAGAAAAGGATATCACAAGCAAATTTAACAGCAGAACTCTTGCCTTTACATTCATTCTGATGCTCAAAATGCAGTTGTGGTAATTGGACTCCTGGGACATAGGAAACAGAACCATTCATCCATGCTGTGCACTTTATGCAAGGAGGAAAAGCTGGCATAAGAAAGCCTTTGAAAGTCTTGGATGCTTTTGCACTTCTTGGGTCATGAATAACTGATGGATTCAGCCTATAAATAAACAGGGCTATAACTCATTACCAGGACCTGTACAGAATGAATCATGCTTTCTGAGTTGGAGTACATTTAAAGAGCACAAATGTAAGGCTTGCCTGCCTTCCTTGCATTTGAAGAGGATATTTCAGCTCATTAGAAGTAAATTCTAGCTGGGCACCTTGGTGCACACCTGTAATCCAAGCATCTCGGGAGGCTGAGACATGAGATTTGCAAGTTCAAGGCCAGGGGTACCCTGTGTAACTTAAAGAGACCCTGTCTCAAAAAATAAAAAGGGATCTCGGGGTCTGGCTCAGTGGTGGAGCACTTGCTAGGCATGCGTGAAGCCCTGTATTTAACCCTTTACTACTGCAAAATATAAAATGAAATAAAATAAAAATCCATTTATTCGACAGAAAAAAAATATAGAAAAGAATCAAAAAACTAGTTTCTTGGGTCTTGCAATTCTTTTTTTTTCTTTTTTAAATGAGTTTTCATGTTTATGAATGAGTTCTTTTAATATTGTCCAGATAGATACTAGAATTGATATTGCCTGATGACATGAAGACCATTAAAAGTTGTTGAAATAGACATCTTAGGAGGAAAACAGGATCATCTTCAAATATATTAAGTAGTGTATTTGCAGAATAGATGCTTAAATTGAGTTTAATAATTTTTTAAGTATTCAAAATGTTTTATTGAGTTGTACAATTTGGGTTGTGCTTTCACAGGGTGAAAGAATTAAAATCACTTAAAATGGGAAACATACACTGTATGATAGAAAAAAACTTGGTTCTGGCATCAGAGAAGCATGAGTTCAAATTCTCACATGGCTCCTTTCTCTCTCTCTCTCTCTCTCTCTCTCTCTCTCTCTCTTTCTTTCTTTCTTCCTTCCTTTCTTTTCAGTACTGGTATGTTGAACCCAAGGCCTCACACATGCTAAGCAAGACTTCTGCTGCTGAGCTTTACTACTAGACATTTAAAAATTTTTTTTTTAATTTTGAGATAGGGTGTCCCTGAGTTGTGCAGGCTGCTTCTGGCCTCAAACTCAGGATTCTCCTGCCTCAGCCTTCTGAGTCACTGGGATTGTAAGTGTATCCCCATGGTATTTGGCTAGTGCTTGTGTTTTCTACCAGTGTGGTCTAAGGCATGTTATGTGTCCTCAGTGATCCTCAATTTCCTCATCTAGAAAAGGTAGAAAATAATGTGCATACTAATGTGTCATTTTAAAAATTAGAGGAGAT
The DNA here is from genome assembly GCA_007922755.1 of Pedetes capensis. Taxonomy (NCBI): domain Eukaryota; kingdom Metazoa; phylum Chordata; class Mammalia; order Rodentia; family Pedetidae; genus Pedetes; species Pedetes capensis. The sequence continues at coordinate 49,976 of VMDO01001173.1, forward strand.
GATATATATGAAGTATTAAGCAAAGAAGTGTCATAGACTGTATACTCAGTAGAAATTGGTAACTGTTAATCATTTTTTGATGTTGAACCCTAAGGTAAATTTTACATGTTATACTTTTGCACAAATTAAACTTTAAAAGCATCTGAAGTTTTATAATTAAATGTAATACAAAGCATACAAAAGGGAGTAAAGGAATATTCTGCCTATATTTATGGTAGTAATAATGAATCTCTGTTCACTAAAGGCTTTTTAAGTTGAAAGAAATATCAACTCACTAAAATGAATTCAAGCAAAAGGGACTAAATTGTAAATATCCAGATAATTCCATTTTGGTTTCCTGTAGACTAGGATGTAACATGCCAAGGCTGTTTATTTTGTTGGTCTTTTTTAGTTGTTGCTGTTTTGCATTGCAAAAGCAGCATTTCCTAATACTCCCTGTTCTTCTCTGTGATGTAGGCTTCATTCTTTCATTCCTGACTGATTTTCCTTGCTTACTCATCTTGGACATGGTCCAAATTGGCTATGAGGTGCCACACTACTTTGTGGTCACTTCAGTGATGCCACTGACCAGATGCCTCTCTCAATATCTTTTCTTTAAATCCAACAAAACACAGCTAACAACTTCTGAAAAACTTTTCCTGACTCCTTAAGTTTACATTGCTTTGTGTTCCACTCAGCTGATGATTAATATTTTAAGCCCTACATTCCTATCTATGGCCCTACCTTTTCATTTAGAGAGAGCTCTACCTGTGTTGAGGTCCAGTTAATGCCTCTAGTGGAAATCAGGATCAAAAATTGTAGGGCTCTAGTTGGGGAGTTCTCAAGACCACTCTCAGATTCAGTGATTGACTAAAATGACTCACAGGTTTCAAAAGCTGTTAGGTTTATCATTGTGATTTATTAGAGTGAAAAGATGCAAATTAAAATCAGCAAAGGAGAAAAGTAAATAAGGCAGAGTCAAGGAGTTAATTTCCACTTGTCTTCCCCCAAAAGAGTTGTACAGACAGTGACAATGGGTGACAATACATACACAGAGTACTGCCCTTCAAGGAGGCTTCTCTAAGTTTTGTTTGCTAATTCCAAAACTTGGGTCCTACACAGGTCTGCTTCTATTTACCGTGTTTTCTTTCCACTGTTGTTGTTGTTGTTAGGTGTCATCGAGTTGAGCCTGACTCATAGCGAGCCTCATAGGGTTTTCAATGGCTGACTGTTTCGGGATTGCCATGGGAGTGCATCGCCACATCCTTCTCCCATTTTGTGGTGCTGGGCATTGAACTCCGGACCTCAGACACTGCAGAGCAGCACTCTACCAACTGAGCTAAATCCCAGCCCTTTCTTTTCACTACGAATCACATTTTCTTGATTCATAGGTCTCAGAATATTTATAGTATCATGAATATTACATACAAAATACCACTATAGACTGAAGTGTAATATTTCTGTTTTGTTTTATTTTTATTTCCCCAAGAGAATAAGTCCTTCTCTCTGCCTGGCAGTTATGGCCATTTATTTTCATTCAGATTTTCCTAGAGTTGAGTTGAACCAGAGCTGGCTCATGAACAACCCAACTTCCCAGCCTCCTGAACAACAACTGTTTTGATATTTCAGTGTCTGAACTAGAGATGCACTGAGAGAAGTTTCAGATATTTTTAGTTCATATTTTATTTAGTACTGGCAAAGTTCCTGTACATTTAACTTTGATAAGTTCATCCATTAGTTCAGTGGCATTTTTATGGATTTCTCAAAATTTTCTACATTACTTAATTTTTTTCTAAACTTCTAAACTTTATCCCTTGTGTCTTACACTGGGGCTAAGCTTGCCAGTAAAATATTGTGCCAAAGAGTAAAAAGCAGACATCTTTGTCTTCATTCTGAAAGAATTCAATATTTCTTCCTTAAGTATGATATAAACTGCAGATTTTTCAGGGAATGTTTTATCACATGATAGAGAAATATTTCTTTTTCATGGTTGCCAAGAATTTGTATCATGAATGAATGATAAATCTTTCCAAGGACTTTTTTTGCATCCTTGGAAATAATATTCTGTTAATGTATTGAATCATATTGATTTCCAAATGTTAAATTAGTTTGCATTCCCAGGATAAAACATAGTTAATCATGACATATTTTTCATTTTATTGCTGAATTTCATTTGATGTTTAGTTACATATTTTCTTTATCACTTGCAGCAGTACCACTATGGCATTGAATCCCGTCAGATCTCGGAAGCTAAGCAAGGTCGGGCCTGTTTAGTACTTAGATGGGAGACCCCTTGAGAACATCAGGTGCTACAGGCTTGGGAGAAGGACCCAGCAACCCACTCCCAAAAAATAAACACTCAGCCATTGAAAACCCTATGATTAGCAGAGAAGCACAATAATGTTTCGTACATAGGGTCACTACGAGTCAGACACTGACACGGCGGCACCTAGCAACAATATATTTTCATCTGTGTTTATAAAATTTATGGTCCCATAATTTTCTTCTTGAAATTGTTTTGATTTGGGGTCAAGGTAATTCTGGTCTCCATAACAGAGTAAAAATTGTTCCCTTCTACTTTTATCTGACAAAATTTGAGAAAGATTATTATTTTTTCCTTACTAGTATTCACTAATGGCATTATATGGTCCTGCAGTCTTCTTTGAAAATATTGATTCTCCGGGTGCAGAGGCACACGCCTGTAAACCCAGCACTTGGAAAGTGGAGACAAGAGGATCATAAGTTTGAGACCAGAGGCAGAGGCAGTCTGCATAAATTAGGAAGACCCTGTCTCAAAAAGTAAAAGAAGTGGGCTGAGGGTACAGCTCAGTGGTACAGCACTTGCAAAGCATGCAAGCCCAAGGCCCTGGGTTTAACCCCCAGTACCACACACACACACAAAAAGTATTGATTCATTTTCTATTTTTATCAGGTCAGGTTTTTTTGTCTTAAGAAATTCACCAATTTTGTCTGATTGAATTCACTGACACAATAATGTTCACAATATTCTCCTTATCTTTTTAACATCATTATTACCTCTAATGATCATCTTCTGAATTTCACTCCTTCTGTATCAATCATACGTTTACTATTTCAATGATTTCTGTTCCTTGTTGGTTCCGCTTGCTTTCTCTTTAATTCTTTTTCTTCTGCTAGTTTTTTAAGGTGGAATTTGAGATCACATATTTTCAAACCCTTCTCTTTTTCTAATATAGCCATTTAAAAATATAAATTTCTCATTAAACACTACTTTATTGTATATCACAAGTTTTGATTTCATATATTTTCACTATTGCTTTGCCCTATATATTTTTTACATTTACTTCTAAATTTTTTGACTAGTAAATGATATAAGCGTGGTATTTAATTTTTAAATATTGGGGATTTTTTATATATTATATTACCATTGCTTTCAAAATTAATTTATCATGGTCAGATGCCATATTCTATAAGATTCTAATTTTAAAACCTATCAGTATTCATTTTATAAACCAGCATATAGTCTTTTTGGTGGGCATTCCGGGTACAATTGAAAATAATGTATGTTGTGCACTTACTAGTAGTTAGTGTTCTATAACCGTCAATTAGATTACATTGGTGATAGTGATGTGCAATATGTATTTATTTAATATTCTACATATGTATATATTTAAATTTATTGTCTACTTTTTTCTATTGGTACTGTGAAAAACCCATTATAAAAGCTCCAATAATAGACTGCAATAATAGACTTGCCTGTTTCCTCCTTCCATTTTGTCAGGTTTTGCTTTGTATATGCTGAAGTTCTGCTTATAGGTGCATGGACAGTTAAGGTTGTTATAAATTCCCAAGGATTTTTTTTTCTTTTTTTCTTATTTTTCTCTTTATATCCACTAATGCAATTCATCTTGAGACCCATTTTGTATGAAAATATTGTTTCTGTTGTTGTTAGGTGCCATCAAGTCAGTGTTGAACCCATAGAGACCCCAAGTACAGCAGATGAAATACCATTGTCAGTGCTTCTCTGCTATTCATGGAGTTTTCAATAGATGACTGTTTTGGGGGAGTGGGCTGCCAGGTCCTTCTCCCAAACCTATGGCACCTGGTGTTACCAGGCAGTCTCCCATCCAAGTGCTAACCAGGCCAGACCCTGCTTAGCTTCCAATATCTGATGGATCAGATGCCAAAATGGTACAGCTGCAGGCATGATGATATTATAACCTAAACATCTTTTTTATGTTTATTATTTACAAATACAAAATGGAATGTCATTTTCTGTTCTTTTAACCTCAACTTAACTTAGTACTCATCACAATTTGGGTTCCCAGGAAGCAAACACTGGGATGGAAATTTGTGAGAATGAGTTGACTTAGATTGTGTTCTTAGTTTATACCTTTTGAGGGTAAAGAAGAGAGCAGGATTGGAGTGACAGTTATTGTAACAAAGGTCTCAGCTGGCCTAATGGGAGGCCTTAGACTAGGGTGACATTTGAGGCAAGAGAGCATAGTTGTTATACCCCTCCACTGACCAGTCAGTAGATAAAAACTGGCCCCAGGAAGAATATGATCTTGGGCACAGGGACTCTTGAGTTGATGGCAAGTCCTTGCAAGTAATTTGGTTGAGAGCTGTCAGTTGGTAAAACTCCCAGCAGCAACAGGAATGAGTTTCTCCGTCTTCAGTATAATTATTCTTTTAAAATGCTTCTTTTATAGATCTCAGAGCTAGATCTTGGTTGTGTCATCCGATGTGACTATCTTTGGTGTTTTTTATTGGAATGTTTAGTTCATTGATATTTAGTGTAATTATGTGATTAGATTTGAGTGTACTATCTTGCTATGCATTTTCCTTTTTTCTCATATGCTCTTTCTTTGTCTTTTTCTCATGTCTTTGGGGGTAAAGCATTTTTTTAAGCTTTATTTTATTGTCTTGGCTTTTATTATATTTAGTGGCTCTTTACTTATTAGCATATAAGAATAGGGATTACTTTTTTCTCTTTAAACTTCCTCATAGCCTGCAGCCATGCCACTGTGGCATCTGATCCCATCAGATCTCGGAAGCTAAGCAGAGTCGGTCTTGGTTAGTACTTGGATGAGAGACCACCTGGGAACACCAGGTGCTTGGGAGAAGGATCCAGCAGCCCACTCCCAAAAAACAATTTGTTGTTGTTGTTAGGTGCCCTCGAGTCGAGTCCGACTCATAGCGACCCTATGCACAGCAGATCGAAACACTTGCCGATTCTGTGCCAGGCAAATGATCTTATTTATGTTTAAGCCCATTGTTGCAGACACTGTGTTAATCCATCTGGTGGAGGGTTTTCCTCTTTTGCGTTGACCTGCCACTCTTCCAAACATGATGTCCTTCTCCAGGGATTGTTCTCTCCTGACTACATGTCCGAAGTATGTAAGACGCAGTTTGGCCATTTTTGCTTCCAAGGAGCACTCTGGTTGTACTTCTTTTAGGACAGATTTGTTGGTTCTTTTGGCAGTCCATGGTATATTCAATAGACATCTCCAGCACCACATTCAAAAGCATCAATTCTTTTTCTGTCTCTCTTGTTCAATGTCCAGCTTTCACAACCATATGATGCCACTGAAAATATCATGGCATGAGTCAGAAGCACCTTCGTCTTCAATGTGACATCTTTGCTTTTCAATACTCTAAAGAAATCTTTTGCTACAGCTTTTCCTAGAGCAATGCGTCTTTTGATTTCTTGACTGCTGCTTCCACAGGTGTTGATTATAGAGCCAAGCAAAGTAAAATCTTGGACAACCTCAACCTTTTCTCCATTTAATGTGAAGTTGCGTGCTGACCCAGTCGTAAGGATTTTTGTTTTGTTGATGTTTAGTCGTAACCCATATTGAAGGCTATGATCTTTGATCTTCATCAGTAAATGTTTTAAATCTTCTTCACTTTCAGCAAGCAGAGTGGTGTCATCTGCATAACGCAGGTTTGAAAATAGTATGAATAGCACAGAAGCACGACAATAATGTTTTACCTATTGTACATAGGGTCGCTATTAGTAGGATACCAACTTGACAGCACCTAACAACAACAAATTTTCTCTTATCCAAGTTTAATCCCTAACACCACATAGAAGAACCTTACAAAATAATAATTTCACTTTACCATTTGTGCAGTGTTGCCATTTATTTTACTTCTATACTATACTATATTATGTTGTTGTTGTTGTTGTTGTTGTTGTTGTTGTTGTTGTTAGGTGCCATCAAGTTGAGTCTGACTCATAGTGATCCTCATAGGGTTTTCAATGGCTGATTGTTTGGGGATTATTTTGGGAGTGGATTGTCACATCCTTTCCCCATATACCATGTTATAAATCTCATAATATGGTGTATTTATTATTGCTTTACTAGGCTATCTTTCATGAAATAAGAGAAAACCAAAAGATAATCTCTGATATTTACCTATATATTTACATTTATGTTATTCTTCACTTCTTCCTGTAGATCTGAGTTTTCATTTGATGTTTTTTTTTTTCCAATTGAAATCTCCCTGTAGTACTTTTTATTGTTCATGGTGTTGGTGACCAATAGTCTCAACTTTTGTTTATTTTATGTTTCCTTTCTTTCATGAAAGCATATGTCACTTCTTTGGGCCATGGAACAATTTTTTCTAGTTTCCTTTTCAGAAGAGGACCATCTTTTCAAGAATTGCAGTTTTATTTAGGATCTCCATTCTAGTACATTCTCTGGCACACACATATGTCAAAGTCTGCTATTTCTGAATGGATATCAGGAGTGTCACAACTCCCGCTCTCAGGCCTCAGGCTCATTTTTCAGCATCGTGGATCAACAAGGTCAACTGAAAGCTTCTTCTCTGACTTGGAGTTTATAGTTTATTTCTGGCTGTTGAGTTCTTCCTCAATGGTGGTTGTTGTTGTTGTTAGGTGCCGTGGAGTCGGTATCCGACTCATGGCGACCCTCATAGGGTTTTCAATGGCTGAGTGCTTCCGGATTGCCTTGGGAGTGGATTGCCATGTCCTTCTCCTATTTTTGCAGTGCTGGGAATTGAACTTGGGGCCTCAGAGACTGCAGCGCAGCGCTCTACCCACTTAGCTAAATCCCAGCCCCTTAATGGTGGTAGGGAATGCCAAATTAAGCAAGCTGAACATTTTCACCATTTCTCTACGTTTATGGCAAAGGGATCAGTTTAGGAGGATGGGTATTCCTATCAATTTAAATTGCCAAGATGACAGTCTGCTTTTATCCTTATATTGTTATATGGAACAGCTGTAGAAGTAAAAATAACAAATTGTGAGATCTAACTTCTTGTGGCTACTTTTCTTATGTATTTGTTTATTTTTGATGAATTGGCATATTTACCAGGTTAACTGAGATGTTTCAGTTATTGATTATAGTTCTTATTATTATGAGCTCACATATATGCTCAGCAGAATAATATACCTAATATATTAAGAAATAATTACTGAAACTTCAACTTTTGCTCTACTGCTTCCTGCTCTAACAGGTCTATGGAAATGCAGGACCTCGCAAGTCCTCATACTCTTGTTGGAAGTAGTGATACTCCTGGTAGCTCCAAACTGGATAAATCCAATCTCAGCAGTACATCAGTCACTACCAATGGGACAGGAGGTGAGTGTGCCACTATAAGGGGACCCCAAGTCATATCTCAATATTTGGTCTAATTTCATGTTAGAAATTGGTTAATAAATAAATATTTTAGTGTTGATGCCATAATCAGCATTATTTACAAGGGCTATACAGCTAGTATATTGTCAATTGTTCTCTTGATTTTCTTGAAGTTTGTGTTCTTCCTCTATAGCTGGAAACATTCAGAGAGAATAGATAGTCTTGACCAATATTTTGGGAGCCTACATAAGGTGTTCTTTTTATATTTTTCCTTGTAAATATTCTACAGAATTTAGAAATTTTGGTCAAATGACTTACACCCCAATATTACCTATACATGTGTATAGGTACACTTTTTGGGTTAATTTTAAATTGCAAAAGTTACCCCAAATTTTTTCATAAAAATGGCTTGGCTTACAAATGATTTCATAAATACTAAAAAATGTATATCTGCTGTGTTTTCTTTTCAAAGAGAATAATACCATAATACCTAGCATTCATTCAAAAAAGGACTACATTTTTTTCCAGACACTCTTTCATTCTATTAGGTCATCATTATGCTGTGCCATATCGTAAAATAACAGTTATTATTTCAAATATTCTGCTTTATTATGTTTATAAAATGCATTCAACTTTTGAGAACGTATGATCCAATTTTTATGTTAGAATATGTATATATGTATTATTATACATACCCATACATGCACACATGGTATATAAGTTGTATTTTAAATTAATCGTTTTGAAGTTTTGTAGATCTGGTCAAGTCAATAAAGTTAAATACATATGAAATTGGTTTTAGGTTATAAATCATTCATATTGCCAAATATCACTATTTGCCATGTTGTATTTTCTTTTAATTTTTTTTTTTCGGTACTGGGGGTTGAACCCAGGGCCTCATGCTTGCATGCTCTGCAAGTGCTGGACCACTGAGCTGCACCCTCAGCCCATTTTTTTACTTTTTGAGACAGGGTCTCACTAAGTCATGCAGACTGCCTCTGGTCTTGAACTTACAATCATCCTGCCCCTTCCTCCCAAGCCACTGGGATTACAGGCATGCACCACTGCACCCGGCTATTTTCTTTTAAATTTTCAGTAAATATCTGTGAAATTGATATACCTCTTCCCATTTGATATAAGTGTGCAATATCTAATTTTCTTTGTGTTGTGCATTGCAACTTACCCTGTATTTAATAGTGCTTTACACCAAAACCTTTGTAGATTAACATTCTCTTTGTTTATAGTGTTTGTGTCTAAGCATGCATCTATAATTTCAGCTAATTAATGAATATGTGATTGCAAATGTATAAGAATATTTAGTCATGACTACTGGAGCAAGAACATTTACATTTAAGCTTTAAATTGAGTACATGTAATAAGATTGAAAAGTCCAAGTTCTCTGGAATCAGATCTTCATGTTCATGAATGTATGTATGTATATATATATATATATATATATATATATATATATATATATATATATATATATATATATATATATATATATATATATATATATATATATAAAAACAGAAGACATGGTAAACTTAAAAGTAGATGTCATGCAATACAGTTACAGTTTTGCTAAAAGGTCATAAACTTGTGCCAACATTGAAAATTCTTCATGTACCCTAGCTGACCTTCAGACAATAAACTCTTATACTGTTCCTGTTCTCAGGGGACAACATGACTGTTTTAAATACAGCAGACTGGTTGCTGAGTTGCAACACTCCCTCTTCTGCAACAAGTATGAGAGACGATGGTACACTGCATGTGTTTGGGTGTGTGGATTTGCCCTCCTGTTTGCTGTATTTTGCTGTTTCTGTGTTTGGCTCTCTTTTCTGTGTTTAGTACTTATAAAGAAAAACAAGATGTGAACATGCCTTTTAGTTGTTTATGAATACCAGTTGGCTACAGTTTTCTTCTCATTTGGTAACCTTCCTTAGAGCAGTAGTATTCCGTTCTTAGATTTTTGATAATTTCACACAAACCAGTGCAGATATTGGTTTTCTAACTTCTTATCAGTTCACTACATTGTTAATTCAGACTAAAAACAATCATGTCAATTAAAGCAAAGCAGACTGAACACACATATAAATTCATATAAACCCAAACACTTTCATAATTTAAATTAAGTTCTTAACAGGATATTTTCTGTTTTACATACTTTGAGAAATATTCTAAAGCATCTGAAATAACAGTAGTAGTCAATCTCATCACATCACTTTTAAAAGTGTCAATCTTGAAAGCTGTACATAGAAATTTATTAGCTAGGCACAGTGGCATGTGCATATTCTCAGCTACTTGGGAGATTAAGGTGATGGGATCACAAGTTTAAGGCCAGCCTGGACAACATGTCAAAATAAATAAATAAATATTATTAAGTATCTTTAAATATTTTGCCTATTTTTGTGAGCTGTATTCGTACACATACATGATCTTTCAACTAGATCAAATGTTAGTATGTTACCAAAATTAAAAAATTAAAACCATCACACATCTGAGCACTGTTTTTAAATACAGTGATGTACAATGATGAACATATGAAACATCATTCCTTTCTGAGAAACAAGTGTACATTAGGTGCCTCTTTCATCTAAAGAGTTTCTGTTTTAGAGCAGCATACTTCGTCCTTCCTTGTGCATGTATATTCATTATGGCAAAATGAACATCTGAGTGCTGTTTTTAAGTATAGTGATGTACAAGGATGAGCATGTGAAACTACATCCTCTCTGAAAAACAAGTGTGAAACTGTCTATTTTAGGATTAAAAAGATGAACTCATACTTATTAGAAATGTGCATTACAAGCAAGCAGTTGTTTTTTGTTTTTGTTTGTTTTTTTGTTTTTTGAAATTTTAAATGTACAAGTTAATGGGTTTCATTCTGACATGTATTTCATTATGACATTTCCATATATGCATTTCATTATACATTGCTTGCATAACTTTCCCCCTATCCTCTCATGCCCCTCTTCCCCCATCCCCACCCCCCAACTAATGGCTTCCTTTCTACTTGTATGTCTTTTTGTGAGAATATTCATCTGTATGTGTGCATCCCGATTTTGATTTAAGTCCAAACTTTTTTCTATAGCTTGGACTTTTTCTGTAGTTTCTATAGATCTATAGATCTATCTTTTTACATTTTCAGCAGTATTACATGATTGATCTAGTTGCTTGCATTATTGCCATTCTTTAGTATTATTGGTATTATTACTGCTGCATTGAATATGGAGATGAAGGTGTCTTTGTGGTATGATGACTCACCTCCCTTTGGGTATATTCCTAACAGTGGTATAACTGGGTCATATGGTAGATCTATTTTTAGTTTGCTGAGGTTTCAAACTTTTTCACTTTTACACTTGAGATATACTTTTCCTACTTAAAAATGGGGGCTGGGATTTAGCTCAATTGGTAGAGTACCACTCTGCACTCTCTGAAGTCCCAAGTTCGATTCCTAGCACCACAAAAATGGGAGAAGGACATGGCAATCCACTCCCAAGGCAATCCTGAAAACAATCTGCCATTGAAAACCCTATAATGGTTGCTGTTGAGTCAGACATGACTTGATGGCACCTAACAACAACATTTAAAAATATGTTGCCAGAATTCAGTTATTCTTAATTCTAATGCAGGAGTCAGTTTGGGTAAAGAGCCTGACAATAAATAAGTTGTACTATTTGAAGGCCACATAGTCCCTTTTTCAACTACTTACCTCTGTTATTATAATGCAAAAGCAACCATAGACATTATGTATATGAATGAGCATGGCTGTGTTCCAATAAAACTTTATTTATGAATCCTGAAAATTAAATTTCATAAAGTTTTCTTGTGTCATGAGATATTCTAATTTTGCTGATTTTTAAATAGTTACCTTGTAAAAAACATTCACAGCTCACTGGCTGGTTTTCCTAAAGCAGTGTTAATGTAATCCAGGCTATGTTACAATAGCAAATATATACAGTGAATATTTATGTTTCATCTCAACCAAAAACATTTTTCTAAATGTAAAGCAACAAGTTTTCCTGTTACTTAATGTTTAGACTCAGGTGGCCATTTATAAGGATGAGGACTTGTATGCCAGAGGCACCATGGATCTTGATGTGAGTGAGCACTCACTACTCTTATTGACTGTATCACCTTGAACCAGTCACTTAACCTCTCTGAGCCTTAGGTCTTTTCTATAAAAGAAGGATCATAGTCCTAGCAATTGGAGGTTAACCCAGGAGGATCATATATTCAAGGCCAATCTGGGCTACACAACAAGTTCCAGGCCAGCCAATGGTATATATTGAGATCCTATCTCAAATAAATAAATAAATAACCATAACACTTCCTTCCAAGGCTTTTTGTGATTAGAAAATGTATATAAATTGCATAACCATAAATACCAATGTATTTTTCTTCCTTTAACTAATAAATCTATAATAATTTGGCAATAGTTTTTTAAGGAAAACGAAAACATGTATCATATTAAAAGACACGCCAATATTTGGTCATATAACAGATTCCTTTGCATTTAGAAATGCTAACTATAGTAGCAAAATGTTAGGTATACTTTGACTATTAATGATGTAGTCCTGTTGGCATATAAATATGAAATTTGTAATGAAGTTCAATGACTTTTTATGGCAGGTGCATATGAAACATAAACATGCTGTTGTAAAATCTCACATTGAGAATAAACTATTTTATTTTTAAATAAAGCTTTGAATTATTCCATTGAGAATAATTTTAATTATATATTTTTAATAAAATAAGTTGATAGCATTACTTTGAGGTCCTGCCCATACTACATTGGTGCTGCTTAAATATGTTGCATTATTTCTAAAAGTAATTTAAGACATTATATGACCATAATTCTAACTATGTAACTACATATGCACATTTATGATGAAACCTAAACTTTCCTTTTTAATTTTTATCATTTGTAAAGTTGTTAAAGTGGATCATTTGAAAATAGAATAAATGCAGTCATTCTTTAGCAAATAAATCAGTGGTTGGGCTTTTGTGAGTCACATGGACTCAATGGTAACTATTCAGTTCTGCTATTATTTCACAAATGCAGCTATAGATAATATCTAAATAAATGATTCCAGCTATATTCAAATAAACTTGATTTATAAACACTGAATTGTGAATTTCCTAAAACTTTCTCATCACAAAATATTTTTCTTTTGTTGATATTTTCCATCTATGTAAAACCATTCTTAGCTTATGGATCTTACAAAAGTAAGCCATGGGCCAGATTTGGCAGGACCTTTCATACAGATTTATGTGCAAGTGAACTAAGTATGTTATACATATAAGAATACATTGCCAATTACATGAAGAACTTCTTCCAAATATAGGTAATTCCAGATCCTAATTTGCTTAATGGTATCAGGAGTTCTGACTAGCTATACTTCATATTCAAAAATACTTGCATATATTGAGGGTACTTTGGACAGGGTCTAAAAGACTAAATCACCTTCCCATTAAAATATACCTATAGCCATACCACCCTGGTGTAAGATCCTGTCAGATCTCAGAAGCTAAGCAGGGTTGGGCCTGGCTAGTACTTGGATGGGAGACCACCTGGGAATACTTGGTGCTGTAGGTTTGGAAAAACCCAGTTCCAAAACAATCAGCCATGGAAAATCCTGTAAATAGCGGAGAAGCACTGACAATAGTGCCAGGCATGGCATAGTGTTGGGTAGTGTTTCATTCTGTTGTAAACAGGAGTTGCTATGAATCATATTCAACTTCATGGCTCCTAACAACAACAGCAATGAATGTATATGTATGTGTATATATATATACATATAGATAGATATATGAAGTTCATATTATATGCCAGGCTTTGTTTGGAAATCTAGTGACTTAAATAACGTGCCACTGGCCATCCAGGTACCAAAAGTTGAACAGAAGGAAATAGGAAAATAACAAGTGCCAAAATGTGTTCAAGGTTAATGCACAGCTGAGTGGAAGAATATTTAATTCCAGATGGAGATTGTGAAAAGACTAAAGAAAACATTTAGGGAAACCAAACTTCAGACACTCTCATCAACTTTATTGTGCTTTTAACATTTGACATGGATATATTAAAAATTCTTACAGAATTTTCAACATGTAGATGATTCATATAATGAATTTGTTTCTGAATGTTATTTGCACAATAGAGCTTACCTACTGCTGTGAGTCTACTCTTCTTAGATTTTACTTTTAAAATGAAAGTGATAAATTGCTCCATCAAACTATTTTACAAAATTAAACACTTTATTGATAGTTAGGGATGAAAGACACAGGCATTCATAGGTTTTTGAGTGAATGTATTGATTCAGACAAACATAAATCATAGACTATACTGATTATTAAAAACTAGTAGGTGATGCTTATTGCTTCCCTGCAGTGTTATAAAGTGTAACCTTCTTGATGTAACTCTTCTGGAGATTCTTTATAGAAGCTAAAGTGTCAAAAGTCATTATGTGTGATGTTCATGGTTGAGAGAGGAATGTGTGGATATATATATATATATACAGTGTATGTGTGTAAAACCCCAATTAAGCTTATATTTCTGAAGATGAAATGCAAAATATTAATAGCCTGGGTCACTTTTCAAAGATTAACCCTGATATTGCAACAAATGATAATAAATTATAATAACAATAAATGATGATAAAATGAAATTTCTTCAAAAACTACTACACATCAATGTTGAACCAAGGTTCTAAAGGTAAGCCAAGGAGACAAGATAAAATTTACTTTGAAAATATGTGTGTGAGGATAGGGAACATATGTGTGTGAAGAGTTATTTAGTATCCATAAGTGACACCTGACAGTAATAACATAAAATCTGATTTAGTCCCTAGATATCAATTATGGAAATTCTGATTGTGTGTTTGTGTGTGTGTGTATGTGTGTGTGTGTGTGTGTATAATGTGCATGTGTATAAATGCATGTGTGTATATATATATATATATATATATATATATATATATATGTATTTGGCTTTATGAAAAGCACCCAAATTGCAGGTAGATAACTAGTTGGGAGGGGGATCCAACAATGCAATTATTTCTTCATGTAATGGTTCTGGACAAAGTGTTTCAATAAATTATTTTATCTCACTTTTAGGGAAATGAGCTATAAATCACTTGTTTTGAGCATGTAGAATAAAGCTTCAAAACTCTCCAATTTAGGACATTAAAATATGATTGTTGCTTTTGAAATCAAAACATTTGATCTGTGAGTTTGGATATTGTTGAGAAAAATAAGGTGTTTTTCTCTTATTCAAGATTTTTATTAGTATGTAATGATTTGGGAGTCTATAGCAGTACCACTCTGGCATGCGATCTCATCAGGTCTCAGAAACTAGGCAGGTTTCAGCCTGGTTTGTACTTGGATAGGAAACTGCGTGGGTTTATCAGGAGCTGTGGGCTTGGCAGAAGGATCCAGCATCCCAGTCCTAAAACAATGAACTGTTGGAAACCCTATGAATCGCAGAGAAGCATTGACCATAGTATCAGGTAATGTTTCAGGTACATAGGGTCTTTATGAGTAGGACCCAACTTGACAGAACCTAACAAAAACAACAACAACAGCAACAACAACAACAATGATGGTTTGACAAATTGTCCTGAAAATAATTATAAGGCCCTGTTTAAACTCTATGTTAATTAAACAAACATAAAATATGATTTAAAAATATAAACATATTAAGGAATATACATTGATTAGGATTCTTACAAATTTTAGAAAATAATAAAAGATTGCATGTGGTTTATCAATGAACATTTTCCCAACAGTGCCTTGCACATATTTTACTTAAAATTTTCTTTTACTACTAGAAACTTTGTAGTATGTCTAATTTGAAATGTGGGGGGAAAGCAAGACAAAAGAAAATGGAATACATTACTAGCATATAGGGAACTTCAGTGAATATGACTTCTATTTTTCTAGCTTTGTCTATAATTTTTATATAATGTATGCTGTATACTACTTACCTGTTTTATGAAAATCAAGATAACACCTCCTCACATTCTAACAACTTTTTAATAACTAATAACATAGGGAGTATTTATTTCACTTCTCTATGAGAGATGTCATTGAAGAAATCAGACTATTACCTAATATTCTTTTCTTTAAAAATAAAAAACAAACAACTTTACACTCTGCTCAGAATTTAAATGTTTACTGATGCTTACTCAATGTGAAAATATTTACTGTGCCAGTATAATTAAATTCTCTCCCCTTTCTTTTGTTCTACCTTACCCTCATAGGAAAAATCATTTTACGTTAATGTGCTCCATTTTCCTCCAATGTTAGCATTAAATTTGCTGACTTGTTACCTTAAAAATACATGCATTTTAGTACACTGAACACATCTGGAAATTTATGCAGGTCTTCATGTACTTTCTAGGGATCATTTTTTCAGTAAAATGAACCACGCTTGTTTTTCTTGGATTAAACACAGATCCTTAAAATTGTAATGAAAGATGTTACCAATATAATGAATGAAATTGAAACCTTTCTCTCTCCCTCTTCTCCTTTTGACTGTCTGAAGCTTTCAAACTGAGGAAATTATAATCAAAATCAACACTAAGATTTTTTTTTTAATCACATCTCAAAGTTGTTATCCAAAGTAACAAAACTAATCTTTATATCTGGCTTCTAAACCAGTTTTGTCAGCCTCAGCTCACATTCTGGCCCCATATTCAACTCACAAATGAAATATATTATTAGTAGTATAATAAATCTATTTTACAAATATTGTTTATAGACATGTTTAAATAGGAACTTAGCTATAATTAGAATTTGCAAGTTCTATAAACTGTTTCTTGCCTTAGTTTTGCTGAAGGCTTTTAACTGTTTTTTTGTCATAAATGTCAGAAGTAAAATGAAGACATTGACTCATAGAGGATAGCCTTTACACTCATCTAGATCATTCTCTACATCAGTCTGACTTTCCTTCCTTCCTTCCTTCCTTCCTTCCTTCCTTCCTTCCTTCCTTCCTTTCTTCCTCTCTTCCTCCCTCCCTCCCTTCCTTCCTTCCTTCTTTCTTTCTTTCATGGTAATTGGAGGTTGAACTCAGGGCATCACACATATTTTGCAAGTACCATATCCATAGCCCATTAAATTTTCTTTTAATTTGAAATCAGGATCTAAGTTATGCAGGCTACCTCTGGCCTCAAACTCGTGATCCTTCTGCCTCATCCTCCCGAGTCACTGGAATTACAAGCACATGGCATTGTGCCCAGTTTCTGGGTTATATTTGTACAGATGGAAGAAATTCTTAATTAATTGGTACTGCCTAAAAGGGAGTGCATCTATGAGATTGGATTCTGCAAATATAATACCTGTTCTCAAATTCTAGCTTTTACTAGCAATGTGATTCTGGGAAATTTATGTAACCTTTTTGTGCCTCAGTTTCCTTATTTGAAGAATGAAGATGATAGTATTATTTACTCACTTTTGTAGGGAGTAAATGAGTTATATCTGTAAAGCAAAGGAAAGGTACCTGGAATATATTAATCACCTTTAAAATTCATGCTATTTTTATCCACTTTCAAATTTGCTACTTCTTGTCTTTTAAAATACTTTATGAGGGAAAATGGAAAATATATCTGAGTAGCTTATTCCAGTACTTTCCAGTTTTCATTTTTAAAATAGTTTTCTGAATCACTCTGTCTAGAAGACAACTATATTCTTATCATGCTCTGAGCCTTTATGAAGAGCCACTCTCCGGACAAAAGACATTTTCATGCATAAGAGTAGCCTATTATGGCACAATGATCATAGATGTTAAAGCCAAAGACCTGAGTTCAGATCTTAGCTCTTCCATCTTCTGCACTGGAACTTACACCAAATCCTCAGCCCTTAAGACTTTAGGTTCCTTGTATAAAAAAATTGATATAGTGATTAGTGTCCATTGGGTTTAACAGTTAGTTACATGTATGTGATCTGGTGCATAGGAAGCTCTGCATAAATAATAAACAATTTTAAAGTTATTCATCAGGTATAATCATAATGTGAATGTGTCAATTACTACTGAAAAGTAGTAACCATCAATTCATTATTTATTGTTACTCAAATAGATTCTACTCAGAGTATTGTCACTATTGAAAAATAGTTCAACTTTTAATTTCCCTTTTGCTAAGATAAATAATTCAAGTTTTTTTTTATTCCACTTTCCAACCTTTATAGTTTTCATCTGACTTTTCCAGCAAATCATGCCATTATTAAATTGGGAATATTAAATTAACCCAGAGCTCACTGTGGGTCTGGTTAATTCTGGTCATGTGGAAAGAGCATAATCATTACTATATGTTTTTCCATCAATTAATTGCTTTTCTCTGGGGTTTACTTCAGTTGGTTCAGTGCTACCCTGCACTCTCTGAGGACCCAGGTTCAATCCCTAACACTGCAGAAACTCGAGAAGGACATGGCAATCCACTCCTGAAGTAATCCCAAAACAATCAGCCATTGAAAACCTTATGAGAGTCTCTATGAGTTGGACCCAACTAGAGGGTACCTAACAACAGCAATTGCTTTTCTAACAGAGTAAAATTCCTGATTCATTTGGTTGGTGGGTGCTGTAGGACCCTACTTCTTTTTTTAATTTTTTTACATATTTATTCATGGTTGCTAGTATTCAGGTTTTTCTTATAGATTCTTGCTTGGCCCTAAATTATGTAACTATACCATTCCATTTATGACTAGGAAATACAAGAGATGTTAAGTAGAAAATGACCCAGTTTATTCCCTTACTGTTGTACATATGTAGTAGAGCTTTACCAACAAAGGGAAAATGTAGTGTGACCAAGTTGGTAGAGGCTTTTTCACTGCCCCTACTATTGTACCTAAAATGACAATAATGCATGCAAGGCTACTTCATTGTACAGTAAGGAATTTGCCAAAATGTATCATGTCTAAGTAGAAATAATATATTATAAAATATTTATTTATTTATTGGTGTTTTGAGACAGAATCTTGCTATATATCCCAAGCTGACCTAGAACTCTCTAACTAGCCTATACTGGCCTTGAATTCATGATTCTTTTGCCTCAGCCTCCCTTGTTTCTGGAATTACAGGCATGTACCACTATGCCCAGTTATAAGAGTTTTTAAAACATATACAGGTACTTGTTGCTATAAAAGTCATTTCTTCTTCTATGCTTATCTCTATAACATTAAAAAATTGTTACACTATTAAAATAAAAAGCCCAACACTTTATGGCTCCTTGGTCTTTTTTAGAGCAGAAAAAAATCTATTGAGTGCCTATTTTTCATCCATCGCATGAATAAGTTCATGATCTCTGTATTTGTATATGCCTCTAATCCAATTGTTTTTTAAAGAAAGTATCTCCTGGGAAGAATAAGTTGTAAATAAATAAATCTCTTTGTTATGATTTGGATTAAATGTGCTGAAAACTGACTGATGGTTTCTTTTTTCTTTTTGTTGACTACATCGGAGTTTTTAAATGAGTTAAAAATGCAAATATGCATACTGCTATTTCACTTTTTAAGGCCAACTGCCTGTAAAAGCCAGACTCAGAGAACTAGCTAAGCCAGAGGATTTTAAAATAAATCCTCCATAAATGCATGCCCATGTAGAAGCTAAAGTAACAAAACTTCCCTCATCAGCTTCTCAGGATTTCTCTTGCATGCCCATAGTAGCTAGAAAAATCACTAATAGGGTCTTTGATATAAATTTAGAAGTAAAACTCACATGTACTTATTCTTCTACGTAGTGTCTCTTCTTGCAGTCAAAACAGAGCCCTTGAACAGCAGTGAAACCACAACCACGACTGGAGATGGAGCGCTTGACACTTTTACTGGGTCAGGTAAAGCCTTTAGCTCATGGGTCACTATGTCCACACTGGGGTACACGGATATCATCCTCTTTGGGAACAGCAGCAAAAACATCAAAGCAATTAGAATTTTGATTTTATAAAGTTAGCAATAGAGTCCTTTTTTTTTTTTTTTGAAAACCAAATACCTTAAACTTACTCATTTTTGAAATTTTATTTGGAATCATTCTGCCAGACTTCCAGTTAACAGTGAAGCAATCCCACGATTTTTTAACTTAGAGATAAGTAGAGCTGGCTTCCCTTGTCATTATTTTATACAGTGTTCAATTTATTTCATAATTAGGTCATAATAGCAGACTTTGTTCCTTCTACTTGCCCATTTAAATTACATTAAAAACTGTCTTCTGCCCACTATTCTAGATGTAAAACTATCATTTGATTCCTCCTAAATAACCTTGTTTCCTCTCTGGATTTAAAAAAGTCCTCCTGTGTAAGCAGCTGAGTGACAAGTATTAAAGGTTAATGGGCTGCGGGAGAACACATGCTGGTTGCATTAGAACCCAGCCTCTTAAAGCAGTCCTGCCTTCAAAGAGAACAATAGTGTGTCTTTAAACATGAATCCTTTTAAAATATAAATACCTGATAACTCCCAGCTGGGTATAAAGGGTATGAATTAAGTTGATTTGGTTAAAGATTGTTTTTTAAGTTACAATATTTGATTTGGCTTATTATCTGGTGAAGGATATTTTTTAATGAGATGCAAAGTACATATCTGAAAGGTAAATGGTAAACCTAGAGAATTTAATTTTGGTTTTGTTATTCTGCTTGATTCTATTTTACATTTATCCGTGTTCTCATAAGCGAAGTTTTTATGTAAGTGTGCTTTATTTAAAAAACGTTTAGGTATATCATTGTAATTATAATTGTAATTACAATGCCATAGTATATGTTTCATTCTATGGACACATATGGTCTAGTTTTATTAGTTCATACCAAGCAGTTGTTATACATTCACTTAAATATTAGTGCTCCAGACAGAAATTAGGCTGGGGGTTAGCTCATTTGATAATGTGCCACGTTTTACTCTCTGAGGCCCCTGGGTTGATCTTCAGCACACAAAAATGGGACAAGGACCTAGCAGCCCAATACTGAAACAATCTCAAAAAAATCAGCCATTGAAAACCCTATGAATAGCAGAAAAGCACTGACACAGAAAAGCACTGTGCCGGGCATGGCACAGTGTAGGGGAGTGTTTTGTTCTGTTGTACATAGGGTTGCTATGAGTCAGATCAACCTGATAGCACCTAACAAAAACATCAGCTTTGCATAGAAACTCATATGTGCTAATCCACATCCTTTCTAGAAATTCATCTCCTCAGCAGATTAATAGATACCAATCTACTGTTATTTTGTATTTGTCACTTACTATAACACTTATAAACTTTCTGCAAAGTAAAAGTATATGAATGAGTTTTTAAGATGAGAAATGGAATGATTAAGTAATACTTTAAGGGTGTACAAGTCCATGAAAAGCTGAATGAAAAAACTATAGACTATTAGCTCCAGAGGAATTTCAGAACTCTCTGATCCATTTTACAGACAAGACCACTGACATGTACAAAGAAGCCAAAGGTGGTGATGGCCACACCGTCAAGAGCTCACAGCTGATCAATAGTATAAATGAATCTAGAATCATGTGTTAGTAATCAGTCCTTTGGTCCTTTCTATGAGCTCCAGTGGAAAATATAGATAGAAAAAGAAATAGGTATAAACAATCATCCCGTCTGAAATCAACTCATATTATCTTACAGATATTTCCCAATTTTCTTTTAGAAACTTTCCAGGGCTATGAAGCTACAATAAAGCAGCTGCTTGCAATATGTAGCTAAATTTAAATTAATTAAAATTTGGTAAGAATTTTTTTTTTCTGTTTCTGATTACACTAGCTACATTTAAAGAATTCAGTTGCTGCCAGGGGTTAGTGTTACTGTATTGGACAACTCACATACAGAACATGGCCAATGCCACAGAAAGCTCTGCTCAACAGCAGTGATCTAGAGGAGGGATTCTCAACTACAGCCCTATTGAAATTGGGCTAATTCTTTATTCTGAGGGAGCTGAGTTCTGTATTGTAAGATGTTCAGCAACATGCTACATCTACCCCAAATGCCAGTAGCCCTCTCCAGTTGTGGCAACCCAAATTGTCTCCTGGCAGGCAAAATCCACCCCCCCAATCCTATAAAAAGTAATCATAATAGTGGCAAAACCCTAAAATTGCCTGATACTATCCTCTGAGAAACTGATAATAGACATTATTATTATTATTATTATCATCATCATCATCATCATCATCATCATCGTCATCATCATTATTACTATTATTATTTTGCCATACTTGGGAGTTGACCCCAGGGCCTCACATATATGTTGCAAGCATTCTACCACTGGGCTGTACTCCAATTCTATTTTTATTTTTTATCTTGAGACAGGGTCTTGCTATGTTACATAGGCTGCTTCTGGCCTCAAACCTGCAATCCTCCTGCCTCTGCCTCCTGAGTTGCTAGGATTACCATTATGAGCCACTATGCCTGACTAAAGATTATTTAAGCAATTTTCAAGACATTTTGAGAATAATTAATCCTGCCTACTTTTGTTTACAGAAGTAATAGAGTATAATGAGTCAAGTGCTTTGAGGAATGTCTATAATTAATTAAATGACAATGGGAGAAAAAACAAAGGCCTTTTAAATTGGTGCATGGTATTCAACATATTTTTCTGGAGATTGTAAAGACAGTGTATGTTTTGATTAGCATAATCACAACTCACTTCAATACAGTTGTTGCTTTCAGTTATCTGCAAACTTATGAATTAGAATAAAATTATAAATTTTAGTAAAGAAGTATAACTCTTTAATTTTTATTCCTTATCTGACCATCTTAGTCTTCTGAGCCAAAGGTTTTGTCTTCTACTTAGAAAATGAATGCGTGGACATTAATATGAAATTTCAAAAGTTAATTGATCCCTTGTAGTGTCTTGGGTACATTTTTCTGACAATGCCTAAATTTATTCATAAGTGGGGAAAAAGAACCCTATATATTCAGAATTGTGTTTATGTTTCAGGGTTTTTTTCCTGAAATACAAAATTTTGCTGTTTTACTTAATAAAAGATGAATGTTTCTTTTCATTATTTGAATTTTTTTTAAAGCTTTCTATTTTTTAATCTTGAGGATAACCAATTAGTATGTGTAGCCCAAGTCTTGATTGTACCAACATGGAGTTCCATTTTAAAAGAGACAAAATAACCTGGAATTAAGCCTCATTTAACTGTATTTCTACTGAACAAAGTATTCACTATTGTGAATTATTAAGTTAGACTGAATTTCCTGTGGAATAACACTATCATTTTATAATGTAAATTTACTCTCTGTAAGGTGTAGTACAAAGAATCTATTTTCATTAAGGTGATTTGGAAGTTCTAAATATTCCTTTAAGCTTGTAAGAAATAAGGTAGAGAAATTATTAGTTTATCAGTCAATTTACTTCTGGATATATAGAGATAAGTAGATATATGGAAACTTGACTTAAATTTGTTCCTCAAAAATGTTTAAGACCTAACACCTCTATCATATTTGATGATTTTCAAAGTTGATTCTTAATATTCGTGAAAATATACTTACTGCCCTATCAATATGAAAACTAAAATACGCTTTTCATACTCTGAGCTTACCGGCAAAATAGCATTTTAAACACATTAAAATCTGCATGTTTGTTAAGCAGTAGATCACAAGAGCACTTAATAGCATTTGGATATTGAAATATATCATATTTCATAAAACAGTTAGCAACCTAAACCTATTTGTCACTTTTTACAATTCTAAAAGTTTAGTTCCAGAATTATTATGAACAACTTAAAAAGGATATACTACTTTGAAGTATAACTATGATTGATTAGACTAAACTAATTCCAGCACTGCATTGTGTACTACTTTAATCTTTTTGAAAAGTGAATGAACAGCAGATGGCCTAATAAAGACACTCTGTGTGCTTGCCCAGTATGGATTGGCTCTGAGGGGACTGGCTCAACACTTTAGAGTCCATATATTTGCAATACATCTGTCTTAGTCAAGGCAGATGGTTAAAGAAAAGAGAAACTTCTAAACTTTTGGATATATTCCAATTTGGGGTGCATATATGAAATGTTAAAAGAACCTGACTTTCACTTTTAAGTTCTTCTAAGAAAAGTATTGGTTTGGGTAGTTCAAAATATACTTGTAAATATGATCACTACTACATTTTCACTATGTTTAAAATAACATGTTACATTATTACTCATGCTTTTTATGTATATTCCAATTATTACTAGGATATTTTGGACTGTGTATTTTTAGCCACTCATCTGATTGGTAGAGTGAAAGGAAATAGAAAATAATAGCATTTTATAATTAGGAGATGAAGTTTGGATCCTCAGATTTTCTTAATATTTGTTTTATTTTAATTAGAATAAATATGGAATCTATATCACCATCATATTTGGAATTTAAAAAGTAAATTTTTTATAATTATAATTATTTGCAAATTAAAAAGATTACATTTATATCATGAAATTTTAATTTCCCTATAAACAAAGATATTTATTTATAACACATCAATATAATATTCATAACAAAGATGTTTATTGCTAACATATCAATGGTATACTAACTTGAGAAAATAAAACAGTGAATAGAGAAAATGATTTATGCAAGGAATGTTCATTTCATGCTCTCATAACAAAACTTGAAACACTTTAATATGGAGAAAGTGCGTAGGCAGTTGTTTCATTTTAGAAAAAGAATTTTAGAAAGTGAATGTATTTTTAGAAACATTTAACACGACTTCTTTAAATTGGTTGTGCACACTCTAGTGAAATGCATTGATGAAGCAATTTTTTTGTGGATTGTTCTTTTGTGTGTGTTTGTGTCTTACAGTAATAACAAGCAGTGGCTACAGCCCCAGATCAGCACATCAGTATTCCCCACAACTGTATCCTTCCAAGTAAGTGGTCAGTATATTCAGTTTTGTTAGAACAATTTTCTGGAATTACATTTATTAATCTCTATTCACACAGTATAACAACTTTAAATTGTCAAATACTTATGTATGTAAATGTAGTATTGATAGACGGTAGGATGGATAAATACTTGGATAGATTAAACCTATGAGTAAATACTTACACAAATTAGAAATAGAGACATTAGTTTTATCTGGTTAATTCCTTTTATTCAATGATACTTATGTACTTTGTGAAAAATATCAAGCTCAAATGAGAATACACTATCTTAATGAAGATTCAAAAATGAGTAAGGCAGAGTGGCACATGCCCATTAACTAGGCACTCTGGAGGCTGAAGCAGGATGATTGCAGGTTCAAGGTGAGAGGCAGCCTATGGGATTTAGTGAGACCCTGTGTCAAAACAACAACAAAAAAAGATCAAAGGATATGGGTGTAGCTCAGTGGTCATGCACTTGCCTAGCATGCATGAATTTCTGGGTCCAATCCCCAATACTGGATAAAAAGAAAGGGAAGGAGGGAGGGAAGGAAGGAAGAAATGGAGACAGGGAGGGAGGTTGGTGGGGGAGGGAGGGAGGGAGGTGGGAGACAAAAGGAGAGGGAAGGAGGGAGGAGGAAACTTCAAAAATCCTCACTAGTTTAAAGAAAATATAAAGAGATCATATTTTACTCCAGCGTTAGTGCTTCACGATTCATTCCATCATTGAACTACCTTATTGGTTTTCAGGTTACAATAAATATGCTTTTAGAAAGTATACTTTATTGTTTTTATAACTAACATAGTCATCTCTTTGAGGACAGTGGTATATATTTCAAGTTTAACTATGTTGGGTGTATATCTAAGTTTGTTTGAGATCAGCTGGATGTGTTGAGATTTTGGATTTCTAACATGTGCATTGGCTGGAGTTTAGCTTAGTTTACAGAGTGCTGCTCTGCATTCTCTGAGGCCCTGAGTTCAATCCCGCACCATAAAAATGGGAGAAGGACATGGCAATCCACTCCTGAGCAATCTCAAAACAATCAGCCATGGAAAACCCAATGAATATCAGAGATGCACTGACATAGTGCTGGGCATGGCACAGTGTCAGGGAGTGTTTCCTTCTATTGTTTATAGGATCACTGTGAGTCAGACCTGACTCCATCACACCTAACAACAATGATGTATACACATTAAAATGTAATGTGTTAGATTTTGCTGTATCCAGAATACCCTTAAGTTTAGGCTGGGGATTGTATATCCGATTGGGAACATTAGGTAAAATGTGACATAATGAAGGGACTAACATTCCATTTCTTTTCAGGAAGACTCCTCCTCATTTTTCTTTTTTTTTTCCAAGATTTCTAATTTTGCATAGTGAATTCGCGGAAGGGCTTTTAAATAGATTTTTATAATCATTGTATAGCATTAGGTCCCTCATGATGAGTGCAAATATGCTCATGATCCTATTAATTAGTTGACCTGTTCTCCATTTTCTTCATCTCCATATTAACTGGAGTGCAGTTTCAAATGTAAACAAAAATTATAGTTGTCGAAGAGACTTTAACTATAACATCTAAACCAAATTTCTTATTTTATAAATGAGAGGTAGTGGTAGGGAGTTTGAATTATTTGTCCAAAGTCATCAGACTAGTTTGTAGCAGAGCCTGGGATCCTGATATTCAAACTCTTATTCTTTCCTATATTAAAATTATGTTGTGGATGAAGAGGAGGATTACTTCCTGGCTACTATAGGATTTCACTGAATCTAAGCTGTCTGAATTAATATGCAGTCTTTGTTGCCACAATAATGCTATTTTTCTGATATTTAGGCCCTATCCACACATTCTTTCTACACCAGCAGCTCAAACAATGTCTGCCTACGCAGGCCAGACTCAGTATTCGGGGATGCAGCAGCCAGCCGTCTACACAGCCTACTCACAGACAGGACAGCCCTATAGCCTGCCCACTTACGGTAATTCGTGTCTTCTTTCTTCTCCTTCTTTAGTTATAAGCAGGTAATCCTGCTGGCTAGTAGTTTTACAGTCTAACCTAAGTCGGTGCTCAAAAGGAAGATCATCTTACTCATTAAATGGTTCGCACATGTATTTTTGCCATAGATCTGGGTGTGATGTTGCCAGCCATCAAGACAGAGAGTGGACTTGCTCAAACTCAGTCCCCACTCCAGAGTGGCTGCCTCAGTTATAGCCCAGGATTTTCCACCCCACAGCCGGGCCAGACACCTTACTCTTACCAAATGCCAGGTAAGTAGTCACACATGAAGCATGCTATGTCACTACGAATTCTTTGAATGAGACTCCTTGGCTTCATACTTAGAAATATCCAGGCATAAAGACAGTTTTGAATTTTACCATGCTCATACCACTTCTTAAGAAAAGACAGATAAATAAGCAGAAACATGATGAAAATTGTTGAATATACGTTGAGAACTATAACTCCTACCAAGTGGTAATACTTAAGTTTAAGCCGCATAACTTGAGCAGGGAACCAAACCTAAGCAAGGCAAACTTGCAGCCAGCCCCCAAATCAGGAACTCCCACACTTGATGTCTACTTACTTATATGAGTGATTTAAAAGATTGAGAACACAAACCAGTAGTTTCTTTTCAGTATTTCATAAGAATATAATGCTCTTTTGATTGCATTCAAAAATTAATTAGCACTTTTTAAAATTCTACTTATCATTGTATAATTGAGGATTTTTTTGTTTATTTCTAAAATACTTCTTCCCTATTGTATTATATTTCTTAATGGGACTCTTCATATAATTTTTATACCTCCTGTCCTTCATATAGGGTCATTTTAGAATTTTTCTCATTTTTGATTCCTATCAAAAATTATGTCTGATCCTTATATAATAGTTGTAGAAAGAATTTTAGTGACTGAGTAAAAACATTAAAAGATAGTTTTAGTCTGTCATTTTATCTATATTGTTCATCATATATTTGGGATCATATTAACATGTTTGAACCAATTGATATTGTCATTTTAGTTAATAGTCTAAAATAAAATAATTACTTCGAGACTTTTGACTGGAATGGCAGGTTTCTTTTTACCTAGAATACAGTTGGAAACATCTATTATTAGGTCACCATTAATCAACTTTTTCTCACCCTTCTGTATCCCTTGATCACTGCAGCCTGTGGTAATCTTTATTCTACTCTCAACTTCTATGAGATCACCATTTTTAAGATTTTACATATGAATGAGATCATGTGGGATTTGTCTTTCTGCCTGGCTTATCTCTCTTAATAAAATATCCAGTTCCCTTGGTGTTGTCATAGTTCCATCCATGTTGTCACAAATGACAGGATTTTGACCTTTTATGTGGTTAGTTAGTATGAAAACTTTTAAAATTCAATGTGTTCTTTACCTCTAGGTTCTAGTTTTGCACCATCATCTACTATTTATGCAAATAATTCAGTTTCCAATTCAACTAATTTCAGTGGTTCACAACAGGTATAGTAGCTTTTTGTATTTATTCTTTTTATATCTATTTTATTTCTATTGCACAAGGATATTCTCTTTGGAGTTACTGAAAGAATTCTGTTAATTTCCTTCTTACAGTTTTATTAACATCACAAAAGACGAAAAGTAAATCTTAGCTATTGAAATAGTATGGAATAAAAGTATTTCGATAGGATTAAACTGTGTAATTTGCATTAGTTAGAAAACGTAGTACCTTGAATCATTAAATATAAGTCACTAGATACATTTTATTTTAAAAACTAAGAATTTAGAATAACTTAATTTTACTCATTTATTTATTTATATAGCAGACATTTCTTAAGCACTTGCTAAACATTAAACTTTTGGCTTGGCACTGAAAATTTAAAAATAGTCAGTCTTGTTTTCTGCTCTACTGGATGAGACAGTCATCCCAAAGAAACAGACCTGAAGTAATATGAACAGAGGGTGAGATATATGAGTATAATAATTGAAATATACAGTAGACAGAGTAGTAGCAAAAAGAAAAGACTACTGTACTGTACTTTGGAGGATTAAAAAAGATTCATAAGGGGATGCAAGCATATTTATAAAGTTTTATTCATAAAACACACTCAGGTCTTCCTGAGGATTTAAACAGAGTAAATCTAGTCTAAAATATAATTTGTAGTTTGGATCATGATCTGAGTTGCAATTTTTCTCTTTTTCAAATACTGATTGCCTATAAATATAGGAGCTGGGACACTGAGGGGCATGAGAGTGGTGGCAGAGGCAGATATGCCCTCACTCCTGCCTCATTGAATTTAGGCCTTACAGAGAGAAGCAGACAATAAACCAATAGACATACAAATAAATACATACAGAATTGGACAACATGAAGAGAGAGAACAAGATCATACTACACATATTAATAGAAATCTAATTTTGAATAGGGGCATATTGGTGGTAGACTTCTCTATGGAAACCATATTTAAGCCAAGATTTCCAGGAGTTAGGTGAAGAATGATGGCAAGGATGCCAAAGAAGGCAGCAAGTGCCAGACACTTGTGGGGTAGAAGACTTGGCATGTCACTGAACCCGAGGAAGACTGGAGTTCATTGAGTGCATGATGGGAAAATGGGGAGACACCCTGTTGAACAGATGCCAGAGCCTGCTTATATAGTGCTGGTGTCTTACATTAAGGCACCGGGTTCTATTCTAAGTCCAATGGAAAACATTAAAAATTTTGAGCATGAGAATAACATCATATAAGTTATGCTTTAAAAGATTACTCTGACTTCAGGGTCTTTGGAGAAAGCCAAAAATGGAAAAAAGGAGATAAATAAGCCAAGAGTACATTGGCTACCACAGGAAGTGAAAGTAGCTTAGGGAAGGGTGACAAGAGTGGAGATGAAGAGAAATGGAGATCTTAGAGGTAGGCTGAAGTGCAAAAAGACATCATATTCCTCAGAGGCTAATAGGGAACTTTTCCAGTGTGTACCTCCTTTTGCCTCTGAAACCAAAGACCATCTAACAGAGACCTTCAGCACACAGAT
Organism: Pedetes capensis; assembly: GCA_007922755.1. Taxonomy (NCBI): domain Eukaryota; kingdom Metazoa; phylum Chordata; class Mammalia; order Rodentia; family Pedetidae; genus Pedetes; species Pedetes capensis. The sequence continues at coordinate 79,358 of VMDO01001173.1, forward strand.
GCTGAAGTTTGACTCTCCAAGTTGCAATTGCAACTCAGAAAATTGATACTTATGTGACCTGGGTGCAAATCACTTAAAATTCTATATCTTAGTTTTTTTCTGTGTAAAATAGGAATAGTAATAATGCCAGACAGAATGTGAAGAGTAAAGGAGCAATCAATGTATGCCTTAGGACAATGCCTATACACACAGTCAGCACTATGTAAATATTTACTATTATTGTTTTACTCTAAGAGACCCATTACTAAGATTTTTTTTAAATATTGGGTTTTTTTCCTTGGCTCTATGGTAGTGGGAACTTTAGATCCTGGAATTAGCAGACTAATAGAATTTTAGTTTTCTGCCATATTAATCCTTTCTTTTAATACATATATGAGAATTTCTTTTTTGGGAAGCACATAAAAATAGACCTTTGTTCCCTTCAAATCTTGTCACAGCTAGGGATCCTAATCCTGACCAAAGATTTGTTATCACTGATAACATTTTGGGCTAAAACTTGGTAGATATATTAAACACCATTTATCACCCCCAGTCCTTACTCATCATCTTAGTATGTAAAATAGTTTTGAGGAATTATTCTTATCATTTTAAGTTTAAGACTTTATAATGAAAAGCAGGTCTGGGTGGGTTGGTCCAATGCTTTTATTCTGGACTGCAATGAAAGAGAAAAACTAAATACTTAAAAACCTCACTGAAGACTTTAAGTCAAGCCTCAGGTAGCACACAGATTGTGAGAAACTAATTAATCTGTGTTTATTTAGGCTAATACCTCCTTCCAAGAAGACGGAATTATCAAGGGTAGCCTAGAAGGGAACCCAATTAAAAATAAAAATACACACTGAAGTCCATGTGGGAGCTAGGAGGGCTGGCCACAATTCCTCCTTGCTGGTGGTGTTAAAAGATGTATAAAAACTGGTTTCATAAATGTAAACTAATTCCATCTCTTTTTCCTCTTCTAGTGCATAGATCCTAATGAAGTCAATCCCTAAATAAGTAATAATAGGGAAACAATGAAGCATATTCAACCTTTATTCAGGTTAAAATTTATGTACTGGACCTGGTTTGCAAAACCAAGAGAATTTATTATTATGTGCGTGTCTAAGATACCAACAAAATGTCTCCACTCGTTAGGGAACCTTAAAGCTGTAGCTTCAGAAACGAATGAACCTGAATACTAATCTTTCAATTACCATAGTGATTGCTTTTTGTTAGTTTGTATATTTTGAGCAAGTTAGATGGTAATTTCTCTTTCAAACACACAAATTTCAATTATTTGTTTCAGGATTATCCATCCTACACAGCCTTTGGCCAAAATCAGTATGCACAGTATTACTCAGCATCAACATATGGAGCATACATGACATCAAATAACACAGCTGATGGCACTTCATCATCAACCTCAACGTATCAGTTGCAGGAATCTCTCCCAGGACTGACTAGCCAACCAGGTACAGATCTTCACCCAGGTGAAATACTTTTAAATGTTCTGCAGTATCTAATAAGGAGAAAATGGACTGTTGAAAAACATGCCTGAAAATTCCTAGATAATTGTGCTGATGTTTAATCTGCACTAGCCTCACTAAGATGAGACCCTTCTAGCTTTTTAGAAAAACCCTTCTTTTTGTTGTGGGACAGATAGGAGATTTTAATCTCAAAATATATATGTGTGAATATAGATATAGATGAATGGACCTTTCATCACTTATTCTTTATTTTGCAAAAACATAACAACAAAGTATAATGTTCCCTTCTCTGAATATAATTGAAAGTATTGCCTTTATGCTGGAGAGATGCATAGCTCCTTATTGTTGGAGTCATTAGTAGCTCTAGCCAGTCAGTGTTCCTACGCTCCTAGGATTTGTAGGATCAGTGGTAGGAAGTTTGTCAGTGCATATTTAAAATATATTATAGTTTTTTTCATTGTTTGAAGCTTGCTGTAGTCTTATGAGAATTATATTCACTGTACATAATTGACACCATTTTTAAAGTTTAAAAGCAAGTTTAATACAGATTCAGCATAATCCCAATCCAAACTCCAATCAAATTTTTTGAAGAAATTATCAAAATGATTCTAAAACTACAAGGGAAAATGAAAAAATTAGAATAGACAAGATAATTTTTTTTTTTTTGGTGGTACTAGGGATTGAACATGAGCCTGCAGCTGTAGCCCTGTGGCATCTGATCCCCTCAGATCTCGGAAGCTAAGCAGGGTCAGGCCTGGTTAGTACCTGGATGGGAGACAGCGTGGAAACACCAGAAGCTGTAGGCTTGGGAGAAGGACCTGGCAACCACCTCCCAAAAATCAATCTGCCATCGAAAACCCTATGAACAGCAGAGAAGCACTGACAATAGTGTTTCCCCTGTTGTACAGAGGGTCGCTACAAGTCGGATACCAACTCGATGGCCCCTAACAGCAACAACAACAAGGGATTGAACATAGGGCCTCGAGCCTGCATGCTTAGCAAGTGCTGGACCACTGAGCTGTGCCCCCAGCCCATTTTTTTTTTAACTTTTTGAGACAGGGTCTCACTAAGTTACTCAGACTGCTTGTGGTCTCAAATTTGCGATCCTCCCACCTCAGTCTCCCAAGCCGCTGGGATTACAGGCATGTGCCACCTCGCCCGCTGACAAGACAATTTTGAAAAAATAAGAACAAAGTTTGAAGACTAACATTTATAAAGTAAGCTGAGCACCATGACACAAGCCTGCAATCCCAGCTACCTGGAGGTCTGAGGCAGGAGAACTTCAAAAATGAAAAACATAAAAAATGGGCTTAGGGTGCAGCTCAGTGGTGAAGCACTTGCTTAACATACACAAGTCCCTGGGTTCAATCCCTAGTATCAAAGGAAAAAAAAGGAAGAAAAAAAGTATAGCAATCAAAACTGCAAAAATGTACAGTATTGGCAAAAAGGTAAACAGGGCAATGAAACAGAATACAGAGTCCAGAAACAGATTCAAACATACACTGGAAAACTGATTTTTGACAAAAGGGCAAAAATAATTAAATGGACAGTTAATAGCTTTTTCAACAACGACAACAACTACAACAAAAACTGGAAAAACTGGATATCTACATGCAAAAAAATGAATTGTAGCTCACAGCTCATATCTCATATACAAAAATTAACCCTAAGTGATTCATAAGCCCTCATGTAAAAACTAAACTAAAACTACAAACTTCTAGAAGAAAACATGGAGGGCCAGGCACCATGGGCCATACCTGTAATCCCAACTGTTCAGGAGGTAGAGGCAGGAGGATCTCATGTTCAAGGCCAGGGGCAGCCTGTATAACTTAGCAAGACCCAGTCTCAAAATTAAAAAGTGGGAGGATGATTAGGGGTGTGATTCAGGGGTGTAAGGTGTAGGCTCTGGGTTCAATTCCAAGTACTACAAAAAGTAAAAATGAGAAAAGAAAAAGAAAAAAGAAAAACATGCCAGAAATCTTATGTCTGTGATCCTAGGCAAATGAAGATTTTATAGATATGACACTAAAAACACAATCCATAAAAGCAAAGAAAAGATAAATTATAGTTTATAAAATTAAAACTCTTTTGAAAGACACTGTTACAAGAATAAAATGACAAGCCATAGTTTGGGAGAAAATATTTTCAAACCATATATCTAATAAAGGACTTGTAGTCCAGAATGCATAAAGAATTTGCAAGATATAATGAGCAAAATAAGGCTAAGAATTTTCGTAAATATTACTGTGTTCAAGTATATTTTCCTGATTTCAGCTATTTGTAAGATCAAATTCATTTCTGTTTTTTTTTTAAATCCAGCTTTGGAAGGAAAAGAAAGTAGAAAAACCTGGTCACAACACTATAAATTATTTCTAACTGAACCAGTACAGACAAGATGGTCCAATTCTATTAAATAGTTATTTTTTGCATGCCCATTAAGTCTCTGATAGTTTAGAAGGGGAAGAGCTCTGTATACACCTTTAGCTTGTATTTAACAAGAAAAAGTCAAGGAAATAATTTATAATAGCAATGGATGTGGAGAAATCGGAAATGCTAGATAATATGAATAATATTAACAAGTAAATTAATTTGGACATGAAGTAAAAATGCAACTAATTTTTAAAATATCAGCCAAGATATGCTTCTATCATAAATGAATAAAATGGTAACATCCATTAATTTTCATTCTTTATTCAGAATTCAGTAGCCTCCCCCCTAATCTGTCATTTTACTTTTTTATGTTTCAGATAGCCATAACCTACTGCAGTCCAAAGTTATTAAATAAAAAATTCCAAAAATAAGCAATTTATAAATTTTAATAACTTTTATTGCAATATATTGTTTAAATTGTTTTGTTTTATTGCCAGTTATTATTGTTGCCTCTTACTGTACCTAATTTATAAATTAAACTGTATCAGACATAGATTGTATGTAGGGAAAGACATAGCATATTGGGAGTTTGGACCTGTCCAGTAGTTTCAGGCACCCATGGAATGTCTTCAAATGTATTCCCTGCAATGAGGGGAGAAAACAGTATCAGCTCCAACTATGGACCAAAGAAAAAAATAGTCTAGAAGGTGTAGTTTGCCTGCATTTGTCTCTTTCTTCTTATCTTCCTTTTAGATTTTCCCTCTTATGAACACATAGTCCCTTTGAATTCCTGGTCCTTGTCTTCCTTAAACTTTTTGTTCAGGTTTATCATACATCCCCAGCCTTTCTTATCATTTGTATCCCATGTAGCATAGTCCCAAGGTCAGGCCCATGAAGCACCTCAGGCACAAAATTTAAGAAGGTTCTCATTCCCACCACCTTTAAGTTTTATACCCTAGAAGTCTCATTGTTAACCCCAGCCTTAATCATGTGTCCTTTTGAGTCAGTATTTCATTGTTTAATGTTTCATTTGATTGCTTAATGAGTAATGGAGATACTATAGGTAAGGAGATATTTGTCATAGTCTTCTCACCCTGTCTAAGAGTTATCTTCCTGGAGAATATATGGGGAAAACAAGATAGGGTGATTGTTTTGGAACAAACCACAGAAGTACTGTCATCAAGGTACCAAGACTGAAAAATAGACAGGACTGGGGGGGTGTTTTTGAAATTACTGGATCATAGCTAATATAAAAGGAAACAATTTAACACTCAGATATGATGTGTACTGCTTAGAGCTTTAGTCCTAGATTAATTTTGCTCTAACTTTCAATTCCATATGATCACATTACCTAAAGATTCTCAATGTTCAGAAGGCCTATTTTATTCATTTAAAAAATACTGAATGAAGCAGGTAGATACTCTAAGTAGGGAATTTCAAAGATGACACATTTTCATGTGACATTATCATGTTTGCTATCAGAATGCTGCAATTTTTTCAGGTTTCCTGTTTCTGCTAATCCCAAGAAATACAGTTTGACATAATTTTCAGAATTCATCAGATTTTCTGTTGAATTTAAAGAAGAGATGATTTCTACTTGTAACTATATTATTCTCTCAACCAAAAGTATAACAACACACATCTGGATTTATAAGGAATTCTGTGACCTAAGACCTTTACCCAAGATAGTTTTAAGTCTGATTTTGCTTTTTCAGATCTGGCATGCATCCAAAAAAGTAAACAAGCTCATAACTATGAGATTTTTCTTAATTAATGATGAAATCTGATGGATTTAGTTCAAGGGCAGGAAAAGTATTTCCCGTTAACTGATTCTGCATTTTGGACTTACAGTCTAACAATTAAGTCCACAATTTTTCATAGAACATTCACTGTGGACTTCCATTTTTAAAATAGAAACATACTTTATGTTCAATGAGAGACAGCTGGTTGTTCTGATTTAGAGATAAACCTAATGAAATAAAGTCAGATCTAAATATCCAAAACTTCCAATGGGCAGTTATTCATTACTGCACTGATTAAAGGATAATTATTCAATCATGTAGAAAAGCCTAGGGCAGTTGGTAATGACTGATGTTATTTGGAAATTGCAAATAGCATTCAGTTATTTATTTTACCTTATTAGGTAGTTTGACAATGGATTCAAGCAAACACTACTGTGCTGATTAAGAACAGATATTTTAGTAGCTAAGTTGGTACAGTGCTGCTCTGCAGTCTGTAAGGCCCTGGGTTCAATCCCCAGCGCTCCAAAAACGGGAGAAGGACATGGCAATCCACTCCTGAGACAATCCTGAAAGAATCAGTCATTGAAAACCCTATGAGAGTCACCATAACCTGATGGCACCTAACAACAACAACAATCATTATGAAGATAATTCCTTTGCCTTTTTCATGAAGTTTATCTAAGATAAATTATATTTTTAATTTGTATTCAGAAAGTTTGAGAATGGATGAGCACAAGAAGACGAGAGCTACTTTTACAGTTCCTTCTTTCAAGTATTTTAAACATTTTAAAAATTAACTGTGCATAGTAATTTGTAACACAATTATCCTTTACCCTGAGACCTTGATAAACATTATAGTGTTGTAATTAACTGAGTTTAACAAGTGCTCTAGAAAAGTAGATGGTAGAAACAGTTCCCTCTCTGAAAGGAAACCAACTTCTTAGGCAGAACACAGCAACCTTTTCATAAGTTAACAAAACAAAATGCCAAATCATCTTGAAATTCACAAGAAGATAGATGAAGACAGACCACACTAAACTTCTTTCCCAAATTACATTTTCCCTACATGCAGAATTACTGTGCCCTCAAGCAACTTCCTGAATGAAATTTGTCAGGAGCATTGGATTGAATAGCTTTCTCCTTTAAAAAAAAAATAGTGTCAACAAATGTTTAATGACCTATTAAGCACAAGTTCCTGGTTTTACTCTATAAAGAAAAGATAGCACCTTCAAAAATTGCTCAGTACAATTGCACTGGGTAATTGCCTTATAAAGTCTACATGGCTCTTTTTTATTTAATTTTTTACTTGAAACATTTTTGTATATGTTCATCATGTCTAACATGTTGCTTTGGAATACATATACATAGTAAAATGACTAAATTGAGCTAACTAACATATGCACTGTATTTCATAAATCCTTTTGTGGTTAGAACACTTATTCTCTTAACAATTTTCAAAAATACAATAAATACATTGTTGTTAACATAGTCACCAAGTTGTATATTAGATCTCATGAACTTATTCTTCCTATCTAACTGAAATCCTGTGTCCTGTGACCAATGTCTCCCCTTTCCCGTACATAGCCCCACACCCCAAGGTAATTTCCATTCTACTTATTTCTATGAGATCAAATTTTTTAAACTCTACATGTGTGATCATACAATATTTGTCTTCCTGTGCCTGACTTATTGCACTTAACTTAATGACCTCCTAGTTCTATGTATGTTGTCCAATTGACAAGAATTTTTAGGGTTGAATAGTATTCCTTTTTAATGTTGAATAGTATTCTATTGTGTATAGACACCACATTTTCTATATTCATCTTAGTGGATACTTAGCTTGATTTCATATATTGGCTGTTGCTTATATTGCTGTAGTGAGCACAGGAATGCAGATATTTCTTGAATATACTAATTTTATTTCCATTGGATATATACTTAGTAATGGAATTACTGGATCATTTGGTAATTTTTAATTTTTTGAGGAGCTTCCATACTGATTCCATAACAGGTGTGATAATTTAATTTCCACAAATTGCATGCAAAGGTTCTCTTTTCTCCATGTTCTCTCTAATGCTTGCTATATTTTGACATTTAATATTAGCCATTCTAATGACTGTGAGATGATATCTCTTTGTAGTTTTAATTTTCATTTCTTTAATGACTGTTGAGCTTTTTTCATATACTTCCTGGCCATCTATATGTCTTCTTTTGAGAACTGTCTACTTAGATACTTTTCCCATTTTTAAATCAGGTTATTTGTTTTCTACTGTTGAGTTGTTTGAGTTCCTTTTGTGTTTTAGATATTAACTCTTTATCAGCTGCCTGATTTGCCAGTATTTTCTCCTATTTTGGATGGTTGTTATATGACTCTTTTGACTTGGGGAAGCAGATGCAGCTTTGATGTTTTTGTAACCTGGACTGCCTATTGCTGTTTGAGAGAGGAAATATAACCTGGTGGTTAAAGCAGGAGTTTTAGAATCATATCAACATAGCCAAATACAAGCTAATTAATTTTGCTTAGTTAATTAATTCCCATAGGTCTAAAGGTTTCCATTATTAAAAGACAATAATGAAGGATATAGTGTATTGTGTTGGAGTGAGATTATACACACACACACACACACACACACACACACACACACACAGTCCACAATAAAGAGCTCAATCAGTAAAAAAAGACAAATAACAATATTTTAATTGGAAAAAATTTTTAACAGTTACTTCATTAAAAGAAGATATCAAACGAACAGAAATAAAAATGTTCTCCCTCATTACACATCAAACAAATGCCCATTAAAATGACAATGAGATACCACCATACATCTACAATGGATAAAATAGAGAAGATTAACAATACCTAGTATTGGCAAGGATGTGGAGCAAAGGAACTGTGGTTACTGGTTGGAGAGTAAATTAATGCACACATTTTGTAAAAATGCCAGCGTTTACTCAAGAGGAAAACATGTTTTCCTTTTGATCCAGCAATCTCACTCTTAGGTATAGCTAACCAAGTGGAATGAATGCTTAAGTCCACAGAGACATGTACAAGAATGTATATAGCAGCTTTACTCATAATAGCCCAATATTGTGATTAACCCAATTGTCCATCACCAGCAAGGAGAAAGTATCATATAAAATATATTGACAGCATCTAACATCAACATATAATAATATATTACATCATAATTACTTGATGGCATTCTTGCCACAATAAAGAAAGAACAAAACAATCATTCCAGGCTATCATGTGGATAATCTCACCAATATAATGAGCAGTATATGAAGCCAAACATGTATTTCAATAAAAATTTCTAACGGAAAAATAGTGCATGACATATACTAAGATTTTAATAAATATAGAGTTTATTACTCACCGTTTTCTTTAAAAGCCATGTTTTAGTCTTGGTTTTACTCTGTCAGAAGAAAAGATAGCATGCACGTGGTGGTAGATGCCTGTAATCCCATCACTTGGGAGGAGAGCCTTGAGTTCAAAGCCAGTCTGAGCCACCCAAAGAGACTCTGTCTCAAAAACACTAACCAACAAAAACAGCAATAAGAGACTTTGCTCATTTTTTGTCCATATTGTTGGAACATTTTTAATATCCTTCAATAACTTGGAAAGAATCAGTGGGAACAAATTCATCTACATGTGGAAACCCAGAGACTTCTATGACCAACCACATCTTTTCCCTTTACCCCGTAACTCATCGCTATGATTGGAATTTTGCAAGTTCTTGTTCTTTCAGCTCTTGAGTGGAAAGGTAGCAAGAGCCAAGCTGCCTTATATTATGTAACACCTGGAAATTGATCTACATTGAATATATTGACAGGTTTTATGGAACATCATTGGAAAATGCTTTTAAAAGCTTTCTAAAAAGTGAGAGAGTTAATTTGAATTACCATTTTCAAAGGAGGACATGAGATTTGCAGAATGTGGTTACATTAGGAAAATCCTGTTTCAAAAAGTAGTTAAAAATAGAATTTTGTGTGTGATTAAAAACTTGATACATGTTCAAATATGTAAAGCCTACACAAATAAGATAAAATTTGATTTACTACAAGATAGGGATATGTCATCCCTATAGCTAAAAATGTTTATTGCTATGCTGTGTACCCTCACCAAGGCAATAACAGATGCCTGTGCAATGATAGGAGATTAGCTATTTTAAATGACTATTTCTCAGGAAGAAAAAAAAAACATACTAAGTGTGCCCAGTTTGTTCAGATTTATTTATTTAGGTTAATTTCTTCTTGGCTGCCCTGAGAATTATTTTACTTTAATTTAATGATAAAGCATGATAGTCATAACATCCTTATGTTTAAAAATGTGTAATTTAAATTTAATGTAGTTTGCCATCTGACTCTCCTAGAAACTTTTATTTATACATATGATTTAAATCAAATTAAATATAAATCCAATTTACTCTCAGTAATCCAAAAAGGTAGCTACCATTTCCCAAGGTTTAATGTGCAATGAAACTGAGATTCAGAGCAATTGAATGACATTGGTGAAGTCATACTGTAAGTCTGGCTCTTTCATTTGTTACACCTTATGGTTGCCTCAGTTTATCTTAACAGCTCTTAACATGGGGTTGCCACTCCTCAGTATTCTCTTAAGATATGTTGTCCCCAGGACCCAATTCGACAGCACCTAACAACAACAACAAGCTCTAGATATGTTAGAATTTCAGCTATCTGTTGGACCTACGAAAGTCAATTAGCTAAAAACCTGAAACTTAGGATGTGGCTTCGCTGGAGGTAGAAACTTGTGTGTGGGTCTCACATCCAGGGGCATTAACAGGTGGGATGAGTACATTGCCCAGACTGTGTGGAGTGGGAAGGATGGTACACTTCAATACCAGCTGATAAGGAGTAGCAGGACAGGAGGACATGACTTCTAGATGGAAAAGAGCTGGTGAGAGAGATTCTTGAACTAGCAGAGTGCAGGGTATCGGTTACCAAGGTCAGAGGGAACGACTTTTAAGCTTGTTAGTGGCCTATGGAAAAAGAAGAGTTTGAAGGGTAGATGAAAGAAGATTTAACTAATGGGACATGGTTATTACCTAAGGAGGGGAGATGGGGAGTCAAGTTTGCAGGTGGAGGGATGAGATTGATCTAGAAAACATCTCATTCTGTCAACTGTGACCAAAAACGAGGTGAGGATAGATCTAAATGTAAAGAAAAATGTAGATTCAGGGTGTCAAGAGGAAGTTGTAGGCATATGGCATATTAAAGACATTCAGTTTTAATTCATCAGGTAGATTAAACCCAGGATAAATTTGTGTAACCTATAAAACTTGTGACTAAAATAAAATTATTTGAGCTTGAAACTTCTTATAGGAGGTTTCTATTGCAGGAATTTAAGATAATTAATAATGGAGGCTCATACCTGACCTAAAAATTAAACGCTCTTCTTGACACAAGTTATATTATTTGTAGGAGAGTTTGATACCATGCAGAGCCCCTCCACACCTATCAAAGATCTTGATGACAGAACATGTAGGAGTTCTGGGTCAAAGTCTCGAGGAAGAGGCCGGAAAAATAATCCCTCCCCACCTCCCGACAGTGACCTGGAGGTATGACTACTTATTCTTAAGAGTGTAATATATGTTTTGTTTTATAGAATGATATATTCTATATCTTGTACTTCTATTACATTTTCAAATTAAAGTAAAAGGATATATCATGAACTGAGCATACCTGTGTTGTCATAGGCATTTTGCAACTGAATTGTGAGATTTCATTCATTATAATCATAGAATTAAAAAAAATAGCAACTCAAAAGCAATAACACCTTACAAATTCTAAACCTGAGATAATTGCCTCTTCTGATCTAAATTGACACAAGTCAATTTTTTTAAAAAGCTATTTTTTCTGGTAGCACTAAAGTAATAAAAGGCATGTATGGGTCAATTTATTTAGAAAGATAAAAAATGTAGTTTGTATGGAAAAGAAAGGTCATCTTCTGGAAATAGAAAAATTGCTCATTATTTCACATACGTGTTAAAAGAGTTGTATTTAATAAAAACTTAAATGTATGTCATTCTTTTTCCACTTCTGAGCTCTTTTGTGATATATCTACACTAAGCAGGTTGATTTTCATTTTAAAACATCAGGAGAAACTATTTTTAACAATAACATGTTGCTTCTTATACAATTGCATATTTTAACAGAAGAAAAATAAAATTTCCAAGTTTAGTACAAATCAAGGAGTAGACATTGTACGTAAGACATAAGAGACTTACCTGAACAATAGCAGCAAATTCAAATGCCTTCAAGAACCTAGCAAGTGATATATAATGAGTGATTGGGCGAGGGAGCCCAGCAGAGTGCATGTGTGTGTCAGGGAGCACTAGACCATTCCAAGGACCCGGTATGACTGCTGTGAGGAAGTGTTACGCAGCACGGCCCCACCCTCCGGGTTCTCTCCTATAGTCACAATGCTAAAATGTGATGAAATCTCCTAATTTTGAAATGCTAATGAATAATTTGAAATCTTTTCAAAGTCTGTACAGGCCAAGCAACTCACTTTATGGCCTTTTCTAGCCAGAGAGTCCACACTTGGCCATTTCTTAAGAGATTACTCATAGATTCTTTTAAAATTATTTTTTTGAACATTGAATTCTTTGTGAAAGTTGCCAAATTTCATGAATCCATAAGGTAAAAAAGTTTATATAGAAGTTAAGCACACTTCCATCACTAAGTCCAAATGTGTGTTTTTAAAATATTAATGACAAATAAATGCTTGGAGGAGTTCATTCAAATGAGGACATCTGCCTTTTATGCTTATGATCATTTGTGTCACCCATCTCTCTCAGGTTTCACAGGAGTTGCAAAGAGATTTATTTCTTAAACTTTGTAATTTTTGACATTGATTTCTTGTCTTCAGCGTGTGTTTGTCTGGGATTTGGATGAAACCATCATTGTTTTTCACTCGCTGCTCACAGGGTCTTATGCACAGAAGTATGGCAAGGTAAGGAATCGAGACTTTCCCTCCAAGAAATCTTCTTAAATTCATTTTGTTTAAAAATCAAGGTCCATTTAAAACTATTTTAAGTGTTTTCCCTGCAGTCTGCCAAATCTCTTAGTTATTCATTTCTAATGACATATTGTTCTTTAATGTGAACTGACAAATTTTACTAACCTAATTACAAACTGAATTCCCTTTTCATTCTTCATAATAATTTAGAATTTTTACATCATGACCAAGTTTCTTACTCTCATATACTTATTTTAGAAAAAAAAAACTAAATTGAAAGAGACTTTCAGCATTACAAAATCTTATATCACTCCCTAATCAAAGCACTTACCAGGAAACTGTTGCTATAGAATGCTGTTCAAAATAAACAAGTCATCTTTTGTCTGAGAGATCTTTTGAATAGATGAATGAAAGTACTTCTCTTCAGCTTGAGTAAGTAGCTAAACAGTGACTGGGAATAACACCTCCCCTCCCATGTACACAAAGTCACAGGGAGAGGATCTCCTTACTTCCATGCCTTTCTTTCTTGCTATCACATTATTATGTTTGTGGTTAGCTTCTTATACGTGTTGTTACATACCTATGTGTGTGTGTCTCCCAAGATTGATGCAAATGCAGCAAGCTTCTGGGCTGGAAACATAGGTGTTTAGGGCTTCGCTATTTAAGGCTTTGACTCTGTATGGTTCATCATCTAACCAGAATCAGGTGAGAACATGTTCTGCCTTCAAAGTTGTCTTTAACTTTGGTTGCTTTACATAATACACCTTCAGAAATGTCTTGCTAAGTCTTTCTGTCAGGACACTGGTTAGCAGTGTCTTGTGTCTGCTCAACATGCAGTTTTTACAACTATGTTAAGCATTGTCTTCCAGACAAATAACAACGGATTGCATTCAAGTATATCTTCCTAAATTGAACTTTGGGTAAATCTGTATTGTCATTTTTTGTTTGTTTTTGTTTTTATTTTGGTGTAGGTAATGGATTTTGCTAAATGCATATGAAAGGTAATAGTTTTATAGAACAACCATTTATAAAAAGGAAACTTGGCCCCTCTATCACAATTGGCCTCTAAAAGAATTATCTCAAGACTGTACTCTCCGGGATTATTTCTGTAGTTTATAAAACAGTTGTCTCCAAAGCAGGATACACACATATGCACCAGACATACAAGACTGTCCATTCGCATAAGGAAAAGACAATACTAGAGTGAACACACACATTTGTATCTCATATTTATTAATCTTCATTATGTGTTTCATAGTGGACCTCCTTTATAAATATATTATTCATTTTAGGCTGCTATAACAAATTACCATAGACTAAGTAGCTTAAAAAAAAAACATTTATTTCTCACAGTTCTAAAGACTAGTCAGCCCAAGATTAAGGTGTCAACAGATTCAGGGTGAGGGCCTGCTTGCTGGTTTACAAATGGTTTTCTCACTGTTACCTCACATGCTGCAGAACAAAGAGAAAGAAAGCACGCTCTCGTGTCTATTTATAAGGGCCCTAATCTCATTCATGAGGGCTCCATCTTCATGACTTAATTATTCCCCAAAGCCCCACCTCTCAGTGCCATCACATTGGAGCTTAGAATTTCAGCATATAAATTTTAGGAGTAGATGCACATTCAGTTCATAGCATACATGCACATGGTTCTAATTAAAACATGTATATGATTTATAACTCAGCTGATAGAGTGCTGCACTGCAGTCTCTGAGGTCCCGTGTTCGATTCCCAGCACCGCAAAAATGGGAGAAGGCCCTGGCAATCCACTCCCAAGGCAATCCCGAAACAGTCAGCCATTGAAAACCCTAGGAGGGTCGCTATGAGTCAGATACCGACTCGAGGGCACCTAACAACAACAACAACAAAAATGATCAGTGAGATACTGTGTTGTCTTTGTTTACATTGTAATAATTTTAATTATCTTCTCTCAGACATGAATATTCTTCTATTAAGAGGCAAAACTGAAGAAAGGTTCAGTGAATTAGAGTGTGGCGGCCCACATCAGTACTTAGGGGTGGTGCAGAATATGGAAAGAATCAGGGCCACCATGGGAAGATAACATTCAGGGAATACCTACCATATGGTCCAGCCTATGTATGGGATTTTAAAAACAATGGGATAGTGGTTCAGGGCAAGAGCTATTGAGTCAGAAGAACTAAATTTGAAAATCCATTTCTAATGCACATAATTTTCTGACACTGGCAAATTCTCAATTGCTCAATGTCAATAAACATACAATGGGAATAACCCCATCACTAGCAAATAGGAATTAAAGAGATAGTGCCTTTAAATGGCTTAGAACTCTTGTGAATTAGTACTAACAAATTATAGTATAGCTCTAATTAGTCACTTTTACAAACTCATCTTATTTAATTCTTAAAATCACTCTGCCATTATTTATTGTGATACAGGTTTTATAGACAAGGAAACAAGGATAATGAGGACTTAAATAACTTGTCCAAAGTCACTAGAAACCAACTTAGTTTCATAACAAGCCCATGTTCTTTATACTACTCTCTGCTACTCAGAGGAGGTCTGTGAAAACTCACAAAATCAATGTTTTCACTCAGGGCAATATTTTTTTCTTTTGTGGTAATTGGAGGTTGAACTTAGGACCTCAAACACACTTTGCAAGTGCTCTACCACTGGGCTGTGCCCCCAGCCTATTTTTAATTTTTTTTTTTTTTATCTTGAGAAAGGGCCTCCCTAAGTTCCACAGGCTGCCTCTGGCCTCAAACTTGCAATCCTCCTGCCTCCCAAGTTCCTGGGATTAGAGGTGTGAGCCACCACACCCTGCTATCTCAGGTCAACTTAAGAAAATTAAAGTAAAAATTGGTTTTAGGCTACATTTTTAATAAAAATAAAAATACCCTTATCGAATTCTATGGAAAACAGTTTAGCTTACCTTACTTATTGAATTATTACTTACATTTTCTAAAACTCGTTTTATCATTGACATTCTTCCAAATGTCAGTGAGGAAATACTCATTGCCTTTTATCCAGCAAGATGTTACTATCTTGGCTTATTGAGAAGTAGCTAAATAAGAGATGTTAACTGAGCCTTACCTTGCAAAGCTGTGGGCCCCATGTAGCCCAGGGCTCATTGCACAGGGGACAGAGAGAACATTGACTGGCTTCAGCTTCACCACAAACCATAAGTAAAAATGGTGACTAGAAATCAAAGCTCTACATTTTATATTCATCTAACAAATATTTATTAACACAAAAATAAATGACTCCTGCCCTCATGGTGCTTACAAAACTCAATCATTTCAGGTAGTAGTAACTGCTGTGAAGACAATGAAACTAGGTCATATAGAGAGAGACTGGGGTGAATGACAACGAAGGTGACAGTGGCCCTGAATTACAAGGAGCTAGCCAGGCAGACTGGAGGGAGAAGGAGAGTAGGGAAGAGATGTCTGGCAGTGGGCACCGAAGGGCCTGAGACAGTGTTGTTCTAGGGAATATAAAGTCTGCTGTGGCTAGAAAGTTATAAACAAGTGAGAGAATAATTCAAGGTAAGGTCAGAGAGGTGGGCAGGAGCTAAGTCAGTTTGGGTCTTGTTCTCTATGGTAAGGTGTTTGGGGGTTTCTCTCTTTGTAATGGGAAATTGTTAGAGGGTTTTAGGCAGCATTGGAACAGGATGGTTTATAATTGTCTGCTAAGTGGTGAATGGTGTTTATAGGAGAAAAAGTAGACTCAGTTGATCATTTAGGAGCCCCTGTGTGTCAATAAGAATTGGTCATGGTTTGGACTGGAATGGTGTTTCTCAGCTTTTAGAGTGAGTCACAGTATCCCTGCAAGCCTTGTTAAACACAGATGGCTGCATCTGGCCCCCAGAATTTCTGATTCAGTAGATATCTGGGATGGGGGCCCAGATTTTGCATTTGAAACAAATTCAAGGTAACTGACAGCCTGGACCACATTTTAAGAACCACTGGAATATTTTCCAAACTTTTTTCTTGGGAAACAAGTTCTAGGACATGTTAATTAGCACCCCTGGGGAAAGGCCATGGTCAAATTAATTTAAGGAATGCTAATATTTTATGACTACTCAATACAAATTATCATATTAAACATTCTGAGATGTTTTCTAGCAAAGAATCTTCTGTAGTCAGATTTAAGACATTAGATCCCTGATGTCTTCTGTAATGATCTTGAAGACTAATGGAAATGATTCATTCTGGTGACTGGTTGACATTTTGGGACTTTTCACTGATCATAGCAAAAGTGACCAGGGCCATTATTTTTGGAAGAGGGAAAAGACCTTTGTGCTATTAAACATCATCTAGGCTTGAAATTGTTAATGCATCCTCAGTCCTTTTCAATTCTTTATGTCCATCTTATTTCACAATGTGCACTTTTAAAGAATAACATTTTGGTATATCATAGTGATTTTTCAGGCAGAGAGTTCTTTCTGCATATGTCACATGGAGCATCTTTACATCATCCACATAAGGGCAGGGCTTCTCCAGGAGAAGCCTGCAGCTGTAGCCCTGTGGCATCCGATCCCGTCAGATCTCGAAAGCTAAGCAGGGTCGGGCCTGGTTAGTACCTGGATGGGAGACCGCCTGGGAACACCAGAAGCTGTAGGCTTGGGAGAAGGACCTGGCAACCCCCTCCCAAAAATCAATCTGCTATTGAGAACCCTATGAACAGCAGAGAAGCACTGAAAATAGTGTTTCCCCTGTTGTACAGAGGGTCGCTATAAGTCTGATACCGACTCGATGGCACCTAACAACAATCTCCAGGAGAAAGTAGGAGGTGAAGAACTGCAGAGATCTCATTTCTCCACATAGATGGTCCCCTCTCCCATCATTCTCAGTCACCCAGAAAGGGCTTCCAGAGGTTCTGGCTTGCTCTGAAAATATTCTATAGGAAGTTGTGAGTTGAAGGAGAGCTGAGCTAGACGTTAGAAGAACTTCCTGTGCCTGGATGTGCTACAGGGCAAGTCATCTGACCTCTGAGCCTGTTTCCTCATCTGAAAGTGGTTATAGTACATTTACTTCCTGGAGTTCCTAGGTGGATTAAATGAGATAATGTAAATGTATCAAAGTGGCACTAGGCTATAAAAACTACCCCAAATGAACAATGACTAAAGGCAGATGTTTCTGATATGCAAAAGGTCAGTGTTTATTCTGAAAATGCACAAAAGGATACTGCAGTAGCCTAAAATATGGTGAGACAGGAGCTGAGGATATACTTGCCAGCGATGTAAAATCATGTCCTGACATTGCCATACCTATCTACTTACCTTCCTATCTCTCTTTCTCTATCCCCACCTCTAAGTAATAGATAATAATAAATACCATTTTTAACTTCTGGAAGTATGCTTGGCACTTCACTGAGTGTCCTGTTAAGTACACTGTCCCATGATCTTTCACCATCACTCTATATCCTTGATGATACTGTTGTTACAAAATTCATATGTGGCACAGCCAGCTGGAGCACACCTCTCTGATATGGTCTTAAACTCTATCCTCTTTTTTCCCCATCTTTCCTTCTAACCTGTAAAAATAAAATTCATAGAACACAATAATTTAGGAATTCCACTTTATTAATAGCCTGCAGCCATAACCCTATGGCATCTGATCTCTTCAAATCTAGGAAGCTAAGCAGGGTCGGGCCTGGTTAGTACTTGGATGGGAGACCGCCTGGGAACACCATGTGCTGTAGGCTTGGGAGATGACTCAGCAACCCACTCCCCAAAAAATCAATCGGCCATTGAAAACCCTATGAACAGCAGAGAAGCACTGACAATAGTGTTTCACCTGTTGTGTGTAGGGTCCCTACGAATCGGATACCGACTGGATGGCACCTAACAACAATAACAACTTTATTAGTAAATTCCCCGTGTAGTTAATTCTTGTGCATTCATTTTAAAGCTCTTTTGGAAAATTCTACTTCAACTTATAAATAAATAATATGAATTTTCCAAGGACCTTCCTAATGGTACCATGTTTTGACTCTACTCAGTTGTCAACACTCCGTCTTCCTGAGCAGAACTATTCCTGGATCTTTACCATGGTGGCAAATAAAGGACATCAGCATCTGAGCTCTGCTGCCTAGGAGGCTAATGATGGGTTTCGCAGCTGAGTGCCAGTTGGCACGTACAGTTTTCGTCACTGCAAAAATGTAAAAAAGGAGTTTGCAAACATGACAGGAGGGAGACCAGGAATTATTTATCATCTGTTGGAGTTTATAAAGATTACTCCTGTGCCCTGATTGCTTGTATATATTACGGCATTTTACCTAAATTGCACTAATTCCTTTTTTGGAATGGTAAAAGGCGCTGAATAAGTTGTGCTTTAGGGATTTGATTTATTTTGGAGCATTAATTCTTCATGTGCTATGACTTTCAAAAGTTATTCCATAGTAAGGGTGCAAAGGAAACACCCTAAATCAGGGAAGAGGCTACAGGAAGAGTGAATGGTTGCCTTACAATGTGTAATCAAAATTGAAGTTCCCAAAAGTATTTGGCTCATTTTAGACATCTTATATAAGAGCAGTGCTAGAAAAGTAATGTGTTCATCAGGATAAATCACTTGTTTACTTTTGCATTAAACAATCTACCCACATTTGCATAGAAAAAGGCTTCTAAAATAGCACTGGTTGGATATTAAATAATAAAATAGTCATGAAGATAAATGCCAACACATGATATAATGGGAGGTGTTTAGAATGAATCAAGTGTTAGAACCATGGACCTGAGGCAACCCTCATGACAGAGTGAACACCGTGCCCAGTACCTCCCCTCTAGGCAAAATGAAGGATTTTAGCCTAGGAGGGAGAGTAGACCTGAGTTCAAATTCTAGCTTCGCCTTCTACTGTCCATGTGCCCTGGGGTATTTATCATTTGTGAACCTCGGTTACCTTCTCTGTAAGATGACAAGAACAACAACAATGGCCATTTGATTATGAGGGCTAAAGGAGTCAGTGCACTAAAACTTGGCAAATTATCTATCACGGAGTACACATTCAATGAAGTGTAACCTATTTTATTACTTTCGAGGAAATCTGAAATTTTGGAAACTGAATGCTTTCTAAAGAAATTTGCTTCTTTTGTCTCTCTTGTTTTACTCCATAAGATGAGATACTCAGCTCAGTGCTGTGGAGAAATTTGCACTGTTTGTAGTTAATTAGATTCTGGTTTGGGTATATAAAAAGTGAATGAATATAGAATTCTCAAGTTTGAAAATGGAGAGCATTTTTCATGGTTGCTCATAGTGTGTTTGATAGTATATGCATGTGTATGTGTAAATATAATGTGTACACATATAAAAATAAAGCTAAACAAGGACAGTGACATTCTCAAACTCTGAGAGCGTTTGAGAGGCATTGCTATCTATTGCCTCCTCTTTCATAGTTTTGTGTTGAGTATATGTTTATTTTGGAGAAATGGATTGTTTTCTGTTGGATCAAATGGCTCTAGGTGATATCATAAAATCCAGACACCTTATTAGCTTGTGTTTAAGTCCAATCCTACCAAGTTATGGCTGGAAGTATAATAGAAAAGAGAGTTTTTTAAACTTGAAGCTAATATACTAGAAAGAGAGTAGTTATTACTCTCTTAAAAGCACAGACTTCTGGAAAAGCTTTCTGAAGGATCTTCTGAAGTTTGCGGTCCCTTTATCTCAGTTTATGATCAATCACTCTCACACCTGAGTGAGGTGGGAGATTAGATTGTTAACTTCCCTAATGTTTCCTTAGTCATAGTCAACCCTCTTTTCTAGCAGCATTTTTACCCACCATTTTACAGCCTTCTTCAAATTCACTGACCACCTTTCTCCCTGGGCCCTGAGGCTGCTGGCCTGGGCATGTGCATTTCCATTCTGGCCATACCAGCTTTCTCTCAGTCTGTGCTTTCCAGCACCTCCTCCCTGGGTCAGTCTCACTCACTTGACTTTTTCTTTCCCTTTGAGTGCCTTGCCATACTATTGCTATGGACTAGTGCTGTAATTCCCTTTGGAGTATATTTATTTCATTATTAATTTATTAATTTGTAGTGCATTTTAATCATTGGGGTTTCCTCTGACAAAATCCTAGCATCTAGTTGTAATATGTAAACTGGGTGATGATCTCCTTCTTAGTTCTAATTACTTAGTAATAACTATTGTTTAATTGTAACTAGGTTGCTTACATTGAGACTTAGATAGTAAATGGATCCTTTTAATCCAGAGCAAGAATTAGCTTATTTTTCACCCTTACTAGTTCCCCAGTAGGTAATTGGGTACATAATTAAGAAAGCAATACTATGGATCATTTCATTCCTGTAGAGTCCACAGGTGATGTCCATGGAGGTGAAGATGGGGAGATGAACTCCTATTCAAAACTTTTCCCAAGAAATTGTACTGAGCCACCAATCTATTCAGTAATCACACTGATTCAAGTCTTAACAGTCTTTTGGGAGCCCCCAGGCTATTAACGCCTGGGAAACCAGAAGGTCATACCAGCTCTTATCTTCCTTAACTGTCCCAGATCTTCATCATGGGAGCTGTAAAACCAGGGCTTTGTAAATATTAACATTCATATGGTCACCTGGCAACCCTGCTAAGCTATGGATTCTGATTCAGTAGGTCTGGGGCAGGGATTCAGTGCTGCTGGTCTGTGAACCAGCATTTGGAGCAGCAAGGTCATGACTGGCTGACTCTCAATCTTGTTTGCACATTGGAACCATGAGAGGGCTTTGAAATGGCTGACACATGGGTCCCAGCTAGGAGAATCTGAATTTGCACCTTGGCTTGGAGCATGGCCTGGGCAGCAGGAGTACTAAAGGCTCCACATGTGTTTTGTTTGTTTGTTTGTTTGTTTCAGTATTAGGGGGTTGACCTCAGGACTGCACACGTCCTTGCAACTGCTCTCCCACTGACCTGTACCCCAGAACATTTTTTACTTTCTATTTTGAGACAAGATCTCACTAAATTACACAGGCTGCCTCTGGCCTCGAACTTCTGATCCTCTTGCCTCTGCCTTCCAAGTTACTGACATTACAGGTGTGTGCCACTGCCCAAGAATGTTTATTATGGTCAAATTCGAGGACCTCTGCCTTAGATGTCAGCCTCCTTTGTGGAGTTCTCACGTTTCTCTGTAACCCCTCCTTTGTGTGAAGCCTCTCTATCCTTGCCCGCTTGCTGCACCTTCAGATTCACCTCACCAAAAACCTCATCGACTCTACCTGTGGCCACACATCTCAAGAGGTTGCTGGATTAATAACCCTTTTAGCTGACAGTTTTACACCTTTTGTCCCTTCCAGTCTTCAAAAGCCCCTTCCTAGTTCTGCACAAACCTTTTCCTTGGTTAATGAGGGGGAGAAAAAAAGCAAACTAAGAATTCCTTCATCTCTCAAGCACCAAATCTGTGCCCCCTGCACCTGTAGCAATATTCTCTTCCTTCTTTCTGCACTATACTCATGTTCTGGATCCAGGCATTCTTGCTTCCCAGGGGAACATCTCCTGAAAAGATCCCATCACTGGGCTGCCACTTGCCCTTTCTCCTGGATTCTCCCCGCCATTGTATCACCTGCTGTCTGTTACAGGAAAGGCCTCTGTAGCCTTTTGCTCTTTCAGTTGCTTTTCTCTTTCTCTGCTCATCCCCAAATTGCCAGATAAACAACTCTCTCAGAGTTTGAGAAACCTCTTCCTAGGCAAGGCAAGTGGTCCGTGTTGCTTTATCTTGCTCAGGTCTCTCCTGTGCATCGGACTCACATGATCACTCACTTTTTCTTACAGTACTCACTCCGCTTCCCTTGCCAAGCATGGATCACACTGCCCGTGTTCTTCCTCTCACGTCAGATGCAGTCTCACCTCCAGCTCTGCCTGTTTCCCTCCATCACATCTGTGCCTGTGTAGCTCCCTTGCATTTCTCAGGCCTTTCTTCCTCCTGAGAGGGGCCATCCCTGCTTGGTTTTAAGTTTGCCTTTACCCCCCATCCTTCTGAGCCTCTATATCTGCCTGTCTGTGTTTTTTCTACCATAGCATTATCACTGCCTGAAATGCATATTTTACTTGGTTTTTATCTTTTTATCAGATCTCTCATCCAGTGATAATGTAAAACCCACAAGGACACAGTCTTCCCCTTTTGTTTTTTTTTGTTTCTGTTCTCTCTGTTCAGAATTTGAGTATGTCTAATACAGAGTAGACAATAAGCATATGATCAATAAAGGAAGGTTCTTATAGCCATTCTCCAATTCCTCCTAAGAATTCTTAAGAACTCACAAACACATATCTCAATTGCTAATTTACCCTTCTGATTCATGACTGAATTTTATTTCATCTCTTACGACTGATTATAGGAGTTTATGTATTCCACAAAATCCAGAAGCGATTTCCACCTTTGGTTCTTGGGGCTGGTTTGTCTTCCTTTTCTGTGATAAGCATGCACATCCTCTGGTGCTGTGTACACAGCCCATGAGTATTCTTCAGGTCCCAAAAGAATAACTGTTCTAAGAGCTTGAGTTCTTAAAAAAAAAAAATCTGCTTCTTTAAAAGTATATAATTGCTGCTGCTCCTGAGATATTTTTTTACAGTGTGTCCCTAGAGGAGGAATTCCAGCTGATGGCCCAATGCAGGGCAGAGGCCCATAGACAGACAGTCTGGCTCCAATTTATGCTCTGTGCTAACATGGCTAATAGGCGTTAGTATTTTGATTTAGAGAAGTGCCGTACTGGATTCTGACTTGGTTATACACTGGTAACATCTGGCTTAGAATCGCATGTTTCAAGGCCAAGAGCTATTTATTTTCTTTATTTTTCTCTTCTCTCTCTCTCTCTCTCTCTCTCTCTCTCTGTGACTCTCTGTCTCTCTCCCTCCCTCTCTCTTCCTCTCTCCTCTCCCAGTTTCTTCAACAAAATGTCGTAGGAATAGCTTCCATATTTTGATGGAGCAGTACACAGAATAAATTGGCAGAAATTCAGTTTGCCCTGCATTAAATTCTGTTGTATACACATTGAACCTTTTAGAACTATTATGTATGTATAATATGTATCAGAGCTTTCACAAAACCCCACTCATGCCTTTATTACCCACTTTCTTCCTCTGTCCAAGCTTTTGCTATCACTTCATTTTACATCCTAAACTCAACACTTACTTCAGT
Organism: Pedetes capensis; assembly: GCA_007922755.1. Classification (NCBI taxonomy): domain Eukaryota; kingdom Metazoa; phylum Chordata; class Mammalia; order Rodentia; family Pedetidae; genus Pedetes; species Pedetes capensis. The sequence goes on from VMDO01001173.1 coordinate 103,009, forward strand.
TAAATGAAAAAAAAAGCAGCAACTCTCAATTCATGAGGTGCCTATAATTCTATAAACATCTAATGAAAATGAGCAAACATATCCGTATAAAATTTGGGTTCCCTCCAGATGTATGTTTCGCCCTCAAAAGCCTGATAAAACAACAAGCCTGCAGGCGCTGGTGGCTCCGTTGCAGTGGTTTGGCACAGCCAGGGGCGCCCAACATGACAGAACACTGGGAAGGCTACGCTCACCAGATGACAGTCATCCTTCCTGGATTCTTAGACCTGTGGGTCCTTCAGCTGGAAAAATTCAGTACTGTAATCTGCCTACTTAAAATTGGCTGTCCCATTGACTTAGCAAGCTGGAAAAAAACAAAAAGTAAAATTAGATATTTGAAAGGCAGCCATCCCCAGACATTCTCTTAGAAACTAGATTGCCACCTCTCAAAGGCAGAATTTACCTTGGCTAGTGTCATGTCTATGCCTTTGCCAATCTGTGCCAATCTGTGGCTGATGAACAACCTCCCTTTCAATGGGCTTTCTCTCTGGAAACTTTAGTAAAATGCAACTAGTTCACACTCTGACAAATTTTAAACCTAAAACTTGCCCAGTGAACAAATCACATTTTGCCAAAATGCTTACTAAGTCCTGGCTGTGGTAGGGTGTGTGATGTGCATTCATCACAGCTTGCAGAACAAATGAACAGCCCTCCCAAGGCCATGGGGTTGCATTCCAATGGAGTGCTCAAATACAGTTTTCATCATACCATATGCTATGCTTGCTGGCTCGAAGATTCTTTCTTTTTTTAAAAATTGTGTTTGTTTGCATGCTTATCAGATGCACAAAATGCATTCTTCATGGATTTTCCTATCATTGTTTGGATAGCGTAGAGAGTTATGTAGTTCAGAAGCATGGAATTGCTGAGAGTTACCATCAAAGGGGAACAGTACGTTTTCTCCCATCCCCATAAATCTGATCTGTAAATGCAAAGAATGTGAGGAATGAACATGAGACATTCAATAATTTTATTAAAAACTTAAAAAGGAAAAAAATGGCAATTTATAGGGAGTTTAACCAACCTGGCCTCCAGAAGGAAAACTTTTAAAATAAGGTATTTCTGTACCCCCATCTGAAATAGATATCTTTAGGGCAGGAATCATCAGAAACATAACAGAAGTGCGGAGCTTGGTTTTGTTGTCTTGCATCAGTGAACATTCCTCAAAAGCGGAGAGCATCACTAATGGAATTATATGTTTTCATGCTATAATTACATTTGATTTTTCCTGATATTTCTGTAGACTTTATGTTCATGGGTCCATGCCTAGGCAGAGTATTTACAAGTTTTCTATGTCTTTGGCCCACCCAATACCCACCTCCCCCTCCAAAAAAAAAAAAATAGAGATGAGTGATAGGAATTTTTAAAGGACAAAAGACAAAAATTGTATATTTAAAAAAATTTTTATTCAACCTTCAGAGAATTCTTTCAACAAGAAGAGTGAAAACAATAATAAAAAAGAGAATTTTATACTAAGGAAACAGAGCGAGGGGCCCTGAGTTCTGAAACTTCTTGACACACAAAAGGAACTTTTAATAGACTTTCTTTATTTTTAAATGAATAGACTATTGGATAAAACTATTTATTTGATTTTGAGGTATGTTGCCCTAAATGTTCCTGTTACTGAAGTTAGGTGAATGTGTCAGTACAGTCCGTCTGGCTAAATGACCTACTTCAAGGACACCATCCATTATGTGAGCAATCTACATCCTTTTTTTAAGAACTGAGAATTGTTAGCTATCAAAAAATTCACAAAAATGCATACTGCAGAGATGTAAATAATTAGAAAAGTATGTTTGAATTTGATGTATTATTACTGTCTTATCTCCACCTTCTGCCACATCAAATCTTAGCTTTGCTCTAAACACCTCAATCACCCTTGAGTATTCATTTCCTATTTCTTAGCATACAGTTCCAATTCTCTGTATTTTAATGGCTACAGAACACACGGATGATGCTTCAAATACTTTTACACTCTAGGGCTTCCCGCTCAAAGCATCAGGAAAGGAAATATTGAAAAAAAGTTGGTTGTTGCAGTGTATATGTGGAATGGAGAGGGGCTTCTATTTGCAAGTGGAATGAGTTTGGGGGTGTAGATGAATATCACTGGGCCTGACCTGGGTTGAGTGTTCTTATCAGAAATTGAAGTAAAACTAGCATTACTTTTCCCCAAGTTTAAATACATTTCTCAAAATGTCATTTATTAGAATGTTGAAAACACAATTTCAGTTCTCTGCTTTCAAATCCCTGCAGTCTGGCTCCTGGCCCAGCCACTCAACACAAATCACCCTATGAGGTCTTCCAAAATAACTTCTCAGCCAAAACCAATACTGTCCTTCTAGACTTGTCAGCTTTCTTCAAAACCGTATTCTTCTCCCTGTAGCACCCATCTGGTCTCAAATTCTAAGGATTTGTCCCTTCTAGGTTTTCTATTTTCCATATCTCCAGAGTCATACCTGTAGCAGTTCTTCAGATTGTCATTCCAACTTTGAGCGTTTCAAAACAATTTTGTGCATTGTATTCCTATCCTAAACTCTTCTTACTTTTTAAAGTCTTACATCTCTTGATGCCAGGCCTTCATCTGTAGCTAATCATGACAAAGTAACAACTCTGGTAGTGATTCCAAAGTCCTTGCAGCTGTTTAAGATCTTGGTTGCTGTAAACAAAAATGGATGCATTTGGACTCCTCACCAACCCATTTACTTTCCTTAAACTCCTAACAGCATATATTTTCTAAAAGCATATATTTTCTATATGAATTATATTTATTAAGTGAATGTTCATTTGCTTATCTTCTACCCTCCCTTCTTCATGCTTAGGGAAATGCAGATTAGATGAAACTATAATCACGTAGAGTCCTAGTACCCTATTGATCAAGATGCAATTCATAAAGTTGTGGTTGCACCGTCTTCTGCTAGTTTTTCTTATCTCACCTTGATACAATACTCTGTCTGCTCAAGTCCAACAAACATCCACTTGGCTTATTTTTCTCCATCTCCTAATTCTGATTGTCACCAGTCTTAAAGGGAAGTCCTTTCCTCTTTTTAATAAACTTGCTATATTCTTTAGTACTTCACTCAAATGCCTTTCTCAAAAGATGTTCCATGGAGTATATGTGAACTATGTCAAATGAACCAGCTGACTTTCATCTTCCTCCTAGCATGGGCATACAGCTCTATGTGAAAACGAACCCTGAGTCATTTCTATATGTGTATAAATTCCTATAAATTCACAGATGTGGTGTGTCTAAATACTTTAGAAAGGCTCTTTTTGGAGTGGTTGGGTAATCTCTTTTCACACACATATATGATTTTTTTTAAAAATTTTATTGACACATAATTGTACAAATTCGGGGATATAGCATGTATTTCAGTACATGTACACAGTATGTAATAGCCACATTGATAATTAGTATCATCTCAAATATTTATTATTTCTGTGTATTGAGAACATTTAAAATCCTTCCTTCTAAGTTGGGTGTGGTAGCACCACCTGCAGTTCCAGCTATTCAGGAGGCTCAGGCAAGAGGATCATAAGTTGAAGGCCAGAGGCAGTCTGCACAACTTAGTGAAACTCTGTCTCAAAACTAAAAACAAAAGGGGGTCAGGGGTTACAGTTCAGTGGTATATCACTTGCCTAACAAATGCTAGGCACTGAATTCAACTGCCAGTAGTGCAAGGGAAGTCTACAATAAATTATTGTTAACTACAGTCACCTTACTTTATAGTTTATCAAACACTAGAATGTTTTCCTCCTTTCTAACTGTATATTTTTATACAATCACCATCATTCTTTTATTCCCATACCCCCAGGAAATTTCTTGAATCTTCAGTAAAAATTTATACAGTATCTTCCTCTGCACCCCCTAAAACAATATGCACTTAAAATATTTTTAATAGTAGTGTCGTCACTGAAATTTGACCTCATTATGTCTGTATTTTCTTTTCAGGATCCCCCCATGGCTGTAACCCTTGGCCTCCGAATGGAGGAAATGATCTTTAATCTTGCTGACACACATTTGTTTTTTAATGACTTAGAGGTAAGAATTTTAAGAGGTAAGAATATTTCCAAGACTAAAACTCTTGGATGATTTTGTATATTCAGATAATCTTGGGAAACCTAAAAGACAGAAACTTAGCCCAAGAGAACTATAAAGTTCTTGTCCAGAGGAAAAATTTTATACAAGTGTGGCTAGAAAGCAAAACTATGTTCATGAGTAGTACATGCCTACTGACACATTTTAAGAAAGAAAAGCTCTTGAAAGAGGAGTGGGTCTGCAGCTGCCCCTAACAAACACCCACACATACTGCCCCTGCTTCTTCGGTGTCTCAGTCACAGGTCTTTTGGCACCTTTGGACTCAGCATTAGCCTTTCCAGGTTGCTGAACAGGTTACTGTTTAGGTTAATCACTAGACAATATTCATGGCTATAGCACTGTGCATTGACCTTGAAGTCAGTAATGTATCTCCAGACACCATTATCATTCCTCTTTCCCTCTCCTGAATCAAACAGTGCTAGAGCTGTTCATATAGCACATCTGATGGACTTGAATGTATTTATTTTCCCTTTTCCCAAATTTGTTTTTCCATTTCCAACCTCAACTGACAATGCAGTATATAAATACCAAATGAGCAGAAGAGAAAGTAAAAATAACAGAATGAAAGGGCCCAAGAAAAACTAACCCAAGTGAGCTCAATATGAACTGTAATAAGGAAGATAACTTGTATGCTAATGACCTGGGTTATTCAGCATCCAGACAGTAGAATTTGAAATAACTAAGTAGTTTGGGCACAGGGTGGAAAAAGTTCGTCTTGGACAAGTATAGCTATGCTGAAATAGTGATTTCTTTTTCTTTTTCTTTTTTAATGACGTATTGAAACTTTTTTATCTCATAGTTTCACCATGAAATAAAAATATTTATAATTGCATTCTGAATGGAGAGAAATATTATTATTCCTGATCCTCACCTTGTTTTAGATATTTTATGTTGGACTTTACATTAATTTGATGATGTTTGGAATGAAAATGTATATCACATTACTTTTGCAGGGGAAAATCTGTAGGGTCCCTAGCATACAAAATCATAGCCAGAGTTACTTGCTAGTAGCAGAACTGGTCTTTTGAAGTAGTTTTGACATCAGAGCACATACTTCTGCCTCATACTATGCTGAAATTAAAACAAGTATGTGAGAAAGAAAAGCCAAGTTTTAATGAATTACTTAAACAAGTTTTTTAAATTGACAAGTCCTTAAATTCAAATTTAGTTACAGTTGAGACCTAAGACAAAAAAAAAAAGAGAGTGATTCAATATAACCAATAAATGTACATGATGAAAACCTATTGTGTCATAGCAATTTGTTGTTGCTTTCTCTGAAGTGAGTGAGTGGTTTTATTGAATAATAAAATGACTGTCTATTTAAACAGGCTTTATTTACTTATTTTTCTTTAATGGACAATTGGAAGATCAGTATTCCTAGGGAAGTTTTCAAGTTTTAGGTAATAAGAAATAATAATCACCTCTCTAAAATCCGATTTAATACTGCTACTTATTACTATCTGACATGTAGAATGCATTTAGCTATACCTATTAATAGGAAACACATCTGAACATTTTTGGAGCTTGAATACCGTGATAACAGTTGAAGTTTGTTTTGCTCTTATTAATGTGGGTGAGTCTCAACCTAAAGAAGATTCTAAGGTGATTGTTGTTGTTGTTGTTGTTGTTGTTGTTAGGTACCGTCAAGTCGGTATCCGACTCATAGCGATCCTCTGTATAACAGGGGAAGCGCTATTGTCAGTGCTTCTCTGCTGTGCATAGGGTTTTCAATGGCAGATTGATTTTTGGGAGGGGGTTGCTAGGTCCTTCTCCCATCTAAGGTGATTACTCTTCTCAAAATATAAAAAAAGCAGAGTGTGATGGCCCATCCTTATAATCCCAGCAGTGCCTAGGGTGAAGCAGAAGGATCACAAGTTTGAGACCAGAGGCAGCTGCACCACTTACTGAGACTGTTTCAGAATAAAAAATAAAAAAGAGTCTGGGGCTGCAGCTCAGTGGTAGAGCACTTGTCTGCCATGCTTGAGGCCCTGGGTTCCACAGCCCATACTGCTCTCCACATACACACACACACACACACACACACACACACACACACACACACACACACACATATTCTTGTTGTTAGGTGCCATTGAGTCAGGTCTGAATCATAGTGACCTTCATAAGGTTTTCAATGACTGTTTTCAGGATTGTTTGGGAATGAGCTACCACATCTTTTTCTTATTTTTGCAGTGTTGGAGATTGAACCCAGGGCCTCAGAGAGCTCAAAGCAGCACTCTACCAACAGAGCTCAACCAGAGCCCCATCATATATATATATATATATATATATATATACATGTATATATATATATATATATGTACATATATATATATATATATATGTACATATATATATATATATGGTGGTTTTATCCAAGGTTTATGGTTTTATCCAAGTTTTATAGTGTTAATCTCATTTGCTCATTTTTTTTACTATAAACACATAGAATAAATGAACTCTTAGCTTTTTTATTGGAATAGTTAGAAATCAGAAATTTACCATGTAGCAAAACACTAAAGTGAAAAGGTGAAAGTAGAACATGATGAATTTGTACGTACCCTTGGCAGGCACATTATGAATTTACCAGTTTGGAATGAATATTGTTACATCAAAACCATGATCATCTATAGTGCTTTCAGACTTTTTATTTAGGGTTGGGTATTAGGTTAAATGTACTCTTTAAATACTGGACAGAATCTCTAGTAGAAAGAGTAACTGAGAACATATTGGTATTTGACTCTCTTCTCTCTTTAGTTATGTCTTAGAATGTGATAAAAGATTTATTTGGTTTGAATATTAAAACTTAGCTATTTAGTAGTACTGTGCTTAATCTATAAAATAATCTGAGCCTGCATATAAATTGATTGAACTCTCACACATGCACACACAAACGCTTGCACAGTCAGGTGAAGAGCCTGGGGAAACTCAAAGGTTTATTACTATGTGTCATAAACAAGCACTAAACTAAGGAATTGTCAACAGTAGCTTTCAAGATCATTTAAACACATATTCACTGTCTTTCTGCATCCCACCTTGTATCAACTTTGTTTCACAAAATTGTTCATTTCAATAATCTTCTTGCCACCAAGATTTCAAAGGTTCCATAACTGTAATTAAGTTATGTCTACTTCTGTTGACCAAAAAACAAAACAAAACAAAACAAAAACAAAAAAAGTATTTAAGACAGGACCTCCATCATTGGCTTCTTTTTTTCTTGCATAGTTGATCTCTCAGAATCTTATTTTAACCTAAAAATCTAATTTGGGATTCAAACGCTTCAACAGATACTGAAACATATGCAGTGGCAGCTGAAGATACAAATTTAAATCCTCCTTGTAGACTCTTCCCTCCATTCTACCTAACTGCAGAGAAAGCAAATGCTCAACGCTACTCCACTAAGAAGAGAATGCTGTCTGTTTAAATAAAATGTTAGTTTAGTTAGAATAACTTCCAGAAAAGAAGACAGCAGGGAGTTTGTATTCAGAAAAATGAGAGAAGACTGTTGTGGACTATAAACTGGGAAAGATCAGCAACAATTCTATGTTCGCCTTCTAAGACAATATTAAAACATGTAAGATTAGCACCAGAATTATTTGAAATGTTTAAGGTCTTCAGCTAAGATTTGTTAAAACCAAAGCACTCTAATGTTTTTAGATATTTCAAGTTTGGGTCAAAAAAATTTCTGCGCAGTTGCTGAGAGTGAAAACTAATTGAAGAATAATTATTTAGCTTTTCCTAAAAACATAAGTAATTGAAGTTCAAGTTTCTTTGACTGGACCATATACCTCAGGCAACTGTCCAGAGTCAACAGGCATAGTTAGCTAGGCATAAATTCAAAGAGAAGTTAGATTTGGAAAAACCTCAAACATAACTTCAAATATAGAGTACATGGTCCAATAAGTTTGATATACTGTTGTCCTCAGGAGTAAAAAATAAATTTTGGGGGCAATCTATGTACAAATTAATCATGTGAGTTAATACTGGAAATGTCAGAGGAATTTCTCTAAAAAGTAGAATGAGAGAGTATTAAATATAGAAATAACTTCTGATTATGAGAGTTAAACAAAAGAATCCCCCCATGCTTTTTGGATATCATGAGTTTATTATAAAAGGGAGTCAGGGGAGTTATTTACATGATGAAAGATTTCAGAACTTCAATGAAGTGGGCATCTTCGTGTGAAACCATTTTGATAGCGATTTATTTCAATCTACACATTTTCCAAGAATACCACCTGCTCTGATTAAGAAATAATCCTGTTATCTAGAACTGCTTTGGTGCGTCAATATCCTGAGAGAACTTTATTCCAACTTTCATGCTGACTTGAAAAGTCTTTCCACCCTTTCCTTTAAAGCCCAGTGCAACAGCTTAAACTGTTACAATACTTTTACCTGAAGTTTTTCAAGAAGCTTCGGCCTTCTCTATTTCAGCATGGCCTATATACTTCTCTCAACCAATTCTTGGTCGAATAGGGGAAAAACTTTCTAAATGCCTATCTGGCCACAACTCAGGCAGCCTCAGATTTTACTCTACTATTTCGCTTTCCCCTTCACTCATGATATAAATATCTTCTTGAGATTTTTCACCATCTAGGATATTATTTTATAGTACCATTACTTTGTTAGAAAAATATAAAAGATTGCAATAATCCCATCACAAATTATCATTTGTCTAGACTTCTACCATTTGCTTAAGAAACAATTCTAGAATGAGTGATTATTCTCTGCCAGATTCTGTCTGAAATCAGGGTATATCCTTGTGACCTGTCCTGGAAGCACTCTCAGGGAGCTCCCTTACCAATGAATGTAGGTAGCAATTCCTTCAAAAATTACTAAATTCATAGTTTATGTAAACCTTATGAATTAAATTTAGTTACATGTGAAATTAATTATCCTTAAGTTAATTATACTCACATTTAAAATTAATGGATTTAAATTTATACTCACATTTAAAATTAGTACGTGGATTTTCAAGTTACATATCAAAGTTGTGTTGACTGGGCCTGTCTCTGAGTTTTGTATTTTAAAGAAAACCGAGTCAACTGGAACAGGATAAATATGTTCTGTGTGGAAAGCTGGAGACAAGACATTCAATGCTTGACTACAGACACTTCCAACTCCTATGATAAATGTGAATTGTAGCTGAAAAGACTTTGTTTACTAATGGCATATTTTCATATTTAAATGTTTTTTTTTAATTGATTTTGAAGCCAGGTGCTATAGCACATGCCCATAACCCCAGTGACTTGGGAGGCTGAGGCAGGAAGATCCCAGGTTTGAAGCCAGAGGCAGCCTGTGCAATTTAGCAAGATCCTTTCTCAAAATTAAAAAATTTCAAAAAAGAGGAGTGTGAGGTGCAACCCAGTGGTGGAGTACTTGCCTAGCATGCTCAAGGCCCTGAGTTCAACTCCCTAGTACCACAAGAAAAAAAAAAAATTAACTGATTTTGAAGAGTAAGCACCATATAGAGAGTCAGAATCTATGAGTATGATTAAAATAACTTAAGGGAGATAAAAGAATTCCAGAAGGCTAATACTTATTCTGACCTTATTTATTATTTATTATAAGTTCTGATAACTTATTATTGCTAATTATGGACTTATTTTTCTAAGGTCTAGGTGTTTTAAAAGCCCTAAGCAAACTCATGGGCTGAGATTTAGCTCAGTTGGTAGAGCACCACTCCGCAGTCCCTGAGGTCCCGAGTTCAATTCCCAGTGCCGCAGAATGGGAGAAGGATGTGGCAACCCACTCCCAAGGCAATCCCAAAACAACCAGCCATTGAATACCCTATGAGTGTCGCTATGAGTCGGATACGACTCAACGGCACCTAACAACAACAACAACAAGCAAATTTATACTTCAGACCATGTAATGTTTCACTGGAACTTTGTAGATTATTTGAAGGCAGAGCAAGATTCTTAGTACAATAAAGAAGAATCCAATCCTTATTCAGAAGCTCCCATTTGTTCTGGATAGACAGTAACTTAAAATCAGGTCAATTATGTGGATACACTTGCCGAGTTTATTTTTCCCTTGGATTTTGTAGCACATTTGATATGGTAAAGCTTCATTATTTCCCCTTTACTTCTAAATATTCTTTTCAATTTACATTTTTAAAAGACCTGACAAAACGAAAACTGTCACCTTCTGTGTATTACCTTTATTCTGTGTCCAAAGACCACAATATTAAAATTAACATTTCTGTTCCAGAAAAAAGCAAGAGGGCCTGGGAAATTCACAGGACACCATAATCGAAGATCAAGCCCCTCTGTTGCCACTAGTAAATAAAAAATAATAGAGTTGACAATTTGAGGTGTTCAGACTGAACAAGTTTTGTATATCTTCTGATTAGCATTGCTTCAGTATACACAGTAGAGGGCTGAAAAGGGACTCACGGGATTACAGACATTTAAAGAGAATTTCTTATCAATAATTTTAAGATTAAACTTATTTTTAAAATCACACTGCAAAAACCCACATCCTCAAGGCCCTTGATGTCATGCCTCTGGATTTAGATCTTTGAGCTTAAAAACCGTAGCATTTCCCAGCATAAGAAAAGTATAGACGGGTGGGATGGATGGGCAGATGCTGCCATCTTCTGGCCATAGCCTAATCACATGGACTCACGGAAAACTTTACAAGGTGGCAAGCTTTGGAAAAGTTAGTAACATCTCCCATGTTTTCAACAGGAATGTGATCAAGTTCATATAGATGATGTTTCCTCTGATGATAATGGGCAGGACTTAAGGTAAGCCATACCTTTCAATCTGCTGTTTCCTACAGAAATTCATCTGTGGAGTTTTGCACATGTAATTATGTCTTTTATTTCTTTTTAATGTATTTTGGGTATTGCAGTACCTACAGTTTTGCAACTGATGGCTTCCATGCAGCTGCAAGTAGTGCAAACCTTTGTTTGCCAACAGGTGTAAGAGGAGGAGTGGACTGGATGAGGAAATTGGCTTTTCGTTACAGAAGAGTAAAAGAATTATATAACACCTACAAGAACAATGTTGGAGGTACGCACGGCTTATTTCATTCTAAGAAAGGCACCCTGGGTAGAAGTAGAATTCACACTTTAGTTGCATGTTAGAGATCATCCTACTGTAAAATAAAGTCAGGGAGAACTGATGCTGAATAACATTGAGCCTGAAATTTTTGTTTCTTGGAATTGGGATAAAACAACTGCAGAATAAAACATGCACTCCTGTCAAAGGAATTGGACATTCTTTGTGAAATATTGTTCTTAGATGTTTGCTCAAGATTTACAGCAAGGCATCCAGTTTACTTCATCAGCAGATACTTTGACAGGAACAGTGAAAAATGATACAAGGGAGGCAATGAGAAGATCGTTCTAAAGACCAGAACCTCAATTGTTGAAACAAAGTCATTATCAATCATATCAAAATTAAATGTAAGCAATGATTTATGCCACTTCAAAGATGTTCAAGAGAGCTATTTGATCTTTTTAAAAATCATACATCATCTGACATACAATATAGTATTAACTAGGATTATCACGGGCTGGGATTTAGCTCAGTGGGTAGAGCGCTGCTCTGCAGTCTCTGAGGTCCCTAGTTCAATTCCCAGCACCACAAAAATGGGAGAAGGGTCTGGCAATCCACTCCCAAGGCAATCCCGAAACAGTCAGCCATTGAAAACCCTATGAGGGTCGCTATGAGTTGGATACCGACTCCATGGCACCTAACAACAACAACAACAACAACAAGGATTATCACAGTCTGTAAAAGTTCAGATACTCAGCAGGCAGTATCTACACCATTTTATACTATCCATGTATTTTGGAAGTGACTGAAACACCTGTGACACCAAAACGAAGCCCTTGGATGTCCTTCTAGATATACTAAATCTGACTGATCTCTATTATTCGTGTCACTTTTAGGTCAATAAGATTCCTAAGAGTAGTTATGAGTTCCCATAGAATTCTTCTCCCAGAGTGTTTGTTTCTCTTTCTTTAAAAAGGATACTTGAGAAGCATGAACCAAAATCCAAGAGGGAATGATGCATCTAAATATATGTGTACACACTGCATATATGTATATTCTTATATATGACATGGAATACAATATAGTAAATAAAATTTTCTTTTATAATAGACAAATCACATCCATCCATATACATATCCTGGGGCTGTGGGGCTGTTTACCATTATTTTGCCTACAATTGAAGCCCATAATAGGTGCTCAATAGATATTCAATAACTGTAAGAGAACCAAGAAAGGTAGAACTATAGACAATATAAATGTTAGAACCAAAAGGGAGCATTTCCAAATAGGAAATTGACATCTACACGATTTTAGGAGTAGAGCCTGCCTTGGGTTCTAGGAGGAAACCTCCTATTTCCTAATTCACTCTAAAACTCTTTATGAGACACTTTTGTAAAATAAAATAAACAAGTTTTCCAGATAAAATCAATTGTGGTTAATATGCTTAGCTTTAAAATAAATATCCCTTTGGGAAATCTGAAAATATTTATCATTCCAGTACATCATTCTTTCTCTCTTGGATGATATTTTAAAAATTATTTTTAAATTGACAAATTATTAAGACATGACCTCATATTTTAGAAAGTTTGAGCAACCACATGCATCGATTTTTCTGTCACACATCAGCATCTCTTTATTGAAATGAGGACAAATGAGACTTTTTACAAAGCATGAATTTTAATTTCAAAAAATCATCCCTTATATATGTGGTCCCAGTATTCTAAAGTACAGTTTAAGTGAGAAACTTTATTTTTGAATGGATTTACATGATCGTTTTATCATGAAAGCAGGGACTTCATTTCTTCCTCTTTTTTTTTTTCCCCATAGTGCTGTGGATCAAATCCAGGGTCTCATGCACACTAGACAAGCACTACACCATTGAGAAGCACACGTAGCGCCAGGACTGCATCTTTTTAAATTGAAAATATTAGCATGTCTTCTTCTTTTTATCATAACATCAATGTAATTTTCTACCATTGTCTATTACTGTGTTATGCATTTCAGGATTTTAAACACAGTTCTTAATTTCTTTATTAATAAGCAAAATATCTATAATAGCTCAAACATTTGTTTTAGAAATATTTTGATAGCTACATATAATTATGCCATTGCTACTGTTTCCAAATATAAATGGTTGTTATTATAAAGAGAATAAACATTTTCAGGCAGGCATAATATTAGAGGTAAAACCTACTTCTCCAGACCTAATATATTCCAGTGTCTTGGAGTGGGACTCAGGCCAGGGATTTGCGAAGCTCTTCAAACAATGGGCACCCACTGCACCAGATGTAAGCCTCAGTGAGGAAAGAAAGGGAGCCTACCTTTCCACTGTTATATCCTCAGAGTCTAGTCCAGTGCCTGACCCCTACAGGTTGTCTAGGAAGTGTTCATTGAATGAGTAAGTGGATGATAAGTTCTGAAAGGAAGGATCAATGTTGATATAAGTCTGTATGTCTCTTTATTTCTGATACCAACTGAAATAAAAATTACCTGTTCTAGTCAGAGGGGATAACAAGCTAGATATTCCTGAGGAAATATTCAGCTCCTGACTGCCTTGTTTCTGATGTTGCAGGACTGCTTGGCCCTGCCAAGAGGGACGCATGGCTGCAGTTAAGGGCAGAGATTGAAGGCTTGACAGACTCTTGGCTAACAAATGCACTTAAGTCTTTATCAATTATTAGTACTAGGTAAGTGAGATTGTCATACTTTTGTTTCAATTATATGGAAGATTTAGGTCTAATAGCACAACATAGATTTAAAAACATTTTAATTTCTAGATTGTTCAGTTTGAAGGAATTTAGCAATTCACTGAGGGTAGTGATTTTCAATCTGTGTCTGTGTCATATATGTGCATGCTGTGGGATAGGAAAAAGGTTACTGCTTCTCAGAATAATCAGATTTTTCCACCCATCTCTTATCATAACTACTGGTAACTACTTTCCCCACTTCTAATGAAAAAGGAGCCAATATTCTGTTGGTTGCAAAGTACAGAGATAATGATAAAAATACAATGGTACTGTTTATAAATGAATGCATATTTTAGCTCAGTTGGTAGAGTGCTGCTCTGTACTCTCTGAGGCCCTGGGTTTGATCCCCAGCACCGCCGACATGGGAGAAGGTCCTGGCAGCCCACTCCTGAAACAATCCCCAAAACACTCAACCATTGAAAACCCTATGAATAGCAGAGAAGCACGGACAAAGTGCTGTGCATGGCACAGTGTCAGAGAGTGTTATGTTGTACATAGAGTCACTATGAGTTGGACCCAACTCGATGGCACCAACAACAGACTATAATAGATAATATACATGAATGAAATACTTCAGAAAACCAAGAGAAAGGACATGAAAAGTTTCTATCCTTTATATTGTTTGACGTATACAGTGAAAAGTTTTTTGTTGTTGTTATTAGGTGCCATAGAATTGGATCTGACTCATAGCAATCCTATGTACAATAGAACAAAACACTACCCAGCACTGTGCCCTACACATGATCTTTTTATGTTTGAGCTCATTGTTGCAGCCACTATGTTTCTTCCAATTTTGAGTTATGCCACACAAACAAAAGGAGGTCCCTGGTGCTCTACTCTATTTCCATCACTAAGGTCGACTTTACTTTGAGGAGGCAACTTGTCCCCAGTCATTTCTTGAATGCATTCTAGCCTGGGGGGCTCATATTCTGGCACTATATTTGGCAATGCTTCTCTGCTATTCACAGGGTTATCTATGGCTAATTGTTTTGGGAGTGGCCAACCAGATCCTTCTCCCTAGTCTGTCTTAATCTAGAAGCTCAACTGAAACCTGTCCACTATGAATGGCCCTGCTGGTATCTGAAACACTAGTGGCATAGTTTTCAGCATCACAGCAACACAGAAGTCCCTACAGCACAACAAGCTGAGAGACATGTAGGGGACCATATTGGTAGTTTTAAAATATGCCCAGAATGTCAGAAAAACAAATGATTTGTTGAATTATGTATCAGAGCCCTTGCTAGATATTGTCACTCCCTGACCCTAATTCTTCTTCCATGAATATTGACTAAGACCATAATACAAGGTGAAGAAAAATTTAGGTAGCATTTTTTATAGTATTGAGAAATCAAAACCCACCTAAGCCTCCAAACTATATTTTTAAAAATATATATCAACCTAGCAGAAGAGTTTGTTGTACACATATTTTATTGAGAGTGGGAGAATAATAGATAAAATGATATAAGCTACTAGGCTCATTATATACATACATACACACACATAAAGTAGAATAAGAAATTGAACATATAGTATAATCCTAGTGGGAAAAATCTATATACAGACAGAAACATTGAAATAAATTCACAAAATGGAAAGAGCTGTTTTCTCTGAATATCTAATTAATAATTGATGCTTATCATTTTCTTTATATTTGTCAGTCTAAAATTTTTTTGGAATAAACATATACAGTATTGATAGTTTAAAAAGTAATGATATAACTCCAAAATTACATAGTGAAAATGGTGAAACTTAATTTTAATATTACAAGTCTAAACTGAAAAAGCCTATGTTTTATCTTATTTCACTATGTTTTTGTTCTCTAACAATTATCTATATATGCCTTTGAATTGCATCTTGTCCTGAGAAAAAATCATGAAAACTTTTACATGTCACAATATAGTTATGGTTTGTGCATTATTCTTAATAATGTACTATTATTTGGGGAGTCCCCACATGTCTGTCAGTTTGCCGATACTGTGGGGGTTTGTGTGTTGCTATGATGTTGAAAGCTATGCTATTGGTATTACAGATGCCAGCAGGGTCACCCATGGTGGGCAGATTTCAGCTGAGTTTCCAGATTAAGATAGACTAGGGTGCAGGACCTGGCAGCCCACCCCCAAAACAACTAGCCATCGAAAACCCTATGAATAGCAGAGAAACACTGTCAGATACAGTGCTGGAAAATGAGGCCCCCCAGGTTGGAAGGCACTCAAAAGTCTACTGGGGAAGAGCTGCTTCCTCAAAGTAGATTTTACTTTAATGATGAAAATGGAGTAAAGCCCAAGGGCCCTCCATTTGCTGATGTGGCATGACTCAAAACGAGAAGGAACAACTATAAATATCCATTGATAATTGGAACATGGCATGTACATAGTATGCATCTAGGAAAATTAGAAATCATCAGAAGGGAAATGGAGGGTATAAACATCAACATTGTATGCATCAGTGAGCAAAAATGGACTGGCATGGGCCATTTTGAATCAGATAATCATATGGTCTACTGTGCTGGGAATGACAAATTCAGGAGACATGAGGATGCATTCATCATTTAAAAAGACATCTCAAGATCTGTCCTGAAGTATAATGCTGTTAGTGATGGAATAATATCCATACATCTACAAGAAAGGCCAATTTATATGACTATTATTCAAAGTTACACACCTACCTCTAAGGCCACAGATGAAGTCAGGAAAGACTTTTACCAGCTTCTACAATCTGAAATAGATCAATCATGCAATCAGGATGTACTAATAATTACTGGTGACTGGAAGGCAAAAGTTGGAAACAAAGAAGGCGGCTCAGTAGCTGGAAAAGATGGCCTTATTGACAGAAACAATGCTGGAGGTTGCATGACAGAATTTTTTCAGACCAATGACCTTTCATTTTAAATATATTTTTTCCTCAACAAAAATGGTGACTATACACATAGAATTCAACAGATAGGATATACAAGAACCACACTGACTACAATTGTGGAAAAAGACAATGGAAAAGCTCAGTATCAAATGTCAGAAAAATGTTCCGAATATGGATCAGACCACCAACTGCTCATATGTAGGTTCAAAAAGAAACTGAAGAAAATTAGAACAAGTTTATGAGAGCCAAGAGAAGACCTTGAATATATCCCACCTGAGTTCAGAGACCAACTCAAGAACAGGTTTAATGCATTAGACATGAATGATAGAAGACCAGCTGAGTTGTGGCATTACATCAAAGACATCATTCCTGAGGAAAGCAAAAGGATATTAAAAGGACAGGAAAAAAAGAAAAGACCAAATTAAATGTCAAAAGAGACTCTGAAACATGCTCTTGAACATCAAGCAGCTAAAGTAAAAGGAAGACATGATGAAATAAAGGAACTCAACAGAAAAATTCAAAGGGTAGCTCAAGAAGACAAAATCAAATATTTTAATGACCTGTACAAAGAGCTGGAGACAGAAAACTAAAAGGGAAGAACATGCTCTGTTTTTCTGAAACTTAAAAAATTTAAGAAAAAACTCAAGTCTCAAGTGGCAATAGTGAAGGATTCTATGGGGAAAATATTAAACAATGCAGGAAACATCAAAAGAAGATGGAAGGAATACAAAGAATCATTATACAAAAAAGAATTCATGGATGACCAACCATTCCAAGAGGTTGCATATGTTGATGAACCAATGATATTGAAGGATGAAGTGGAAGCTGACTTAAAGGAACTGGCAAAACATAAGGCTCCAGTAATTGATGGAATACCAATAGAGATATTTCAACAAACAGATGCAGGACTGGAGATACTAACATGTTTATACCAAAAGATTTGGAAAAGAGCTACCTGGTCAGCTGGCTGGAAGAGATCCATATTTGTGCCTATTCCCAAGAAAGTGAATCCAACCGAATGTGGAAACTCTCAAATAATATCATTAATATCACGTGCAAGCCAAATTTTCCTAAAGAACATTTAAGAGACACTATAGCAGTGTATAGATAGGGAGCTGCCAGAAAATCAAGCCAGTTTCAGAAGAGGGTATAGAGCCAGGGACATCGTTGCTGATGTCAGATGGATATTAGTTGAAAGCAGGTAATACCATAAATGTGTCTATCTGTGTTTTATGGACTATCCAAAGATATTTGATTGTGTGGATCATAGCAAGTTATGGTTAACACTGCAAACAATGGGAATACCAGAGCATTTAATTGTATTCATGAGGAATTTGCACATGGACCAGGAGGCAGTTGTTCAAATAGTCTAGAAAGGTATGTTTCAGGGATGTATCCTTTCACTGTACCCCTTCAATTTCTGAACTGAGCAAATAATCTAAGAAGCTGGACTTTATGAAGAGGAACATGGCATCAGATTGGAGAAAGACTCATTAACAACCTAAGTTATGCAAGTGACACAACTCTGCTTGCTGAAAGTGAAGAGGATTTGAAACATTTACCAATGAAGATCAAAGAACACAGTTTTCAGTATGAATTGCAACTCAACATCAATAAAACAAAAATCCTTACAACTGGGTCAGTAAGCAACTTCATGATAAATGGAGAAAAGATTGATGTTCATGATTTTGCTTTACTTGGTTCTTTATAATCAACATCCATAGAAGCAGCAGTCAAGAAATCAAAAGATGCATTGCATTGGGAAAATAACCTCTTTGAAGTGTTGGTAAGTAATAATGGTGCATTGAAGATAAAAGTGCCCCTGACTCATGACATGATATTTTCAGTGGCATTATATGTCCATCAAACTGGACCCTGAACAAGGGAGACAGGAAAAGAATTGATGCTTTTGAATTATGGTGCTGGAGATGAATATTGAATATATCACGGACTGCCAAAAGAATCTGTCCTACTAGAAGTATATCCAGAGTGTTCCTTGGACATAAGGATGACTAGACTGTGTCTTATGTATTTTAGACATGTAGTCAGAAGGGACCAATCCATAAAGAAGGACTTCATGTTTGGGAAAGTGGGAGGTCAAGGATAAAAAGGAAAATCCTCAACTAAATGGATTGGCACATTGTCTGCAACAATGGGCTTAAACATAAGTAAGATCATGTGCCTGGTGCAGAATTGAGTAGTGTTTCATTCTGTTGTACGTAGGATTGCAATAAGTAGGCACCAACTCAAAGGCACCTAAAAAAAGAACAGTTTGGGGAGTGTCTGTTGATAGACAATGGCTTTTGAATATTGAAGGGGGCTATTTCTTCTGAAATTTAGAAATCACAGTGGCAATTTTAAATCTGTACAATGAGAAGTCACTACTGGAAGACAAATGTGTACATTTCCTCTGTTTCAGGAGTAACTGTGTTAATGTCTTGGTAACGACAACCCAGCTGATCCCAGCACTTGCAAAGGTTCTACTTTACAGCTTAGGAGGTGCTTTCCCCATTGAAAATATTTACAGTGCAACTAAAATAGGTAAGGAAATTATTTTAGACTGTGTATGGAATGTGCTCCCATCTGTGTTTGGGGGAATTTTATTAATATGTGTTTCCCTAGCGCTCCCTTTTCATCAGTTTTGCTATTAGATCATCCAGCAAATTTGGATAAACTTCAGGTAACAAAATCCCTTGCAACTCATTGTACATGCACAAATTTTATGAGAAATCTTTTGGCTAGTGAAATTCTGAAGTCAGTATCCATGTAGTTCTGACTCATTCTGTGCATTTCACAAAGAATTTCAGCACATGTTATCTAGATAATATACAATCTCTCCAACCACAGTAATAGTTTAATTTACTATTGGACATAGCATTACATCCTTGTATATACAGTGATGTAAATTTAAGACACTGATACTGATATGACATCACAAGGAAGTCTCAAATGGATTGAGCTATTATCCAGAAAAATAATTCCATATATAAATAAAGAATTTTCATGAAACAGTAAACATAATTGGAATATTCATAATATATCCGTGGCTAGAATCCATATTTTCAAAAATATACAGGAGGAATTAAATAAATAAAGCCTTGTTTATTTATATAATACCTCTCCGTGGAGCCATGTCTGACTTCACGTGAATTTTGCAGACTCAAAATCCTAATAAATGTTCAAAGAAAAAAACTTCATCAAGTGCTGGCATCTTGAAAGAGTTAAAAGAAAACAGCACATGTATTGCACTCTCTGTCAAGGAAATGCCTGGGAAAATAAGTGGGTTGCGTAATGTGCCCTGAAGGTCAACAAACTTATGCTCTGGCACCTTGACAAGAGAAGTTCAAAATCCTAAAATCCCCCACCAAAAATAGCTATCCCTGGGCCTGTGGAGGGCTGATACTGGCTCTGGCAAAAGGAGCCCCCAGTTGCAGCTGTTTCCGGAGGTCAGTTAAATAGAGCCAAACTTTCATAAAGCAAATGCCACCTTGTCATAAGCATTATAATTCAGATTCCAGATACCAATCCTATACATTTTTGAATAAATGTGTGTATGCTGACAGAATTAATATATAGAATGTAATTTTGCTTTTTGACGATCCCAATAATTTTATGCCAGAATAAACATTTCTTTAAGTTAGAGACAGTATTCTTTTTTTATTGGCCAGATTGTTCCTTCTGTTTTATTTGAAAACAAATCATTTTTATTTTTCCCTTTAAGCTAGTAATTTTTGGAGTTCTGAACTGTCAGAATCAGATAAAAGGCAAAAGTAGCCATCGCTGCATGAACATTCTGGGAATGAAATTCAGAGAATAATGCCAATGTTGTAAAAATGAAGAACATGTGGGAATTTCTATATGGTAATCTTCTAGTGCAATCAGAGGATACCAGTATAGTTAACACCAGTGTTATGAATGCTATGGCTCAATTGTACTTCACCCTTAGGACAATTAATCTGACCATATTAGCTCCCACCCACTTGAAGAAAGAAGTTGTTCAGGTTGATCCACATCTTTCTTTTGAGGTGGATCTTTGATTTTCCACAATAATATATTCAACTGACTTGTCTATACTACTTATATTCGATAAAACTGATTTACAGGATGAAGCAAACTAATGTTGCCCATAAAGTTGTTCCAATAATCTCAGTGGAATAAAAACACGCTAACCTTTTCTCTAGGTCAAATGCTTAACCCCACTGACTTTCTTGAAGTATGAAACACATTTGTTTAATAATCTGTCCTAAGAGTTATGTGATTCAGTCGTGTGTGTTGATTTCAGAAACTAGAGGTCATAAACTAGTTGAAGTGATGTTCAAGAGACATTAACTTAACACTTTATGAATCTTTAGGTTAATGAATGCCATGGCTGGAAGAATAAGCAGTGCATTGTTTTTCAGGCAAGGAAAGCTGTTTTGAGCGTATAGTGTCCAGATTTGGCACTAACATAACTTATGTTGTGATTGGAGATGGCCGAGATGAGGAACATGCCGCTAACCAGGTAACTTCACTCTGAACTCTATCTCATTTATCTTCCAGGAAAAGAAAGTTGCTTTGAACGAATAATGCAAAGGTTTGGCAGAAAAGTAGTATATGTTGTAATTGGGGATGGTGTAGAAGAAGAACAGGCAGCAAAAAAGGTAACCTGTCTCAAACAATGTTGGTGTGATACTTCTGATGCAAGCTGTTTTGTTTGCATTCCTTTAGTCTGGCCCAATGTTAGCTTTTCAAATGATTTACATTTGTAGATGCAAAGCAGTAAGAGCATGAGAGGGTGGATACTGACATTCAAAGAAACCATTTGGAGTCTAGCATTTTTTGCCTGAAATTTTATAGGAAATGCTGGAAATTTAAATTATATTTATTTGTGTCTTCATAAATGTTTGTGTATATACATGTGGAATGTACATGTATATGCATATATACATACACAGTGCACACAGATATAGATTATCCAGTGATTAGGAAAGATAAGGAAAAATATGTTAAGCTCATAAAATTTACCAAAATAAAGAAGTTTAACAAGTGCATAGAAAAAATCATGGGGTTGGTTCTTGAGTCCCATATACCGTAAGTCTTTGTGAACACCTATAGGTAGACATGTTCCTTTGTGAGTAGATTTTTCTAGCTGAAGAAAAACTTGCAAGAAACTTCAATAAGCACTGTTAGAACACAATGTATTATTCAGATAATTTTGTGCCAACTTGTCTTAGACACCATAGACAATATTGCTCACTTTTTCCAGAAGATTCTCATCTATTTTGTTGAGCCATTGATATTTGATTGAGTCCAAACAGCTAGCTTTGAACATATTCGGAAGATCTTATAGGGCCTAAGTATTTAAATAAGCTTTTATCTGGCCCATGTTTCTGAAGAAGTCAAGGCAATTAAAAACCACTAAGTAGTTGGTTCAGCATCAGAAGAGGAATGATACCAGGATTGTTCACAACACCAGACTATCAGTCAACACGACACTGAGCTTTTCTGCTTCCTTCACTGAATGATAGCAAAATATTACCTAGCCAGTATAAAAATGATAGCATTTATAAAACAAAATAGTAATATAATGTTTTCAAATAATGACATATAAGCTTATATTATTTTACATAGGAAACATTATCCTTCTCCTCCTGTGGCAATTTAAGTCACCATCTAATAAAGCCTTCTCTAAACTCTTGCATGTACTAGAGTATTTGCCTGATTTTTATACTCTGAAAACAAAAATGAACATAAATGGTTTCCTATAAGAGTTTATGGCTATAACAGAAAGAGGAAGGGAATTATTTATGTTTCCAGTCAATTCAAAACAAGCAAAGCAGAAAAAAAGAAAGTGATTCTACTTTACAAGGGTTAGTAACATTGTCCGCAGACATACTTGAAATTCCCTGTGCTTTTCCATCCCATTAAGAGAGCTGGTAACACAGAGCTCCCCCCATGTTAATTAGCAGTGTCAGTGACTCAAGACAGCACACTGGCTCCAAGGACACTCTGGATGAGGTCAGGACTGCAGCCTCAAGAAAAGCAACCTGCCTTGCTGACTGCTACTTGAAGTGCTTCCAATGACACACAACTAAAATCTCTTCTGGAGTTTGTCAGTGTCCAGAGTCCATGTTGTTTTCATTTTTCATATTGGCCCTGAAATTACACACAACAAATAGCAGTCAATGAGGCAGCCACTCCAAGCAAACACTTGTAGGTCTTTTAGCCTATGCAAAATCCATGTATATCTAGGACAGGACTGATAAAATTCATTTTTCCAAACCAATAACAATATGTGGCTTTGAAAACTAAAACTTATCCAGTCTACTCTAGCTGTCCATAATATGAAAGCTAGACTGTCTGCTTTACACCTAACACTTCAGGAAAAAAAGTCATGACTCCAAATGGATAAAAATCTCAGATAGAATGCTGTTTTCAAATGATGTTTATGTAGGTACAGTTCTGGTGATGGTGAAGGTTTGTAATTGCATTTGGAAACACAGGTGGTTGGTTTCCCTAATACTCAAAATGCATGCTTTTCTTTGAACATAGTAGTAATCGCATGTGCAAAACCTTTTGAGTATTGTTTTGTTATTACAAATAGATCTGAGCTGAACAAAAATAAATGTTGCTGCTAGGTGAATTTCTATGCTCTAATTTGACCTAAAACCTACTGTGTTTGAGAAATGTAAGAAAAAATTTCAAAGTTTAGAAGTAGGAATGTATAACTATACTCTCCTATACTCTCCTATACTCTCCTATGTATACAAATACATAGTGTGAGATGTATATGTAATTTTTAAATTTTCTAAAAGCATTGTTTAAAAAGAAAAAGAGACATGTAGAATTAACTAATAAAAAACTTAGTTGGACCACTCTATAGGACGTCGCAGCTCACTCCTGAAATAATCCCAACACAATCAACCTTTGAAAACCCGATGACAGTTGCTATGAGTCAGACATTTGACAGCACCTCACAACATCACAGACACTATGTCTCAATACTCAATGGAAAAATGACTCATTATATCTATATCTTTTGTTGTTCTAAGTTTTTGAAATTCAGTATGTATTTTAAACTGGACTAAACATATTTCAGTGGGCTGGGATTTAGCTCAGTTGGTAGAACGCTGCTCTGCAGTCTCTGAGGTCCCGAGTTCAACTCCCAGCACAGCAAAAATGGGAGAAGGGCCTGGCAATCCACTCCCAAGGCAATCCCGAAACAGTCAGCCATTGAAAACCCTATGAAGGTTACTATGAGTTGGATACCGACTCGACGGCACCTAACAACAACAAAACATTTCAAGTGCTTGCAGCCACATGTGGTTAGAGGCTACCATATTGAACAGCTAAGAGTTATGTAGCATTAGGGAGCATTATGATGATGCTAAATTTTTTAAATAAAATGCCTTTTTCATATTTTATCTATATATATTTCCATTATGCACATGACTATATGTATTCTAGAAGATGTCATTGGCCCAAACTTACAAATAATGCTATAATATTCTGCCAGTTGCTATAATGCAATTTATTCCTTTCTAAATCACTCCAAGTAGAGTCTTTATAGATTAGTCAGTCCTTTCTGTGAAATTTTAATGCCAGGTATGTACTGGATACTGGTATATCTCTAGAGAGCCACAAACCACTGTAATGTCTAGGATTTTCTAACCCACAAGAAATTAATTTTATCCCTGTGGGAATGGCATCTTCCCACTGAAACTGCATGTTAGCGTGTTCCAATATTAGTGAAACAAATTAGGTCAACACTACTAGCTTAAGTTATGCTAGACAATTAAGAAAGTTATCAATTCCTACATTTTTTTCAATTTTATGTTGTGCAGCTTCAGAGGATTCTTTACATAAAAAGGAATTGACTCTCCCTGAATCTTATTCTTTTTAACCAGGAGATAGGCCTTTAGGAGTGATACACTGATTAAAAATTGCTTTCCGTCAACCTCAGAGGATTTTCCTGCCTGCTAGCTCTCCCAGAAGCTGATGTTGGTGATGCTACTTTGCAGAGTAAAGTTTAAATTCCTAGGAAATTTCAGTGTTTGCTTTTATTATCATTAAAATCCAGTTCAGATCTATTTCTCTATTATTTTGAAAAATGCCATATTGGTGCTTCCAAACCTTCAAATATGATCATCCCTCCATTCAACTCCCTTTCTCCTGGGTGGACGACATATCCTTGTGTGCTGCTGCTGCTTCGTTGAGACAATGGTTATGATCTCTCTCCATTATTCATTCCTGCCCTTTCCCTCTCCCGCCCTCCTCTTACCACACAGCACAACATGCCCTTCTGGAGGATATCAAGTCATTCGGACCTCTTGGCTCTACATCAAGCACTGGAATTAGAATATTTGTAACTGTATTCTCTAGCTGGGGATCCGTTTTTACATTTCAAGTACACTGAATTTTTATGTGTGATTCAATGCCTCTGGCTTTACACATACAAATTGTCTTAAAGGATGAAATCGTATTCGGAATGAAAATTCCAGAATGAAGAATTCAGATTGCCGAATGGCATTAAAACTTAGTGCTACAGAAAGGAAACTCTATGGTCTTATATTTACAA
Source organism: Pedetes capensis (assembly GCA_007922755.1). Taxonomy (NCBI): domain Eukaryota; kingdom Metazoa; phylum Chordata; class Mammalia; order Rodentia; family Pedetidae; genus Pedetes; species Pedetes capensis. Next base: position 128,305 of record VMDO01001173.1, read on the forward strand.
CACTTTAATGGTTTTTACAAAACAAATCTGTGGAGGTTGCTGATGGACACCAAATGAGTCCTAACTGGAATGAGTGGCTTTAGCAAAGAACTCTAACCCCTCCCAAGCCGCAGCACCTGTGCTCCGTCTGACAAGGTGGTCACAACATTCCTCAAAATGGGAGCTCTTCTCAGCCCTGAGGTTTGAATCTGACTTTAGCCTACCTAGCCCAGAAAATCTGAATTGGAATGCACTCAGACTGTATAAGGACAGTCCTATGTAGACCTGTAATTTGTGTAAATTATTGATGGAAATAATTTACTGTGACTTTATTAGCAGCTGACTTTGAAAGTGGATGCAATTTTTTCTTTCATTTGTTGGACAGGGGAAAGGGTGGGAAAAGGGGGATATAATATTGTCTCTTTTTTAAGTTTGGCAAACAGAATGTTCATACTGATGTGTTGTGCCTTAAAGACAAGACAGCGTTTGTGTGTTACAATGTAACTTTGGTTAAAACTCTCTGTAGATAATGAAAGCGAAAAGCCTATATCATAATTCTTAACATGACCAAATTTAAAATTCAAGCTATCAAGGTTTAATACTATATCAACAAGACACTGACTATTTGTTGCAACAAGAAACCAACAACAATAGTAATAAATGAAAGCTTGTGTTTTATTGGGTTCTTAATAATTCCAATAACTGTATGAGGCAACTATCTGTGCACCCAACCATAAGTGGAAGCTTTAGGAGAGACTGTGGGACCTTTACTTAGAAAGTGAAATGCATGTTGAATTTCAAGTACCCTTTCTACAGTTTTCCTGAAGGAAACTAAGAGCCATATTCATGACAATTTGCCCAGTTTTGAGTTTGAGACTTTTTGATATGGGTAAGTTGCTTAGAGGAAGATATTATGCAGATTGATAGCAATTATCACCCAAATTATTTTCATAATATGCCATAGACATAGCTTAAAATTCATACTGAGTGATTGAAACTTAAAGTTACAGCTAAGTATGTTTATTCCCAATGTCCCTGTAAAAATGAAATGTCATCATTAATGAAAGGTGGATGCACCAGATGGCTTCCAAGGAAAGACATGAGTCCATGAAAATTCTACTTAGAATATCATCGTAAATTACATTGACAAGTGAGTCAGATCTTGGCAGCATTACCAAATCACAACAGTACAATAGCACGGTTCTCCATCTTAGCACATCAATCCATGGCCTCTTCATTACAGACTTACATATGTTGGTTTCTGCCTGTACTGTAACTGAACAATGACTGCATTCATTGCAGGGAGAACCTGTCTCGTTGTGTTTGCATGTTTTTCTTTTCTTGGTGTGTAGCCTGTGTTGGGAACATGATACAGGTTCTTCTATCATTTTCTATGACATGATTTTCCTTGTGGAAATTTAAGACTTTGAGATCTAGAGTATTCTCATGGTGTCTGCATCTACCTGCAGTTCTGTGTTTGAAATGGCATAATGTGGATCCTGGAGTCCAGCTATTGGTCAGTGCCCCTAACCAGAGGCTGATACTACTGTGGCTCAAATAAGACCAACACTTTGCTCATGGATCATTCACTATGGAAATATGATTTTATTTCTTCAGGCTATAAACCTATATTTCTTTAGCAAATGCTAAAAATGGCCATGTTTATGATGGGCAGGAAGATAATGAGATCCTAATTTTGCATAAGACTGTGATTTCATTACATAAATCTTATTCTATAGATGTTGTGGCTTTTGGCTACCTCTGCCACAAGTACTGTAGCAGGCAAATTATGGTTGGAGTACATTTAATAATAATAATAATAATAATAATAATAATGAATCTTACACATCTATTGGCCTATAGCTAGAAAATAGCAGTTTGAAAAACTAAAGAGTTGCATTGATTATTGGTACTTATTTTGTGCACTAAAACTTTAAATATTTATTACTGTGAATAAAATAAAATTATTTTTGCTATGTAGCCAGTTTTCTTAAATGATAGAATTGTGATGTTACATCAAAAAATTTAATTTTTTTTCTACCCAACTAGCAAGGCTTCTTATGCTGCTAAAACTGCAGGTGCAGAAAGAACACCTTTTCAGAGGGCAGAGAGAAGCTGGCTGATGGAATCTCCCAGTGCTATTTCTGACCCACATCTTTTATTCTGAGTATGTGTTTGGAAGAGGCTGCCAGCGTCAAACCCCAACACAAGGTTGATGGAGAACAGCTTGTCTGGCACAACAGTGGTGCAGGCCAGCAAGTAATTGGCACAAGTTTGTCATGTGACTGCGCATTCTCAAACTAGAGCTCATCCCTTCCCACTTTAGGGACAGAAAATCCTCTTCCTTTCTGGTCAGAAAAACACAAAATAAACTAGCAAACACAAAAACAGTCCTTTGGCAGTTCCCATATTCTATTCACATGTAGAATATTGTGCCTTATTGTAAATCAGTTTGAAAAGAATTCTATAACTAAAATGGTGTATGGCTACTACATATACAAACTTGGTATATATTACTGGAAAGATAACCACCTTGTGTTGCACCTTAAAAATACCAAGACCATGTAAGTTCAGTAACAAAATAGATGGCCTGGCTACAATATTATAGCATATGACTAAGACACTATATCCCTGCAAAAATTTATAATTCAAATTCAGAGGCAAAAAATAGTATTTTAGAATCATACAAAAAATAGGTCATACTGTTTCTGAAATTTTTTCCCTTAGTCTCTGGCGAAATAAGATTGAAAATAGTGTCAACAGCATGCTCCACTATGAAGTTGTTTCTGTAAAGCACATTTGTTTATGACAAGCCTACATTCTCAGTGAATATGGCATTTAGTATTTCTTTTAACACAAACTTAAGCATCATGAGCCAAAGTTGCATTTTGACTCCCAGCTATGGTAGTGTTATGGAGATCTCGCAGTAAAAGTCAAGGGTTTCTGTTATGTATTAGTAAAATATAGATTATTGGGGCCTACCTAATTTAAAGAAATGTAAATTAATATTAAAAGCTTGTAAAAATATGTACATCTTTACTATTTCTCAATAAATACCTTTGCAAATGGTTTCATTTTCTTCACCTTTCCATTTTGTACAGTTTTTCCATGTACATTGGACCTGACTTGAAAACACCTAAAAAACAAACAACAAACCTTGTGAAATTTGTATTTAGATCTCTTGGTGTAGTGTTTCCTTGTTTTGCCTAAGTTGCATGATTTGCAGTTAAGGCAAAGTGAAATGTAACACGGTGAAATGTCACAAAATTAACACTTTAAAGTGGCTGGTTTACTAAGATGTGGGTTACGTAGTTTCTCACACAGAGGTAGCTTCATTCAAGTGGAACTCTTGATGTAGCCTCAATTCATTAACAATAAAGTAGTGCCTATTAGAATATTTAAAGAAAGTTCTTGTTAGATGAACATAGCTGTAACTATTGTAATCCATGGCTCATCACTTATAAGTATCTTCCAAGAGGATAAAGGGGTATTTTTCAGAAATGGATTTAGCTACTCCTTTAATTATCTTGTGTATAGTATTGAATTCTTTGCTTATCTGTTGTTCACATGCAAAGCAAAGACAAATTTCAGACTAATGTCTGTATACTCATTCACAACTTTTAAAAATGTTAGCCTCCAAATTAACAAGATTTAAGTAGAATTAAGTGAGAATACTCTGACAAGCCTTATGCCATACCAAAGTCAATTATGGTCATACAAGAATACAATCCATATGTTTAAAATAAATTAACTATGTATACTTACTTTCTATTCTGTCATATCCAATTACCACTGAAAGATGACTTTGTGAGAAAGATTATATATATAATATTATATATTATTAAATATATGCATAATTAAATATATAAATCTTTATTTAAAAAAAAATATATATATATACACACATACACACACACACACACAGACATAATCATTCCCCAGCTCTCCCCTGGACTCAAAACACATATCTCCTTTGCCTCTTCAGTGCACCTGCTTGGATAAAAGGACCTTTCAACTCAACGTGTCCAAATCAGAGCTTATACTTCCACCCTAACCACATTACACTTCCCCCTTGACTTCCACCCAGACCAGAGTTGTCATCATGTCTTACTCAGATCAATATTAACCTCTATCTAGGTCTAGGTCTCATGCTTTGTCTCTTCTACCCCTTTAGTATATCCCATCACAATAGCCAGGATGATACTGTGAGTCAGAGCATGTCCTTCCTCGTCTGAAAGCTGCAACAGCTGGCTTCCCATCTCACTCAGCACCAACACCATTGTCTTCAACAATGACTTGTAAAGCATACAGGAATGACCCAGAGATCATAAGACATCCATCTTCATGTTCTACCCTCCTCTGGTTCATTCCTCGCTGCCAAAATACCACCTTTGTATTCTTGGAAATACTTACAGGGCCCTTGTACCCACTTTTCTTCCTGCTTGAGAAGGTTTTCACCCAGACATTTGCAGTGCTTGTATCCCCAAACTACTGCAGGTCTTTACTCAAAGACCACCTTCTGCTTGACAAGGCCCTCCTCTAAAATTGCACATACTTTCCTGGCACTTCCTATTTCTTCACTGTACTAGAAAACAATCCTTAAACCTTAAGTTTATCCAATATGATATGTATTTTATTCATCTTTTATATTATACAACTCACCTAATTCCAGTGTATGCTCTGTGAAGGCATAGATTTTTTTGTTTTATTTTTTTCTGTATAACTAGGATCTATGAAAATGCCTGGCATATAATATTTGTTGAATGAAAATCTTAACCATACAAGAACATTTATATTGTCATGGTCTAAAATTAAAGAGTCTTCCAATGGTAGAGCTAGATTTGAAGGGGGAAAAAGGAGAAAACATACAGGTAAGTTTGAATGAGACCAACATAAAGTTTTATAACTTAACAGAGTGCTTGCTGGCCCAATAATTTATTAAATAGCAAGTGTGGACATAAGCAAAGGTGTGTTAGGAAAGAAGTTATACTTGACCTGGGAGTGATGTGCTGGATTAAAAAAAAAAAAAGCATATAATGATCCAGTGGTTGCTTCCTTACCTCTCTTTTTTGAGTAAAAAAAGATATGTAATGTAAGTATGCTTAGTTGATTTAGGTTATTCAAAGCCACAAAAAACAAAGTCATGTAAAAATCAAATATCTGTCTGGGGGTGTGGCTCAGTGGTGGAGTGCTTTCCCAGCAAGGAACGAAGCCCTGGGTTCACTGCCCAGCACGGAGAAGGAAAAATAATAAGCAGATCTTGCTGCAATATCTGTGGTCCCTGATTCTGAATCCAGGAAATAAGAGAGAAGTGAATGATTTCCCTTAGTTAGCAAAACATAACTTCCCTAATATCTGTACCATTTTATGTTTTAAAAAAGCAATTATTTAGATGTGCTGCTATAAAAGTACGTATAATCTTATACACAGGCCACTATTCAAGATAATTTTTAACTTTGGGCCAGAGACAATTCCTGGGATATACTGTGTTTGGCAAAGGTGCTGTCTCAGAGCATCAAAGAGAAACTGTTCACTGTTCCCAGGTTGGGGAAAGTGGTAGCCATTATTACCAGAGCTTTTCCCTTATCCAGAGACTCTCTCAAGACCTGTGCCACCATTGGCACAGGAATTGACAAATGTTCAAACAGAGTATTTTAAGGAAGCTCTGACAAAGTAGATAACTCTACGCAAGCCCAATGATTATATTCCTTCCTAATAAAATGCTTTTTAATTGGCCTTGCAGAACACTGTCTCCATGGCACTGTATTGCCTTTTGTGGTCAGGTCATAATATCTTTGATTTTGTGCCATGGCAGCAGCTATGATATCAATTGAATTCTCCTGTGAGCCTTCCATGAAACTAGATAAAATTGAAAGAGACTGTATGTTGAGGGAGGTGAAGGAACCACCAAGTAAATCTGTCTCTACAGAACCATAGCAGAGTAGGACTGACCCTGAACTCAACATGCCCCTGATGCTCAAGGCTCTTTCACATTTCAGTGGGGTGACTATTAAGATGGTACATGGGGGAAGGATATTACAGCAGTGAGCACAAAGTGTATGGTGACTTGCTTGCAGAAGCACTTAACCAGCTTTTAAAGACAAAATTCATAGAGAAAATGAGTCCCAAGACGAATCCTCAAGGAAAAAAATGAAGAATTCTGGTCTGGGAAAATGAGATAGAATTGGAAGCATCTAGACAAAGTAGGACATTAGGGAGGGAGTAAGAAGAGAGAAAGATGGTAGGAGAAAAGAAAATAGAATAGTTTGGTCAGGGAAATATAAGAAATTCTTTTTTCTAGAACATAGAGTGAAGAGGAAATAGTAAGGAATGAGACTGGAAAATAAACAAGGGCCAGATCATGAGGATTTACAATACAGCACTGATGAGTTTGATTTTATCCTGGGATCAGTAGACATCAGATGAGAGACTCATAACCATAGGATTTATGTGTCCAGGTTTGTACTTCATAACAGTTACTTTGGCCACACCATGGAGAGTTAGGTGTCTAAGAGACCAGCACAGGGTCCCAAAGGGCTTTTGATAGATTCCTAAATAAAATGATGGCCATAAATATGAGAAAAGTGTACAGATTGAAAGAAATTAAGGTGTTACAAATAATTCAAACTTGCCAAGTATCGCTGCTTCCTCTCATATTCTCTGGCAATCCCAGTATGACCTCTAGGTTTCTGGCTTGGGCAGTTTGGTAGATTGTAGTGTAGTTCTCAAGAGATCAGAAACACAAAAGCAGCACAAAGATTCTGGTTGCTGTTTTTATTGTGGTTGCTTGTGCTTGTTATTGGCAGGAGATGTTGAGTCCAATATTTGCAAGTGATCATTTGGAAGCAGTTGGTGAGCAACAAAGCAGAGTTGTCCAGTGGGAAGCTGGATTTGTTGTGATTTCCTGAATGTCTGTTAAATACTTGGCCAGGTCACCTCTGAATTATTCTGAGAGCAGTAAGTAACATCCTCAATAATTTCACCAAATCACATCAGTAATCTGAAAAACATTTACTATTTGTGCAAACTTGAGATAACATGGTTGAAAGTCTAGGAATGGTGCCAGTAAGGTAGAAGAATATTTGTAGAAAGAACACTATGGAAAATTACTTGGGGTTGACAATTGACATAACATCATGCTTTCACATCCTTTTCCTTACTCAAATTTCCAGAAAGATAGTGTAGTAATATGCCTAGATTTATAATCCTGAAGAAATTTAAATGCCACTATAAACTTTTCTTTAGAGACTTATACAAGTAAGGCTGTGCCAACTTATATTGCTTGGAAACAAATGCAACACTAATTTATCTGCCAAAGAAAGAAAACACTTTAGAGAAAGCTCCACAACAAATGATTTAGTCACCTATTCTTGGACAGATTAATACATTCAAAAATGTGATGATCATTAAAATATAAGTTATGATAGAATAAATTATTTTATGAGAGTGGGTAGTAATCTCTAGTACATGAATAGAAAGAAAATGAATGACAAACACATACCTGCAAAACGATCCTGTTTGGTTCATGAAATTACTTCTCCATCGGTTATGGGAATAGCAGGAGGTAAAAATGGAAGAGACACCAGAAAGAAAGCTCTAAGAAAAAATGCTGTAACTTCATTTTTATATTTTCATCTTGAGTTTTACAAATGGCAAATGTAGTTTCCAAATTTTGAGCACACACAAATAACACACACAATCACAAACCTACCATTTTGAGCCATATATGTTAGCATGCTGGACCCCAGAATTAGTTTTAAAAAAGAGAAAAGGGAGGATTTTCTTTTTTTTTAGTCAGAGGAGAGATGTTTATTTCTGCACTTTCTCTATCTTTGAAGCCTTTTGTCGTTGCTATTGTTTTACTCTTCAGACCTCAGCAATAGAAAGCTGGTAGCACTGTGGAAGGGTGAGGAAAGGAAGCATAAGAAGTGGTCAGGTTGTGATTCAATCACTAGCTTTGGAAACAGCTCTGGATGGAGCTTGCTGGAGGAAGAGATAGGAATGAAACTAACATTTGAAGTGACTAATAATGATTCAGAAGCTTACTGTATGTTACCTCGTATAATTATCCCATACCTGAGAGTTGGTATTATTCTGTATTAGTATTTTCATTGTGTTTTTTAGGTGGCCTCCTAAAGTCAGCTGATTTGTGGATGACACCGAAGAGTTGGAACATAGGTCTATCAGATGCATATTATCTCAACAGCAAAGTTAGAATTTTTGCACTGTATCTGCCTGGCCATTTATTGATATTGCATTGATTAGAACTTGGAGAACTATGATCTGAGGAAAAGTGCAATCCAGACCTGGTGAGATTGCAAGCAGTGGAGATAACCAAACTCCTCTCTCCCCATAGACATAAATGCCATTCAAGTAACTCCTATGTTGCCTTTGTGAGAAATGTCCATATGCAGTAGAAATCTTACGTTTGCAGATAAATGGTTAAACATTTAGCTGAATATTTGGCTTAGTCTTCACAAGGATACCCAGCCCTATGTGATGACTCAGGATATAGCTATCCAATTAAAGCTGTTGAGCTGATTTGCACTTAGGTTAGAACCCATTTTCCAGATTCCTTCTTTTCAAATCACCTTTCCTGGGTGCATCATGCACATGGGTAGCTCTTAGCACAACTGGTTTATAGGCAACCTGGTCCCAAGGAGGGTACTGGATTTCTAGCCAAAGTGGGGAATTTGGAAGGCTCTGGAGCTGTCCAGTGTACAGAGCACAAATCACAGTAGAGCACTGAAGAATCTCCAGGATTTCAAGAGTATCTGGATGAAAGATACTCAGATGGATGTCCCTAAAGGTTAATTGGAGAGAATGCTTTTAGAAAAAAAAAACTTAGCCAAGTTCATATCTTTCCTGAAATTCTAAAATTGACTTGATTTTTTAAATTGTGGTAAGATACAGATAAAGTCTACATCCATAGCATTAAGTACCTTCACTCATGCTACCATTACTGCCGTCCATCCACAGTACTCTTTTCCATCTTGCAGAACTGAAACTGTGTACCACTGACACTAATTCCTCATACTTTCTTCCCCTTGCTCACCGGAAGCCACCAGTCTACTCTTTCTGTGAATATGACTGTATAACCAGAATCATACAGCATTTACTTGTTTATGCTTATTTCATTTAATATAATGACTTTAAAGTTCATTGTTGTTGTAGCCTGTGTCACAGTTTTTTTCCCTTTTAAGGCTCAATAATATCACATAGTATGTACGTAACTACATCTTGTTGATCTATTTACCCAACATTGGGAAATTGTGTTGCTTCTACCTTTTGATTCTTGCAAATAATGGTGCTTTGAACATGGTTGTACAAATAATTCTTTGAGTTCCTACTGTAAACTCCTAGGCTCTTTGGAAGGGGTACAATTGCTGGATCATGTGGTAATTCTTTTATTTTTTTATGTACTGTCATGGTTTTTTCTTTTCTTTTTTTAATATGAAGAAAATAGGTTTATTTAGTTCATAGTTCTGGAAGCTCAAGAGCATGGTGCCAATTTCTGCTAGATTCTAGAGAGGATCTCATGGAGGAGAGTATTATAATGGTGGAGGCACAAGTGGAAAAGATCACATGCCATAACATTTTACATGGCAGCTACACCAGTATACATTTCCATCAGTAGCTCACAAGCACTCCAATTTCTTCTTTCCACATCTTCACTAACACCTCTCTCTCTCACTCTCTCTCTCTCTCTCTCTCGCTCTCTCTCTTTCTCTCTCCCCCTGTCCCTCCCTCCCTCCCTCGTGTGTGTGTGTTTAGAATAACCATTCTATGTGTTTAAAGTAAGCAACAAAGCATATCTAACTGTGTTTTTATTTGCACTTCCTTAATTTATTGTAGTTTATTAGCCATTTGTATATTTTTGGAAAAATGCCTAAATCATTTGACTGTTTTAAATAAAAAATTTTGTTGCTGAGTTGTATATTCTGGATATTAATCCTTCATCAGATATATGCTTTACAAATATTTTTCTCCCTATACTTCTTTGTGATTTCTTTTGTGTGTTAAATACCACCTTTCTTAGGAAACCACCGTACCTCTGGGCATATGCTTCAACCTTAGCCAATCAATGTACTCTGTCCTGTTTTCCATAATAATGTATTTGTCCAAGGATAGGAATGAGTCCTACTCTGGCCCTTTGAAAATTTACCCCAAGACATTTTTCTACAGCAACGTCAAAGGTATCTTTCTGAGATGAGGAGCTCTTGAGTGTATGTCCACCTGAATGCCATGACCATCTCATACAGCATTGGGAGAGAAACTATCATGAAGCCAACAGAAGGGAAAGAAGGCTGAGAGGTCCAACCTAGAGAAACTGTCAGAGCACTCAGCTTCAGCATGTCAAGACACAGAATTTCCACTCAATAACCACAGAGGGAGTTTTTCAATTCATCAACCAAAAGCTTTTCTTTTTCTCTTTTCCTTAACTTGTTTGACATTGTTTCTTTCACTTATAGTCAAGAGAATGTACACCAGTATTAGTTAGGAAATATTGATTCCTAGAGTTAACAGCCCAAAGCATGCTCTCTAATCAATGTGTGGGATGAGAATGGGGGTTGCAATGGTCACCCAAGTCTATACAGTGATTTTGGCCCTGGCTATAATCTTCTCTAGGTCTCCTGCTGTTTCCAGCAACACAGTGGCCACGACATCTAGGGATAGGAAGAGCAATGAAGGGAGAGACTATTTATTTATGAAGAAAGAGACTTCAAATGTTTCACAAAAATTTAAAATTACTTTAAAGCAGATCCCCTCTCTAAATTATGGGACATTGGATGAATCTTGGCACCTCACTTATATCACCCTGCAATTTGGCCATACCTCTTGTAAACACTGGAATCTCAGTGCTCTCTCCCCACACTTCACCTCGCACTCTGTGACCACATCACCTAATCATCTGAGAAATACAGTTTAGAACTAATTTAGCTAATTGGATGTCTGATCATATAACCACTCTTTATTTTGTTCTTTCTTTGGAAGAAGTTTTGACCCATACCTCTGAGTCATTACAGTCCCACTTTATAGTCAGGCAACATGTTAAACAAAATAGGCACTGCTGAATCACATAATGTTGCCAAAATTCTGTATGACCAGACAGAGCATGGCAATTAGGAATGTGTTATGATATGGGTGTGTTTTGTTCCCCAGAGTTCATTAGTCCCCAGTGTAATGAGAATGAGAAGTAGTGGGACCTTTAAGACATGGAACCTAGTGGGAATGATTAGGGACAACACTGTCAAAAGGGAGCCATGCCTGTTCACAGGAGGGGTTAGGTCTTGAGGGACTGGATTGGTTACTTTGAGAGTGGGTTATTTTAAAGCCAATTTGGCTTTCTCAGCTCACTCTCTTGATTCCTCTCATGCCATGTGACTTCTGCCCCTGCCTCCTTTCTCCACCCATATCCTCTCCCTCTCTCTTTCTCTTTCTCTTTCTCTCTCTCTCTCTCTCTCTCTCTCTCTCTCTCCCCCTCCCCCACCCCTGCTGTCATGTGCTTCCACCAGTGATATTATCTGCCATGAAGTACTTACCAGAATCTAATGCCAGCTCTTGGACCTACAGAACTGTAAACTAAAATGACCTATTTTTTTCAACTAAAGTACTCAGTCTCAGATACTTTTGTTAAAGCAACATAAAACAAAGACAGAATGTATAGGTTTTCTTCCCTTTCATTTTTCTTATGTAATTCCAATATACCCATACCGACGCTTATACTGAGAACTTACATGCTTTTAGATCAACGAAAAATTTCTATTTTTTAAACAACTGAATGATAAATCCTAAAAGGATTTCTATTGCAACAAGTGGCAATAGAAGATTTCTGTTGCAACAAGTTGCAAGATCTTTGTGCTAGCAATACATGCAAATGAAACAAATCAAGAGCTTAATAATAAATGTAAGGCTGCTGCTGAGACATTTGTCTCCCTTCTCACAGAGCAGTACTTTACGCTCGAAAGTACTTATTTCCTTATCATTATGTCTAGGAATAAGTTGCTTTCTTAGCCTGAAATTCTCTTCCTTAACTAATGACAAAATTCTACATAATTAATGAGTGCATTCTCTTGTCTCTTAAAATAGCCTAGAAGAATTTCCCTCTGAACGCTTAGCTTTAATCATATTTTTATTAATGACAAACCTTGAGGTATTTGCCAACTCTAACCATAAAATGTTATATTCTGAGGCTGCCTCTCTATTTTTTGGGAGAATAAAAAGTGCAATGGCTTCAGCATAACCAATCCCATCTTGGAAAAATCTTTCAATTATTTCCTCTCCTTTTTTGTTGTGTATTTGTTTGTTTTGTTTTGTTTTTTATTAAAGCCAATTAAAATGAAATAAAACAAATCAAAACAAAACAAAATGATCTGTAACCATGGAGGCAAGTAGAATTAAAGTACATTTTCTATTCAAAACAATGTCTAAATTCATCAGCCTTTCACTGGTTAATAAAGTGACATGTTTACAATGTTGAAGGAAATCAGGTGTTTTCATGCTAAATGAAAATAAAATTTATGTGCTGTTATTACCATATCGTTTGCCTGGTATTTCTCACTCTATTCATCATTAAAAGGCTGCTCAATAAATACTGTGCAAACTACATGTGGGGATGTCATGCAGTAATAACTCAGAATCAGCCATAAATAACCACCCACTGGTGCCTGGGGAGAGTCCAGGGTTTAAGAGGCAACGTTTGCTCCCTAGTTGCTAAGTGGTGAAAAAAAGAATCAATCTATTTTTTCTCTATATTTGATATACTAGAAGTACCTTAGAAGCTGAAGTAGTCAGTAGACTAAATGATGTCATTTTAGAGATCTCAAGATTTTTCAGCTATGCGCCATAGCATACACACCTGTAATCCCAGAAACTCAGGAGAGTGTTGAACGAGGATCATGAGTTCCAGACCTTAGGCAGCCTGCATGAATTTAGAGAAATCCTGTCTCAAAATAAAAAATTAAAAAGGAATTGGGGGGTGTGGCTCAGCAGTAGGGCACTTGCCTAACATGCACAAGGCCTTAGGTTCAACTTCCCAGAACTACCAAAAAAATTTTTTCTTACCTAGACATATTTGAGTCTATAACCATACCATCCTGGTGTCCAATCCTGTCTGATCTGGGAAGCTAAGCAGGATTGGGCCTGGTTAGTACTTGGATGGGAGATTGTCTGGGAACACCTGGTGCTATAGGCCTGGAAGAAGGATGCGGCAGCCCAGCGCCAAAACAATCAGCCATCAACATCCCTATGAACAGCAGAGAAGTACTGACATAGTGCTGGACATGGCACAGTGTTGGGTAGTGTTTCATTCTGTTGTGCATAGGGTAGCTATAAATCAGACCTGATTTGATGGCACCTAACAACAACAACATACATATTTGAAAAGCTCCTCCTGGAGAAAGACTTATCTACATGTGTATCAGTTATCTTTCACTCTATACCAAATTATACAGAATATAGTAACTTAAAACATCAAATACTTGTTACCTCACCTAGTATCCAGAGTCAGAGATCTAAAAGCAGCTTAAGTGGGTGGTTCCAGTTCAGAGTCTCTCACAAGATCATGGACATACTATCTGCCAGGACCCTAGTCATCTCAAGGCCTGATGGGCTGAATAATTCTCTCCTCAGATCACTTGAATGGTTGATGGCAAGAATCAGTTCTTCCCTGGCTCTTAGCCAGAGCTTCAATTTTTGTTGTATGGGCCTTACCATGTGGCTAGGCCCAACATGGCAGCTTATTTACCTCAAAATGAGAGATCCAAAAGGAAGAGACAGCCTTAGCACCGAGGATGGACGTGAGAGTCTTTTACACCTATTCTTGGAGTGCCTATCTTTTGCCAGATGCCACCATTGCTCAAATATGGTACAAAGTGGGGGGTGACTATAGCAAGGTGTTAATACCAAAAAGTTATAAGTCACTGGGAGTATCTCGGGGGTTGTTTATCTCCAAGCCAGATGCTTAAGAATATTAAACAGTGAAATGAATTCGTATCACAAATTAGAAAGAGCAAAGTTCGAAGTAAAATGTACCTGGGCCCAAATCCAAGGGTGCCTCTTGCTAAAAGCTGGTAACAACTCCCCAAGCCTTAAAATTCTCATTTCTAGCTCTAACCCAGCTTACCTTAGACAGTTGTTGTGAGGGTTAAACAGATGACATCTAAAGAGATTTCCTTCTGTGGATGTTCCCATAAAGGAAATGAACAATGAAAACAACCTGCAAACCCATATTTATCAAGGCACTATGCATAATAATCAAGTGATGGAATCAGTCTAGGCAGCAGTCAATGGATGAATGGATAAAGAAAATGTGCTATATATGGACAATGGGGTTTTACTGAGCTATAAAGAAGAAAGAAATTATGTCATTTGCAAGAAAATGATGGAACTGGAGATCATCATGGTAAGGTAAGTATGCCAAACACAGAAAGACAACCATCACATGTTTCTCTCTAATGCTGATTCTGGGCAAAAAATCCAAACAAACAAACAAAAAGAAAACCCCATGAAAGTAGAAAGGGAGCTATTTTAGAAGAGGAAGAGGACCAGCAGAAGGGGGTAAGGAGACAAGAGAGTAATGTGGGGAATGAATGTGATCAAAGTATATGTCATGTATCTACAAAAATGTCATAATGGAATCCATTATTTTGCACAATTAATATACACTAAAAATAATAAAAACAACAACAGTAAAAAAAAAAAGTCTTAAAAAAAAGAATAGGGGGTTATAGTAAAGTGGACAAAAGAATCCAGAAATAAGATGCTATGCTATTTAGAGGGCACAATGTCCTCAGGCCTGGGCTACCACAAGTGACTCAGAGAGTTGGTAATGTTCCAGAAAGGGTAATGCAGCTATTACTAAAACTAAGGTAATCTTCTTCCTTCACTGTATTGGCCAGGGTTTCCCTGGAGTGCTTTTGAGTCATATCCCAAACATTTATTGAGCACCTGTGTTCCAGGCACTGCTAGGAGCTAGGGTTAAAAAGATAAGTAAGGCTCACTTCCTGATGTCACATTATCCTCAGTCTTGCTGGGGCCTAGCAAGCAGTGTGAGGAGGTAGAAGCTTGAAGAAGGAAGTGCATGTGCAAAGAGAAAAGAGGGCCTGCCTGGCAGAAAGAGGCAGATCCTTAACCATTCCTCAGCAGTCAGGAAGGAGGTGCCAGAGATGGGGCAGCAGCAGGTACAGCCTAATCAGAGAAGGGACTATCATATGGAATTCCCCCCACGGTGGGTTGCCAGACTAGCAAATAAAAATACAGGGTATTCTTCTACATTTTAATTTCAGATACTCAATAAATGAATCTTTAATATAAGTATATCCCAAATATTGAATAGTTATTTATCTGAAATTCAAATTTAGCTAGCCATCCTGTATTTTACCTGGTAACAGTATCCTGGGACAAACATTGAATTTACCTGAAGTAGTAGAGGTTGAAGATGGGGGGGAAAGGCAAAGAAGGATTAAGAATGATTTTTAATGTCAAGTTGAAAAATTTGAACTTGAGCCAATATTGCATAGGAGTTCGACAGCCAGTGGAGTTTAGCTAAGGAATGTCATGGTCAGGTTGAAGTCCAGGTAAGACTCTGATAGTTGTGTGGATAAAGAAAGGATGTGCCAGGTGTGGTAGTGCTTGCCTGTAATCCCAGCGGTTTGGGAGGAGGAGGCGGGAGGATCGCAAGTTCGAGACCAGAGGCAGTGTGCATAATTTAGCGAGACCCTATCTCAAAAAAGTAAAAAAAAAAAAAAAAAAAAAAAAAAAAAAAAAAAACGGGCTAGGGGTGCAGCTCAGTGGTCCAGCACTTGCAAAGCATGCAGGCACGTGGCCCTGGGTTCAACCCACAGTACCGCAAAAAAAAATTAAATTTTAAAAAAAAGAGAGAGAGAGAGAAAGGATGTGATAGGGTCTGGGACTGTGAGGATAGTTAGGAGACAATCGCAACAGGACAGGATTTAAGGGACGAGAACTTGATTTAAAGTAACTTCAGTAGAGCAAAGAGCCAAGTACAATCTTTTCTGAAGAAAGGAACTTGTGATGGAACACCTGTCAGTAGGACACAGCTTTTAAACAAATTTTAAAATTTTACAAAGATGTTAAACTTTAAGCAAGTTTTAAAATTAAAATTAAAATTAAAATTAAGCCAGGAGCAGTGATGCATGCCTGTAATCCCAATAACTCAGGAGGCAGAAGCAGTAATATCTCATGTTCGAGGCTAGAGGAGCCTCTGCAACTTAGCAAAAGCCTGTCTCAATATAAAAAGTAAAAATGGGGCTGAGGATGCAGCTCAGTGATAGGGCACTTGTAAAGTGCCTATGAGGCTCTGCGTCCACCCCCCCCCCCCCCCGGTACTGCAAAAAATAAAATAAATAAATAAATAAAAATTTAAATTCTCATTTCAAACAAATTATTTGAAATCTTGGCTGTACATTAAAACTAAGAAAAGAAATTTAAAAAAAAATCTGAAGTCCCATTCCTATTGATACTGTTATAATTCACTTGACGTAAAACCTGAAATGATTTTTTTAAAATTCTGTGGATATTTTAATGCATAGTCCAGGGTAACAACTTTTTTTTTTTTGTACTGGGAATTGAACCCAGGACCTCACGCTTGCATGCTTTGCAAATGCTGGACCACTGAGCTGCACTCAGCCCCCATTTTTACTTTTTTAGACAGGGTGTTGCTAAATTACACACCCTCTGGTCTCTAATTTGCAATCCTCCTGACTCTGCCTCCGAGCTGCTGGGATTACAGGCTGAGCCACCGTGCCCGGTTTAAGGTTAACAACTTTTAATAAACATCTTGTTTTTTATTATCCTGAAGAATATACAATTTTCTTGAAATAGGACTCCTGAGGAAGAGCACACTACCATCATGAATTAGCTTGCTATATCCTCTTTCAAAGAATGTCAGGCACTTGCACCTATCTTGCTAGTTCTATATAGGAGCATTAGGAACCTATTTTAATCATCAGTTTACTAAGTATATTATCTCATCCTGCAGCTGAAAAGTAGGAAGGGAACAAAATCAAAGAATTTATTTAGATTCTACCTAAGCATCCAAATATACAAACATTGCTCCATCCTCCATTGGTTATTGTCAAGAAGTCAGCCAGAAATATCAGCAAATGACATTGAATTTCTGCCTAGATGCAAATCCCTGGATAAAGCATGTTGAAACATCTGAGTTTATATGCTTTATTAAGTATTGGTCAGGGGCACTGCCTGATTTTCAGTAAGCTCACCTGGATTTTCTCTAGAGTCTTCAAGTAAATGTAGTTACCTATTTCTAGCGTTTTGGATTGTTTAGGGAAGTGGCACGTGAGGGTTTTTTCCCCTCAGGTTAAGTGAATGTCCCATTTTAGAGCAAAACCAGAACCCATAAACCCATTGTTTTCATGATCACAGCCAAGTATCTGCCTTTAACCAAGGAGGTATTATGGAAAATTTTATATTTTTATTTCAGGATTTCTTTTCACATATATAATATTTATCCCAAGACTCTTTCATAGTAAGAACTCTTGAGCTCCTACAAAGTGAGATTCAGTTTATGAACTTACAAAAGCCACATACAGCAATATATTATTTCCTTCTGAGTAAAGGCACACTTCTATTTTTGCTCCTTAACCAGAGCATTTTGAAGGCCAAGAGTTGTAACATTACCTCCCACTTGACAAAGGAAGGAATGACTGATTTGAACATAATGAGGCTATAACCAGTCAAGGAAAATCAAAAGGCTTTTTTACTCATTATACTACCAGTTTACAAGATGTCTTGATGTTTAATGTTTAACCAAATGGACTCTACATTTTTTATCTTTTCTTCCCTACTTCTCTTTGTCTTTACAATTCCTTTCTTTGGAGACGTGTGTGTGTGTGTGTGTGTGTGTGTGTGTGTGTGTGTGTGTGTGTGATGCATGGAAATGGAGAGGGTGAGAGCAGTAGCTTCAAGTATCCAATGACAAACATTGGGAAAATATTTCCTTGGCAAAGAACCGGCCACCACAACTCTACTCTCCAAATCTGATGCTAGTGAAAACATGAGGCCAAAACTGAAAGTTTGATAAGTTAGTACAAATATGATGCTTAGAAAATGTTTTGGACTGCTAGAAAAAATAAAAATATGCATAAAAGGCGGGTCAGGGATGACAGCGAAAGTGCTGGATTAAGAATCAAGAGACCAGTTCTTGATTGAAGTGTTACTACAAAAAAAATTCTTCTCTTATCCATTTGTTTTTCAGGAAACTTTGTAAGTAAAATAAAAGTGTTGGAAAGGATTGTTGCCAATATTTCTTCCTGTTTGGGGATTTTGAGTATGTACAGTTGATTGGGACTTGGAAATGAGCATAATAAAAGAAATGTATTACTTTTGTTTCCATTCAAGAAATATTTTGGCCTGCCATTAAAATGACTGATTCCTTTATTCAACAAACATGTATTAAACATCTATTGTGTGCCAAGTCCTCTATCAGGCACCAGGATCAAACAGCTAAGGAAGCAGGCCTGGTCTTCTAGGGATTTGGAAGCCCAGGGAGGAATACTATCAGCAGCTGGAACAGCTACAATGCCCTGGAATAAGTATTCTAGTAAGAGCAACATGCATAGTTCTAAAATTAAATATTATTTCCAATGCCACAGTGTTTGAGCTAGAATTTTTTGTGACATGTTGAAAACTAAAACAGCTTCCATATCTTACATCACAATATTAACAGTGTAGTGGATTTCAAAAAATGCAGGCCTTCTGTTGATCCCGTGTGAGAAGGCATGTGTGTGAGACATATGTGTTTAGACATCCACTTAGCAAGCATTCTGTCAGCCTGTCGGGACCAGCATCACAGCTGAAGCCCATATAGCCCCAGACATCAGCTGTACAGAAACCAAATGGTGCCCTACCAAAAATTACCTTAGAATTCAAAGTATCTAAACAGTTTGACAGGCACCACCAGTAATTTATAAAGGAAAACCCACAGCCTATAGATATAATCCCTAGCTCAGTAAGAAGTCATCTAAATTTCAACAACCTCACTGCAGTACTGAATTTGAAATCTTCCCCATACAGCTAGATAATGAAACACCATGAAAATAAGCAAAATAAAAAGATAGTAAGGTGTTTGCCAAATCATGGCAGATTAATTGGTAAGATCACACAAATTGAAAGCATTTTACAATATCAGGAATACTTGACTGCTTGATTACTTTTCTATTGTTATGAGAAGTTAAAAAATGAAACTGCCCTTTTAAGATTAAATAACCTATTAGATCATTACTACACTAGTTTTGTAGCTATTGAAAGTAAAGAAAAATGAAAGCCTCTTTGCTCCCAGGAAAAAACTAAGCACTCTGAGCTTTGCTAACCAGTAATGATTAGAAACTTGTTTTAACTCAAATCAAAAAATTCAGTTCAAGGGCCATGCTATTGTTGTTGTTGTTGTTGGTTGCCATCAAGTTGGGTCTAACTTATAGTGACCCTGTGTATAATAGAACAAAACACTCCCCAACACTGTCTCTTGCCTGGCACTATGTCAGCGTTTCTCTGCTATTCTTAGGGCTTCCAATGGCTGATTGCTTAGGAATTGCTTCAGGAGTGGGCTGCCAGATCCTTTTCCCAATTTTGTGGCACTGGGGATCAATACCCAGGGCTTCAGAAAGTGTAGAGCTGCACTCTACCAACCGAGCTGATCTCCCCTTAAGGGTCATAGTTAGAAGTAAACACCAGAGCTGATTTTAAACTTAGTGATTGAATTGGTAACAACTTGTTCCACTGAGCACAACTCTGAAAGCTAACAAGTTAGTGGAAGCCTAATATTTTAAAAGTAGCTTTTGGATTGCACATGCTTTCTAAGAAAATATGCTTCTAAGGCTGAAATCAACCCACCCTGTTACTGACACTAAATGCTACTTCCAAGCCGTGGCAACCTTCCCCTGCCTCTATCACCCATGTAACCTCAAGCAAGCAAGTTCTTCCCAAGTCCTGCATGATAGCTTTCTTTGCTCAGTGACACTGTGCCTGACCAGCATTACTCTCCCTTCCTTAAGTAAGCAATAATTTTGGCTCTGTATTTTGGGGATTGAGTGTGTTGATCTCTCTTGCTTCTACACTATATACACATATTTGAAATTATAGGATGAATCTTCAATTTTATTTACTGCTTGTCCAGACTTGTTTCTCCACATAAGGATCCATTATGTCAAAATATTTTATTTAGAAAACATTGTCTATTAAGGATAATTTCATATCCCTGTGTAAGATCTGTCTGCTTTTTACAAGTTTATCTTTACTGACAAAGTCTGCATTTACTATCTCTAAAGTTTAGCTTTTCTTCAGAAGCTTCCTACTGGCCCTTTCTCTTTCCTTCTCTGTCTCTGTTTATGCTTTATCCAGCCACTTAGTGCTCCAAATATCAAACCTTGTACTTAGCACTGGCCATCCCTCTCTTCCCTCTCCGGACTTGATCAATACTCTCTGTGAAATGTTCTGCAAATCTCAACCTTCTACTTACTCTTTTGGCTCTCTCCCTAATTAAAGACTTTAACACCCTTTTGGTCAGGATGATTAGCAGCAGCATTAAATTGAAGCAGAAGTCATTCCCCCCACTTCTAATACAATCCTCTAGAGCCTGCTGGGGTGATAAGGAGAAATGAGTTCATCTGTCTGTTTACATCAGATCAGGACCCTTAAGAGACAAAGCAGAAGCTCCTTAGCATAGCACTTCTGGACCAACCTTGCTGAATTCATTCACCTCTCTCCGTCCATCACTCCACCTCCCATCCAGTTTAAACCTTGTTTGCTTCTATCTTGTATCTTCATTGCACATGCTAATTCCTCTGGCTAAAACTCTTTTTTGTCTCCTGAACATGATTCTATCCCCATCTCAGGATTGCAAAATCCCACTCCCATTGAAATCATCTCTGTAACAGCCTAAATTGCTCCTATGCTTTACAATCCATTCTATTAGTAGAGAACAGAATTCAGTCCATATATGTTCATTATTCAGTGTTTTTCTCCCCTGCTGGAAGAAGCTGAAGGGCAAAGACAAAATGAGTTCTATTCTCCAGAACAAAAGGTAATATAGAGTAAGTCCCCAGTAAATGTTAGTAAAAAAGGATTTCATGTCTATATGGACAGGTGTCTGCATGCAGACTTTAACATAGTCATAGGACCTTCAGAATTTCCCAACTGTAAACTCTTCTCCTTGCTAATCCACTTGACCCTGACCCTTCAGCACTGCCTAAGTGAAGCCCTGTGCATTTCTGTGAGCAAATGTGACTCTCTGGTTTTGTTTTCCTCTCTGCTGGGCTCTCCCTAGGGTATTCTTATGGGAGAATGCTAAGCATTCCCCAGGGAACGTTTGCATGTGTTTCCAGAGGAATGTGTCTTGGACTTTCCTGTCCTCACTGGCATTTTAGAGGACTGACTTCTTAGATGGCAACAAATCCACATGACTGCACTATGTTTGCCTTGGCAGTTGTTAGCAGTACTTTGGCATCTAGACTCCACAACAAGTGGGAGTTTAAAGAAACATTTATTGAGCACTTACTATATGTCAGGTATCCTGTAAAAAGATAAGGCTACAAAGACATTGAAAATGCACACCAACTTTCAAAAAGTTTGTACTCTACCTTATGGGTACAAGGAAGGAGCCAGGTCCAAGCGGGAATAATAAAGGCACAGAGAAGAGCGGATGTGCCAGCATGAGGAATATGGTCTGGAACCTCAAAGGGCTTCTTGTGGCCTTGCTATTTGAATGGCTTTGCATATGCATATGAAATAGAGTCACATGCTACCCATTCATAGAGAGCATATTCATAGCAGAGTCCTGGGCAATCTAAGAAGGTTCTGCCACTGGGAAATCTTAGGAAACTCTTTTGCGATAATTGTTCTTATTGCTGTTGTTAGGTCAAGTCTGGTCCAACTCCTAGAGACCCTATGCACAACAGAATGAAACACTCCCAGACACTGTGCCAGGCACACTATCAAGTTAATAATTTTCATTTAGTTAAAAAATTTCCTGGAAGGCCCTTCAAATGCACAGATTTGTCATTTGCTGGGCTTGCCCAATTTCATACCCATGGTGTGTGATGCTACCACACATTTTTTGACCTCTTCAAACCTAAAATGCTATGTTTGCACAAGCAAATATCAGTCACTATTGTGAGGCCACACTTCTAAGAATCTCCAGGTTAGCCTGAACAAAGGGCTTGGATTATGACAAAAGACCAGTAAAAACAGGAAGACGGAGGAAGTCACAGAACATTGTGCAAGATGGTGGTCCCTTTCTATGGGAGTAGCAAGCTATTGCTTGTTGACAGTGCCTTTGTGTCCACTTGGCTTTCACATGATCAGCTCTGTGTGGATGCAGGGCACTCTAATCCCTCCTCCTGTGTTCAAGCCATTAAATACTCACCCTACATTTTACAGCCTCAGCCCTGTGACAGTGGAGCTGACCCCAGCTTGGTGCCAGGCACCCAGCAAAACGGAGATTAATAAAACCCGCCGAGGGGTAGCCAAGGGCTCTACAGCTGCTTCTTGCAATTAGACTTGTCATCAGTATCTCAAGAAGCCCCTGTTGATGTTTAAATCCTAATTGGCAGGAGACACCTGTTTCCCGATGGGAAGGGGTCAGTCACTTGCAGCAGGCACATGGGAGAGGCTGAACAAGTACAAATAAATACTTTTGCCTAGATTCTGTTTGCTGCCATTTGGAGCTTCATTTTTGTTTTCATTTTTCATTCTCCTCCCTACCCCACACCCAGACAGCATGTGCAAAGTCATGCTGGTCCTTGGGAGCAAGGAAATATTTTGGCTCTGAATCTTGATTTGAGCAAGAAGTTTCCACTGGTCTCTCCCCAGGGTATCCTCTGTACGGTCCAGCAACTCTGTCTTGGCATGAGTACTTTTTCTTGGCTGTTTTTTTGGCCAGAGTCGTTGTTGTCATTCATCCGGGTATTTAGATATTCATTAACTGCCTGCAAGCTGCTTAAACTCTGTTATCTATTTGCGCCTATAAAGAACATTAAGTATATTTTTAGTTCCTGTTTTCACTGAGCTTGGATTCTTTTTACAGGAAGGCATTAGAACTACATGTAATAATGCACGTGAAACATTCTTATTCAAGTAATATATCTGAGACAGTATCCGGGTACAGAAAGAAAAATGGGAAATGTTCTCAGGACAATTTCTTAAAGATTTGGTTATTTTGACGTTCTTTAGAACTTAAAAGCTTCAGAGTTTCTTTCTAAACCTATTGGCTGAGGTTGTCTAAATAGTAGCAAGTCAGGTTTTTTCACTGGGAACCTCGACAATACCTGATAGAATTCACTGTGTCCTCTTGCTACCACTTGATGTTTGCAAATTATTGTTTATATATTCCACTTTGATAGCTAAGGGAAATATGTAGGATATCAAGAACAAAATAACCAGATGATAATATGGAGGAAGCTATGACTCAGCACAGACTGAGGACCAATGGTGTTTCACTTCTCATCTTTAGGGAATAAACATTTATTTGAATATCTAGTGTGTTTATTCTAGCATCTGGACTTCTTTTGGATCACTGAAGTTTGCTACTCAGTTCCTAATACCTATCCTCTTAACAGAACTTTGCCACTAGTCAGTTAAGCTCTCTTGTCAACCTTGCCATGTCCTTGTAGGCTTCAGTGAAATTAGGCAATCAGGCAAGAATTACTCTGGAGTCCAACTGAATACTGGTAGGATAAATGTAATACAGTAAGTTCAAGTAACTTCTCTCATTGTACTTGACAGCACCTAACAACAACCACCACAACAACTTGCTGTATGCTTCTTATGTCTAGTTTTATAAGATTTTATGTCTTGTTTACTTACAATGGCAATGTCATTGCCCTGCTAAAAACGTGAAGAAAGTAAATGACCTGATTATTGCCCTTGAGAGATTTGTATCTTAGTGGATGAAATGTATGTAATACAAACATATGCCAATTCCACAGGAGGATTTAATTAAAGGCATGGTTCGAGCCCTTTGCACCTCATGACAACTCTTCAAGGAATTTCATCAGAATTAGTGATCTGAAAGTTTCTTAAGACACCATGGGTAAGATTTATCCATGGATAAATTTTAGGATAAATGTTTCCTAAAATTTACTATTCAAAAATATTTACTGAAAATCTTGCTACGATGCAAATTCTTGCAACCTACTTTCAGTGATTCTGGCTAAGTGGATGTATGGTGGATCTAGGAATAAGCCTTTAGGAAATGTTCCAGGTGATTTTGAGACACAAGGTCTGCAGCCTATGCTTTAAGAACCATAAGACTCTCTCCTCACCTCATAGCCCTAGGATAAGAAAAATTTCAAATGGGAGCATAAAATTGTAGAACTATTTCTCCCTCCTTGATGATTCCCTTAGGATCAAGTAGCCTTCATCCAGGGATGGTACAGTGCTTGTCATGCTCAGGAGCTCCTCCTTGTGGTACTATATTCCGTCATTGCTCGATATCCCCAGGGGATTGGTCCCAGGACTGCTTCTCCCCAGTACCAAAGTCTGAGGATGCTCAAGTCACTTATAGAAAATGGTATAGTCACTGGGTCTAGTGGCTTGCATCTGTAATCTCAACTACTCAGGAGGCAGAGGCAGGAAGATCACAAGTTTGAGGGCAAAGGCAGCCTGTGTAGCTTAGCAAGACCCTGCCTCAAGATAGAAAAATAAAAAGGATGCTAGGGAGGCAGCTCAGTGGTAGAATGCTTGCAAGGTCCTGGGTTTGACCCCCTAGTTCCTTAAAATAAAATAAAATAAAATAAACAGTATAGCAGGTGTGGTGACACATCTGTAATCCAAGCACTCCAGTGGCTCAGGAAGGAAGATCCTAAGTTTCAGGCCAGCCTGGGCTACCTAGACAGGTGTCTCAAAAAAAAAAAAAAAAAAAAAAAACCTAAATAAATACAGTAAGTAGGAAAATAAATAAATAAGTAAGTATAGTTTTTACATATAACTTGTACACATCCTCTTGTATACTTCAAGTTATCTCTGTTGTTGTTGTTGTTGTTAGATCCCAGTGAGTCAGGTCCAACTTATAGAAACCCTATGTACAACAGAATGAAACACTACCCAACACTATACGATGCCAGACACTATGTCAGTGCTTCTCTGCTATCCATAGGGTTTCCGATGGCTAATTGTGTTCAGGAGTGGACGGCCAAGTCCTTCTCCCATTTTGTGGTGCTGCTGATCAAACCCAGGACCTCAGAGCATGCAGAGCAAGCACTTTACCAACTGAGCTACAGCCCAGCCCTAAATTATCTCCAGATTCCTTTTGATACCTACAACAATATAAAAGATATGTTACTAGATACTATGCTGAACTTTTTAGGGAATAATGATAAGAAAAAGTTTTGTCTATTCAGTACAGATGCAATTGTTTTTCAAATATAGTGTTTGCCATTGCAGTTGTACATGCAGAATCTGTGGGTAAGTAGCAACAATTGTATGTAACCCTATCTGAACAGTAGTTGACCATATACTGCACTTGCCTTTTTGTCTTGGGTATATAAAAAACTTCTGCGATCTTCAACTAATGATACTGCCTTTGACTTCTATGCTCCTTTCAAAGGTAAAGCCTTGGCTTGTGTGGTTCAGAGCTCGGTCATTACCGTATAAGGAGGGAGACGCTTAGGCTAGAAGCTCCTTTTAGATGTTTGGAACAAAGTGGGAGGCTTTGCAGCCTCTGTGTGTTTATGAGGTAAGCAACAGCAAGTAGCACAAAGAGCTTAGAGGAGAATTGGTGATTCATTCAGGAAGAAATAGCTTGCACCTGTGACAACGCAGAAGGCGCCACTTGGCATTATTGGGGTGCTGCAGCAGCTGGAAGGCAGACTCTGTCCCCAAACGAACTGACAGCTTGTAACTCTTGAGCAGCTCTGGGCCTCTCTCACTGTTGTGTTTTGCTTTCGGAGTGAAAGCAAACTTGTGACTCACATGGGAGCTGAGGGGAGGTATGTGCTTAGTCGCATTCAATCTTGGCAGGAGGGCGGCCGCCCTGGAGATGGGATGCAATCTAATAAGCACATGTGTTCTTACAGTACGCCTCGTGGCCAGGCCACTTTATCTTCAGTAATCCCAATCTATGTCCCTGAATCACATTATTTGGCCTTGGATCAAACCTCGTGTATTCTTGGCTTGGAGAACAATGAAACGTGATCTCAAGACAAGATAGGATCATGAGCTGAGGGAGGCTCTGGTGAATTTCCCTCTCCCAGCGGCGCAACGTTAAATGCAGTGTTGCATCAGGAAACTATATTTCACATGCCGGTAGAGAAGACCAAACATTGCTTTCCACCTCTGGAATCCTGCCTCGGGTAGTTTATGATTGGTGACAGGAACAAATTGATGTTATAGATAAAGAACACCAGAAAACAAAGCTTCGGTAATAGGAGCCAGTAGCACTGACCTATTGCTGTCACTGGCAGCCATCATTGTCTTCAGGAGGGCACTGGATGCTATTATGCATGTCATTTAAAGGGCCATTTATCAAGAAAAGCCCATAGGGTACAATAATGTTGAAATAAAAGCTCTTTGTGCTTAAAGACTATGGTGAGAGGGAGGAGGTGCTGGCTGGAGCACACCAAGGTCTTGCTGCTCCTCCTTTGAGCAAGCCCAGTGCCAGAAGGACAGTCTCTGTGATCTAGGAAGGGTCACCGGGAGGGCAGCCTTGGAGATGGCTCCAGGCAGACCAGGACTGAATCTCTCCAGTCACTGATGATCAGGAAGCAACTGGAGCTGGATTCTCTAGTAGGGAGACAATCATTTGCTGTGGAAAGCCTGACTCTCCTTTGTGAAGTCACGTACATGTCATGTAATCTCTTAAAACCAGGAGAGTTCTTTTCCAAGTTCTTCCCTTTGGCTGTGGCTAAAACTCTGGCTTGAGCAGCAAGGAAACGTTTTTTAGAATTCAAACTGTCTTTAAGCTCAGTGTTCACCCCAGGGGCACATACATAAATTAGATAACGTCTAATGGATGCCCAGAATAGAAACTAAAACAATGCAGGGTGGCAGGAGTTGGGAGAGGAGGAAAGAGAATTCTGTGGACTCTGTATGAATAAGGAGGTTCCAGTACAGACATTTTATTATCTTGATGTCATAAAATTAAAAAAAAATACCTCCCAAAGTTAAATTTCCCCAAAGATCAATATAAATGATTTTTACATTTTGATTCTGCATTTTCAGAAAACCAACGGTTTTCTCCTTTTGTAGAAAGAAAAATAACAATGAAATTTACTGTTTCACTAAGTAACCAATAATGTGACATACTTTTAGAGATTAATTTGCTTTGCTCCATTGCAAGTTCAGGCATAGAAAAGGCAGAAATAGTCAAACACTGCCATCTGCTGTCACTCTTCCACATCTGCTCTTACAACTTAAGTTTTATTTGGATTTTGTCACACAGGTGATGCACAGCAGTGGCCTCAGAATCATGTAGAAGGTTGGGAAAACCCAGATTGCCCCTCCCCCAGGGTTTTTGATTCTGCAGGTCATGGGTGGGTCTCCAGAGCTGCATTACTGACAAGTTTCTAGAGGATGCTACCATTGTTGGTCTGGTCACCAACCTATTTAGAAATGCCAAACCCTTTTAGGATCTCCTGACAAAAGAACTCAGTGTCTGTGATTCTATGAAGACTTCCATTTCATTACTTATTCTGACCCATCCTGTACCCTACATAGGAAGAACAGATTGGCTGTGAAAGCCAAATACAAAAGGAACTGATCAGAGATTTAATCAATCAAGTATGTGCGTTGCTGTGCTGGAGGATGAATGATTTTTAACAGAGGAGCAAAGGATGAATTGGACTACAAGTTGTTTATATGAAGAAAGAACTTGGCCTGGAATCTGAAGGACCTGCCCATTTGTATGGGAACTGCTTTCCAAATGAATGGATAGTGCTAGTCTTTGAAGGTCTGGGCAGAGTCCCAATTTTCCTGCCTTTCTTTCACATGCCACATGCTAATTTGTCTTTGAGATTCATTTACTCTGAAAAGCAGATGGCTAGATGTGTGAAATTTTCATAGTATTAGGTCCTATCATTCTCATCATCACCAATGTTTTCAGTAAAACTGGAGTCATCACTGCTTAAACAACTCACAGAGCAAAGCCGTGCTTTTGAACTTTGGAAACTGAGAAGGGAGGGGAGTCAACTGCTTTTTTATTGTGGTAACTGTCATGTAGTGTTAAAGTTACCATATTAACTATTTTTAATGCAGAATTTAGTAGTGTTAAGCATATTTACATTATTGTGCAGATCTCTAGAGCTTTCTCATCTTGCAAAACTCCAACTCTATACACATTAAACACTAATTATCCCTCTTCTATCCTCCTATCCTTTGGCAACCACTTTCTTTTTTCTGTTTCTATTATTTTGAGTACTTTAGCTACTCCATAAGAGTGAAATAATATAGTATCTGTTTTTCTGATTAGTTTATCTCACTTGGTATGATGTCCGTGAGATTCATCCATGTTGTAATATATGACATGATTTACTTTTTAAGCCTCTATTTCATTATATGTGTACATAGCACATTTTCCTTATATATTCATCTTTAATGGACATTTGGGTCACTTCCGCCTAATGGGTATTGTTAATTATGCTCCATTGAATAAGAGTGTGCAAATATCATCTTGATATTATGCTTTGAATTTGTTTGGATATACGAGGCATCATACAGTTGTGAAAGCTGGGCATTGAATAAGGCAGATAGGAGAAGAACTGATGCTTTTGAATTATGGTACTGGAGATAAATGTTGAATATACCATGGACTGCCAAAAGAACCAACAGATCTGTCCTAGAAGTGCACCCAGAGTGCTCCTTGGGAGCAAGAATGGCTAGACTATGTTGTACGTATTTTGGACATGTTGTCAGAAGGTACCAGTCCCTGGAGAAGGATATCATGTTTGGGAGAGTAGCAAGTCAATGAAAAAAGGAAGACCCTTAACTAGATGAATTGACACAGTGACTGCAATAATCAGCTTAAACATAAAAGGGAGTGTCCCTGCCACAGAATCGAGGATTGTTTCATTTTGATGTACATAGGGTCTCTGAGTCAGACTTGACTCAATGGCACCTAACAACAATATGAGTTGTGACCAAAAACATGGTGCATGTTTGCATAAAAAATCTGTTTACATTAAAAGACACAGTGACATTAATCTGCCTCAAAATATTATGCCTGTCTTTGAACACACTTATCCCCTAGTTCTTGCCACTTTCTGAAGCAGTTCTGAGTGCCTTTATTTTCATCTTCCATCATGACAAGTTTCCATCATTTCTAGTATGGCAATTTCTGTCAAATAAAATGATCACACTGTGTCCTTATCCACCTTATTCACTGGATCTGACAATATGTGACTTCTGGCTCTTTACTAAAGTCAAAATGATCATGAAAGGTAAATGTTTTGAACTGATTCAGGACATAGAGGCAGCCAGGTCAGTGCAACTAAAGACACTCATGGAAAAGGAACTGCTTTCCAGAGCCACTTCAGAAAGTGGCCAGAAACAATATGTTCAAAGCTAGGGGAAATATTTTGAAGGGGATTATTGGCAATGTGTCTTTTACTGTAATAATTGCTGTCAATTTAAATGTTTACCATATCTTTTGATCATTAATCATGTGGTAATTCTATTTTTAATTTTTTTGAGGAGTCTCTATATTGTTTTCCATTCATAGCATCTACACTATTTTACATGATGGTTGTTAGGTGCCATCGATTTGATGTCCGACTCATAGTGACCCTATATACAATAGACAAAACACTACTGTCATACATCTCTGCTATTCATAGGGTTTTCAATGGCTGATTGTTTTCTGGGAGTGATTTGCTGGGTCCTTCTCCCAAACCTATAGCACCTGGTATTCCCAGGCAGTCTTCCGTCCAAATACTAGCCAGGCCTGACCCTGCTTAGCTTCCGAGATCTGACGAGATTGGACACCACAGTAGTACGGCTGTAGGTTTATAAGATGGTAAAACACAAATATTCTAATTTCTCTGCATCCTTGCCAAAACTTGTTATTTTCTGTCTTTTTGATAGTGTCTACTGTAATGAATATTAGGTGGTATCTCATTATGTTTTTGTTTCTTTGTTTGTTTTGCAGAACTGAAGGGTTGAACCCAGGGCCTTGCACATGCTGGGCAAGTGTCCCACCACTGAGCTGCACTCTCAGCCCCTTTCTTTATTTTTTGAGAGAGCCTTGCTAAATTGTATAGGCTGCCTCTGGTCTCCAACCTGTGATCCTTCTGCCTCAGCCTCCTGATTCACTGGGATTATGAGTGTGCACCAAGGTGCCCAGCTCATTATGGTTTTGAGTTGTACTTTTCTTAAATTATTGATGTTGAATATCTTTCCAGTTATGTCTGTGACCATTTGCATATCTTCCTTGAAGAAATGTCTTTTCAAGACTCTGTCCATATTTCAGTGGGATGTCTTTGTTGTTGTTGCTGAACTGTAAACCTTCCTTTTATAGTCTGAATAACACTTTCTTATCAGAAATACAATTTGCAAATATCTTCTCCTATTTTGAAGATTGCCTTTCATACTGATAATTGTTGCGTATAATGTGAAATTTTAAGTTTGATGTAATCTTGTTTGCCTATTTTTGCTTTTGTTGATTATAATTTTGATATCATGCATCCAAACAACAACAACAACAACAAAAAAAAAAACACCACACACACATTGTTAAACCCTATAGCCTGAATGTTTTCTTCTAGAAATTTTATGGGTTTAGGTCTTACATTTATCATTAATTCACTTAATCCATTTTGAGTTAGTATTTGTACATGGAGAAAGAGAAAAGTCCAATTCATTCTTTAGCTTAGCCCATGATAAATGTTATATTAAGGGCTTCAGCTGCTTCCTTTGTTACCTAGTGGTAACATTCCCTTTCTTGCTTTGCCTTTTATCTCCCCTATTTAAAAATCTTATCCATCACATTCTTATTTTTTTCAAATTATCCAAAACAGGAGGGACTTGTATATACTAGAATCAAGTTTTGCAGATGAATAAAATATTTATAAATATAATACTAGACAGTAGAATGACTGATACAACCCAGAAAGCTTTCTTACTAGAGCACATACTTTCAAGTAAGTTTTGCTTCTTCTTGAACCTTGTTTTTTTTTTCAAATTGTGTAAATCATATTTTAGCACCTCATGTGAAATATTACTCAACATACCATTGGTCTACAAAAATTCAATTCCTCAAGATTCAACTCTATATATTTGTGAAGGAGATGTGTCCATCATCATTATCATCAACACTTAACTTTTATTAAGTTCTAACTATTTGTGATTGCCTTAAATCTTAGCAACTCCACAGCTAGTCATGTAAAAGGTTCAGGGCAAATTATTAAATATTTGGTGGAAGACAATTTTTTCCATGACTGTAACTGAGCTTGAGTGATAGATGGTTCATTGAAACCCCGTTTTGTTCTACTGATTGTTTTCATGTGCTTAAGAAATGCCATGGTGGAACTGCATCTCAATTAGAGGACAAGAGTTGAAAATATTTTTGTGACATCATGACTGAGTGAGAAGAATTTGGAGTTCCTTGGTGTGCTGTAGCAGCAGACGATACAGCAAGATGGAAAGGGTGTTGGGAGAAGTCAGCAGGTGTCAAATGTCTTGGACCTGGAATGGTGTGGAACACAGCCTAGTGACTTGGCGGTAGAAACAGACAAAGAAATTAAATCCAGTTCTTCATGACATAGTTAGTTTAAAAGATCTATCACTAATTAACACTTAGAAAATAAGTTTACAATGAAATAATTACATGAAATATGTAGAACAATGTTTATTGATTTATTTATAATACTCATCAATAACTATGGTTGCAGCCAACACAGTTTTTAAGTGGACTATGGTATATGCATTGGTGAATTATTGTTGTTTGTTGTTGGTAGGTGCCATCAAGTCAGGCCCGCGTCATGTTGACCTACAACAGAATGAAACACTCCCTGACACTGTGCCATGCACTTGGATCATTTTTAAGTTTAAGCTCATTGTTGCAGTCACTGTGTCAACCCATGTAGTTGAGGGTCTTCCTTTTCTTCTTTGAATTGCCACTGTCCCAAATATGATGTTCTTCTCCAGGATTGATCCCTCCTGACATGTCCAGAATACATAAGATACAGTCAAGTGTTGTTTTCAGGGAGCACTCTAGTTGCACTTCTTCCAGAACAGATCTGTTGGTTTTTTTGGCCCATGGTATATTCAATATGCATCTTCAGCACCATAATTCAAAAGCATCAGTTTTTCTCCTGTCTCTCTTATTTACTGTCCATCTTTCACAAGCATCTGATGTGACTGAAAATACCATGGCAGGAATCGAGCACACCTTTATCTTCAATGTGACACCTTTACTTTTCATCACTTTAAAGAGGTCTTTTGCAACAGCTTTTCCCAATGTAATATGTCTTTTGATTTCTTGACTGCTGCTTCTGTGGGTGTTGATTATAGAACCAAGTAAAACAAAATCTTGGACAACTTCACTCTTTCCTCCATTTATCATGAAGTAGCTTACTGACTCAGTTGCAAGGATTTATGTTTTCTTGATGGTGAAGTGAAATTCATACTGACGTTTGCATTCTTTAATCTTCATAGCAAGTGTTTCAAATCCTCTTCAGTTTCAGCAAGTTGTGTCATCTGCATAATGCAGATTGTTAACCAGTCTTCCACCAATCCTGATGCCATGTTCTTCTTCATGAAGTGCAGCTTCTCAGATTATTTACTCAGTATAGAGACTGAAAAGGTACAGTGAAAGGATACAGCCCTGATGCACACGTTTCCTGTCTTTAAACCAAGCAGTGTTTCCTTGTTCTGTTTGAATGACTGCCTCCTGGTCCATGTACACATTCCTCATGAGTACAATTAAGTGTTCTGGTATTCCCATTCTTCATATCTTATCCATAATTTGTGGTGATCAACATAGTTAAATGTATTTGCATAGTCAATAAAACATAGACATCTTTCTGGGATTTTCTTCTTTAGGCCAATATCCATCTGATGATAGCAATTATGTTCCTGGTTCCATGATCTCTTCTGAATCTGGCTTCATTTTTCCAGCAGTTCCCTGTCTATATACTGCTGCAGTCGCTTTTGAATGATGTTTTGCAAAATTTTACTTGTGTGTGATATTAATGATATTGTTCAATAATTTCTGCATTTGTTTGGATCCTGTTTATTGGGAATAGACCCAAATATTGATCTGTTCCAGTCAGTTGACCAGATGCCAAATCTGTTGGCATAGACAAATGAGCACTTCCAGTACTGGCCTGTAAAAGTTCACATTTTCTTTCCTGTACTTAGGAGTTGTACCCAGGGCTTTGCACATACTTTGCAAGTGTTCTACCACTGGGTTTCATGCCCAGCCCCCCCTTTTTTTTAATTTTGAGTCAGGGTCTTGCCAAATTTCACAGGCTGCCCTCAAACTTGACATTTTCCTGTTTCCACCTCTGTAATCACTGGGATTATACCACCACACCCAGTAAAAGTCACATTT
This sequence comes from Pedetes capensis, assembly GCA_007922755.1. Taxonomy (NCBI): domain Eukaryota; kingdom Metazoa; phylum Chordata; class Mammalia; order Rodentia; family Pedetidae; genus Pedetes; species Pedetes capensis. The sequence goes on from VMDO01001173.1 coordinate 161,804, forward strand.
CTAAGCATAGTTAACAAAATAGGAAAATGCTCATTACAAAACAAAAGTATATTACTAATTTGTATATACAATTAGTAATATATGAAGATTGAGGCAAAGTTTAATAGTCAGGAAAATTTGGAAGGCTGTACTTCAAAATACTATTAAGTTTTCTCTAGATCCCTAGAGTATAAGAGGGGTAGGAATGTAGTCCAGTGGCAGAGTGCTTGCCTAGCATGTGTAAGGCCCTGAACCAATCTCCAGCACTCAAAAATAAAAAAAAAAAAATTATGAGATTATTTTCTTCATTTTATTTCTCTATAGTTTCTAAATTTTATGCAAAGAATATGCTTTACTCACTTCCTTGAGATTATAATTTTGAGAATTTAATCCACAAATTATCACTTTAAGAATAACTTATGAATGCAAAATTCATACCTGGGGAATATATTGTAATTAATAAATATTATAAAAATGGGACAAAGCAGAATCAAATATAAAAAATCTCAGAGTCAGCATGCCAAAAAGGTATAAAACTATCTAGTTTATTAAGTACTGCTTGTCATAAAATCTTAGAAAAGTACTAGAATAAAAATCCAGAGTTACAACCAAAATTTCATGGCGAGGCCATTTTATAATTATTTGATAACAAAATCAACTATAAAATATAATACACACATAAGGAATATAAAAATAAAATAATTGTCTTGGTCTAAATTAGTACTTTTCTCTAACCATTCAGCAAACCAAGTCTAATGAAAGACTCACAACATTAGAAGGAGTTTTACAAAGTTCTTACAAATACTATAGATGCAAATGTTTGAAGCTTGAAAAATATCTTGCTATATGTACTATTATTTTCTAAATATGTTGTTGTTGTTGTTAGGTGCCATCGAGTCAGTATCCGATTCATAGCGACCCTCATAGGGTTTTCAATGGCAGATTGTTTTGGGATTGCCTTGGGAGTGGGTTGCCAGGCCCTTCTCCCATTTTTGCGGTGCTGGGAATTGAACTCGGGACCTCATAGACTGCAGCGCAGCGCTCTACCAACTGAGCTAAATCCCAGCCCCTCATCGGACTCATAGTGACCTTGTATACAACAGGTGAAACACTATTGTCAGTGCTTCTCTGCTGTTCACAGGGTTTTCAATGGCAGATTGATTTTTGGGAGAGGGTTGCCAGGTCCTTCTCCCAAGCCTACAGTATCTGGTGTTCCCTGGCAGTCTCCCATCCAAGTACTAACCAGGCCCAACCCTGCTTAACTTCCAAGATCTGACAGGATCGGATGCCACAGGGCTATGGCTGCAGGCATATGCAAAATAGTGAAATACAGTTGCATTTCAGTGTTATCACATTCACACAGGTGGCTTGTCATTGTGTTCCATATCAATGAGTATCATATGGGGATCCAACTAAATTATAGATATTGAATGTGCAGATCTTAAACGAACAACAGTAAAAACTCTTTTTAACACAATCTTGGAAACTGATTATTAATTGAGTACCATATAAGACAGGAACCACTTTTAGTTTTGTTAGGTGTGATAATAGCATTGTGGTTATGTGGAAAAAAGTTATGACTGGTTTTATTTTTGAGATATACACATACGTGGATGTGAAAACATGGAACATTGCTTTCAAATATGTCAGCAAAGAAATGAAGGAAAGAAAAGGTAATAAGCAAGTAAAGGAAATAAACTATTTATAATTTTTAATCCCAATATTTAAGAGTTAAATAGAAATTACATTGTAATATTTGCTCAATTTTTGAATCAATTGTTTATTAATATAAAAATTTAACATAATCAATATATTGTAGTATTGCAAATAATGAATTAGATAACTTGTAAAAATAGAGTGAATAATTTTTAAAGAAAAAATGTAGGAAATTATATATATTTAATTTTTATTTCTCAGAAGAGTTGTCTCAAGTTTTAGGATGTCCAGCACCGCAAAAATGGGAAAAGGATCTGGCAATCCACTCCCAAGGCAATCCCAAAACAGCCAGCCATTGAAAACCCTATTAGGGTCGCTATGAATCGTATACAGACTCGATGGCACCCAACAACAACAACAACAATTTCACCTGTTGGTGATTCTCGTAGTAATAACAAGGTCCAGGATCCACGACCAAGGAGCTAGACACAAACAATGTACCTGTATTATACTCCTTTATCTTGCACACAGTCAATGTCCAGGCAAAGAGCAAATCACTGCAAACAGTAATAAAAGGAGCTATCTTGGTAGTTTCTTTTATTCTCCCCAAAGAAGATCAGTGATGATAAAAACTGTGACTGTGAAGAACTGAATGGAAATCTGTTTTATTCCTCAGGTGAAATATTTGTCTCAGAAACTGAGAATTAATTTTTTCAAGAAAAAAACTGATTTTGGTAAGTATAATGAGACCCCAATAGGCAAGTGGTTTTTATTTGGCAAAGTAAAACATTGCCCACTTAAAAAACTGGAATAGGAAATGATTCTCTCCAAATAACTATCCCCATCAAAAACAGGAAGTTCAACCAGTTTACAAGGTCAGAGACCATCACTCAATAAGCAATTTTAAAAAATACCTAAGCAGATAAAACTATGAACAAACCAACAGAAGGGGAAATTGGAGCCCTGCCTTTGTGAATTTCTTCTTGAGTTGCATTTACTAAATCTTCTCTTTCAGCTCCATACCTACTTTCTTTCAGATCCCAACTTGATTTTTTTCTCTATTTGTTTTTGATTAACAGAATCCTGGACTCTTTTCTTTAATACTAGCTAAAATAGAAACCCATCATTGCCTCTAGGAAGTACTTCTCTTTTTTTCCAGTACCGGGGGTTGAACCCAGGCCCTCACTCTTTCATGCTTTGCAAGTGCTGGACCACTGAGCTGTACCACCCCAGCCCTTTTTTTTTTTTTTTTTTTTTTTTTTAGTTTTTGAGACAAGGTCTTGCTAAATTACGTGGACTGCCTCTGGTCTCAAATTTGCGATCCTCCTGCCTCTGCCTCCTGAGCCGCTGGGATTATAGGTGTGCGCCACGGTGCCTGGCTTTAGGAAGTACTTCCTAGGATCACCCATTCTGATTACACTGCCGTGCCAAACCCAGGCCCTGAGGGTGCTGTTGGCCACTCATTCCTTGTAGGAGGTATGGGGAAATGCTGCCTTCGGACATTCTTACCACAATCTCTATCTAGGAGACATCTGGGCTCATTTATAATTCACAGAGAACTTCTATTTGGCATCATGACACATTTTCCAGTATGTGTCTACCTATATTTTGGATCTTATTCCTATTGCAGATGTCCAATATCTTCATGATGCTTCCTGGCTCCCTGCTTCATCCACTTTAATCATTCTTCCCAACTACCAGTTTCAGAGCAGTGTCCAACGTTTCAGACTTTTCCACTGTTCTTTTTCTGTTTCTGATCCCCAAATAAATGGATGCCTCATCCTCTCAGGGACTTAATTTCTGCCATGTATGGTCAGCTAAACTATAAGTGTCCATCTCAGCAAATAAAAATTAATGAAAGTTTTAAAACAATATTTTGAAATATCTGCTGGGCGCGGTGGTGCACACCTGTAATCCCAGTGGCTGGGGAGGCGGAGGCAAGAGGATCACAAGTTCGAGACCAGAGGCAGTCTGCATAACTTAGCAAGACCCTGTCTCAAAAAAAGTGGAAAAAAAAATGGGCCGGGGTGCAACCCAGTGGTCCAGCACTGGCAAAGCATGCAAGCGAGAGGCCTGGGTTCAACCCCCAGTACGGCAAAAAATATGTGTGTGTGTGTGTGTGTGTGTGTGTGTGGTGTTGTTGTTGTTAGGTGCCATCAAGTCGGTATCAGACTCATAGCGACCCTGCGTACAACAGGCGAAAACACTATTATCAGTGCTTCTCTGCTGTTCATAGGGTTTTCAATGGCCGATTGATTTTTGGGAGTGGGTTGCTGGGTCCGTCTCCCAAGCCTACAGCAACTGGTGTTCCCAGGTGGTCTCCCATCCAAGTACTAACCAGGCCCAACCCTGCTTAGCTTCCGAGATCTGACAGGATCAGATGCCACTGGGCTACGGCTCGCTGGTTTGTATCCGGCTTGAAGGAGTGTGTGTGTGTGTGTGTGTGTGTGTGTGTGTGTGTGTGTATGTATGTATGTATATATATATGTATGTATGTGTATACACACACACACACACACACACACACACACACACACGTTGTTGTTGTTGTTAGGTGCCGTTGAGTCGGTGTCCGACTCATAGCGACCCTCATAGGGTTTTCAATGGCTGACTGTTTCAGGATTGCCTTGGGAGTGGATTGCCAGGTCCTTCTCCCATTTTTGTGGTGCTGGGAATTGAACTCAGGACCTCAGAGACTTCAGCGCAGCACTCTACCAACTGAGCTAAATCCCAGCACACGCACGCGCGCGCACACACACACACACACACACACACACGCCATGAAGAGCTCAAGGCGGCCTCTTTATTTAGCAGCATGTGGCACACATGGAGTTGAGGACATTTTTCCTGCTTGAAATGTCTTTCGCTGCACATGCAGTCAGTAGCTTGTAAGGATGGCACTGCATGAAACTAGCACAGAGAATAATTCTCAAGTCCAGTTGAGTCAACTTGAAGGAGGTTCAGAAATTTGGAGGCAGAATTTGAATGTAGCTGGAATTCCCAAAGAACAGAAGGAAGCAGATTCCATGCTCACCTGTAGGTTAGTCTCTGTGAAAAATGAGATTTAGTAAATATTCAGCAAAAGACAGATAGAAAAGATTCAAGAATGAGTGGGAAGAATTTAAGTTTCTTCTGTATTTTTCTTTTAGCATTAATTACAATACCTGATACATAATAGAAACTCAGTAAATATTTTTTCACTGACTAAGAGTTATTCCTCTCTGAGGGCCAAAGATATAATGTCAAAATCTTGAAGCAGAAAACGAGTAGCTCAAGGCTGAGGAAAACCAATGTAACACAAACAGTATCAAAAAAACCTAAGAAGTGTGATAAGAATAAAGAAGTTACTTATGTTGGCTCTCAGGAAGATGTCACCATGTCTAATTACTGTTAAAATTCATTTACTTAAAGCAAAAAAAAAAAAATAAACCCTCCTTAAATCCTTTGCTTTCCTCCTGCTCTTCATTTATACTCAGGTTTTTGAAGTCTTCCCTCTGGCAATACTTTTGAAGAACACAAGAGGGCGTCCTGTTTTAACTGTTCAGAATCCCTCTAAAATTTTCCAATCCTTCCAGGAGCATTTCCATGAAATAATATTTAAAATAGCACAACTTTTAGAGAAGTTACTGTGTAACTTTTTACACTTGGATATACACATTTTATTTTACCCTGAATTTATACAAACTATGTAATTACTGAGGGTTATTCCAAGTCTAAAAACAAGGGGACAAATACAAATCACAATGTTCTGAAGAGTATGGGTTAGAACTTGCATTTTGCTTTGTACTATGGCAACTTGTCTGTGGAAATAGACTTCTTTTCTGCCTTTCCTTACTTGATAAGTATAATGTTGTTTCAAAGATCTAGGACAAACAATAGTTCTCAAGAAAATGATTGTAGGAAACATGTATGTTGTCATATAAAACAATTACTCATATGTATGTACAAGTATTTATGTGTGTATTATATGTGTGTGGTTATATGTTATGTGTACATTTGTAAAAATTAAGATGTCCTCAAAAATACCATTCTCTCAAATATTACTATTATAGATACTATTTTCTCATTTGACTACTGATTTATAGTTGCTTCACTGAGATATGAGAATGTGTGCTTTGGTCACTAAATGCTTAGCTTCCCATAGTTGCCCCTGCAGGGTAGTCACACTTGGATCACGGGACATGCGTCACCCCAAGGAAAGTGTTTTTCAAACCAGCTCCCTTTGATGTGGCAATTTCAGCTTTCCCTCTGGCCAAATGTGGCCAAATTGTTGTAACGCTAGCACCTGGGTTAAAATAGACTTCACATATGTGAAACTGTCAAAAAGTAATAGAAATCAATCATTTAAACAGTTGAAATCTAGGCTATAGGTCAGTGGTAGAGTGCTTCTTAGCATGCACAAGGCCCTGGGTTCCATTCTCACCACTGGGGCAGGGGGGAAGGGAGTAGATGTCTAATTTGTTAATGAACGTATAGGTTTCCCTGACCTCTCAAGCATGATCAAACTGAATTTTTGGTAGCCATTAAAATATTATTGACTTTTTTCCTTTCAATTCTAGTCCTCTTGAAACTTCTTGAAGGATGGCCCTGATGTCCTTAGAGCCTTTCTGAAAGATAATTTAAGATCACTATTTTCTTCCCAAACTGAAAACTCTTTGGAGTTCTTCACTGTGAAGCTACATTTAATATTTAGAAATTATTCTGTGACTTGAAAATTACAATTGACTCAAAATATACAAGTGATTGAAAGGATTTTATTCTGTAAATAAAGACCTCTTTAAATCTCAAAATATTTTAAATAATTACAAAATATTTAAATTAGTTTATTGAAGACAAATAGTCATTTAATACCAATTGTCACTGCCACTAGCAAAATCACTGAAGGTTCAACTAAATTAAATCTATAAATACCTGGTATTTGAGAATAGTATCCTCATAATTTCTACAGATGACAAACTGTAAATCTGACTCATAGTGACCCTATGTACAAAAGAATGAAATACTTCTTGACACTGTACTGTGCCCAGAACTATGTTAATACTTCTCTGCAGTTCATAGGGTTTTCAATGGCTGATTTTTTCAGGATTGCTTTTGGAGTGGATTGCCATCTTTTTCCCATTTTTTGCGGTGCTGAGGATCGAACCCAGAGCCTTAGAGACTGCAGAGCAACACTCTCCCAACTAAGCCAAATCCCAGCTAGAAATACACACACACACACACACACACACACACACACACACGCACACACACACACATACACACACATATGTATATATGTATGATATATATATACACACAAACATATATACATATATATACATATCCCAAAAGCTAAGTCAATCAAAACTATAGCTTCAAAAATTAACATTGCAGGAATCATAGCACAGATTATTTTTAATTGATGGTAAATTAGAGACTTTGTACTTGTCTAATTTCTATTCAAGTGCATATTTCTTGAGTATCATTTAACTTTTCTTAATCTCATCTTCCTCATCTGAGTCAACAATTAGAAAAAGAGCAAACATTATTAGATAATGACTATGAAAATGTATTCAATTTCATTACAAAAAATGCAAATTATGACATGTATAAGAAAAATAAAAATATTTTGAAACCAATGAAATATCCAGTTTTAATGAAGATATTATGCAACTAGTTGTAATTTTATTGCTAATTTTAATAAGGCTGGGGTTCAGGTCAGTTGGTAGTGTGCTGCTCTGCACTCTCTGAGGTGCCAGGTTCAATCCCCAGCACCACAAGAATGGGAGAAGGACGTGGCGATCCTCTCCCGAGGCAACCTTGTGAATCAGCCATTGAAAACCCTATGAGGGTCACTGTGAATCGGGCCTGACTTGACGGCACCTAATAACAGTTTTATTAAATATTAAAACAGTCATTTTGAAAAAGAATTTTGCAGGACAGTTCAAAAGACAATATCCCATACATTTAGAGAGAGAGAGAGAAAAAAATTACTGAGCATCTCCAATGTAATGATTTTGTTGTTGTTGTTGTTTTAAGGTGCTATCAAATATAGTGATTTAGTGGCTGGAAGTACAAAGGCTAGTCTACAGTGGTATACCACCTTGTCCTCATGTTCCTTACTGTCTCCTATTACTTTAACTTGAAAAGAAACACCTTTATGTGCATGGCTAATTTCTAATCAGGATAAGGACTGACAATCCACTTCCAAAGCAATCCTGAAACAGCCATTGAAAACCCTATGAGTGTCGTTATGAGTTAGAACCAACTTGATGGTGCTTAGCAACAATTTCTGATACTCTCCAGATATAATCTAAGTGTCCAACAATTGACAAAGCAACAATTAAATTTTAGTTTGTCAATATCCTATAAAACAATATAATCATTATAATGAGAATTATGAATACAGCAATCAGAAAATGTTTCTGATAAAATGTTTGCTGAATGAAAAATAGGAGTTGATGATGTCCCATGCATTTATAAAAGATATATATGGAAAAAGCCTGGAAAGGTATATCAGAATGAAAGAATGAGATGAATTCAATATTTCATATAGTGTTTGCTATTATTTTTATCACAATGGTTTATATAATAATTTGAAAACATCAGTGAGACAAATAACATTTTTCATGACATCATAATTGCTGTGCCTGCCTCACGTAATTCTAAAATATCTCATACAATTGACTCAAAATATACAAGTAGTTGAAGAGATTCTAGCTTGTTGATAAAGACTTCTCAAGTCTCAAAATAAAGCAATCCAAAACTATGTTTCATGAACATTCCATATAATTTTTAAAATTTAATTTTGATTATTTTTGGAAATTTATTTATTCCGAGATTTTTTTTTTTTTTGCTACACACATTAATCTAAGCATTCTTTATGTCTGGTATTTGTGTATTATACCTCTACTTGATGTTATTAATATTCTAGAGTCAAATAAGTTTGGAAATGCCAAACTAATAGATATAAAAGTACTTTGAAACCTGTACAACGTTTTGTAAATAAAAGACTTTATTACTGTAATGAATGGTTCCTTGAATCATCTTGCTTTTCTTTGTTTATACTAAGAAGATTAGTTTAATAACATTTTTAACTTGGAAAAATCTTTCTTCTTTCTATCTATGAGTAAGGAAGTTTGACTTCACCAAAGGAATGTGAAGACACAGTTGGTTTATTGTGTTTAAAATAGTCTTAGGGAAGAACTGATAAAACAAGCCCTTACATCATGAGAACAGTAAACAGCAGGAAACCATGCTCCAGAATGATCTGTACACACTACACAGAGTGACACTGCCTGAACCTAGACACACAGGGAAAGCCGTTTTCCTACAATTCTCTAGCAGGGACAGACCACCTAAAATTGGAAGGAAGATGTGAATAAGGTGGAGGTCATGGTTGGCTATATAGCCCCTATCTTGAGGATTTGAGAGAGGGAGAAAGTAATTAAAATTCAAAGAAGGATAGAAGTTTTATTCTCTGTATTTTTTGTTTTGTGTATATTTGTTTCACTACTTCTTCATTACTAAGAGAAAAAGCAAGAAAAGGTTTAGTTTAATAAAAAATAGCAGTAAAACTTGGTCCAGTTACCAAAGAATAGAGAACTGTGATGCAGAATTCTCCCTAACAACTGGAATCATGGAGGAAGAGCCCCAGACAGGCTGACCAGAAGACATGAGCACCCTGAAAAGGGAACAAGGAGAACCACAAAGCCCTCTTTCCATTCAGTTTTTGTTATTTCCTTGTCTAACTGAATCAGCTCAATCCATTGAATAACACTGAATGGAAACAGGCAATTTTCTCTCAATGGCAATTTTTAGCCAGAGCTAAAAGTCCTCCTCTACAACTCACTTCTTTTTTAACCCAATTCTTTATTTATAAATAGGAAACATAATGCCTTTTAAATCAACATCCCCCCAAATTTTTGCAAATATCAGAAGAAAAAATATATCAAAACTATCATTATTGCATGATAGTACTCCCTAACCTTTAATAAGATAAGACCCATCAATCAAATGTTAGTAAGAGTACACTTCAAGTGTTCGGAACTCCTTTATCATATCATAAAAGTTGCCTCCCATTCCTTTGCTAAGAGTTTTGATACTAAATGAATGTTATGTTATGTCATGAGTATTTTCTGCATCTGAGATGATTATATCACATTTTATCTTTTGAAAATGTAATAGTTAAAAAATATAAATACAACCACATAAAATATAATAGTAAAAATAAAATACAAAGAGAAAAATCAGTATGTTTTTGTTGTTAGGTGCCGTTGAGTCGGTATTCAACTCATAGAGACCCTCATAGGGTTTTCAATGGCTGACTGTTTTCAGGATTGCCTTGGGAGGGGATTGCCAGGCTCTTCTCCCATTTTTACAGTGCGGGGAAATGAACTTGGGACCTCAGAGACTGCAGCGCAGCTCTCTACCAACTGAGCCAAATCCCAGCCCCCAAAATCAATATAGATAACACTTAATCAACAAAAAACAAAAAATAATGCCTTCAAAAGGATCAATAAAATTGATAAACCAACAAAGAAAAAAATTCTAACCCCAAGAATGAAAGATAAAAGATATCTTTACAGATTTTTCAGATAAAAGAATAATAAGAAAACATTACAAACAACATTACAAATATAAATTCAACCATTTAGGGGAAAGGAATCAATTCCTTGATAACTTGAAAACTCAACCCAGATGACATAAGTTGAATGGTCTTATAACTATTAAAGAAATTGAACTCATAGTTTTAAAATTCTGAAAAAGACATCTCCTGGGCTAAATGGTTTTACCTGTGAGTTCTACCAAACATTTAATAGAAAATCATGTTGATTCTGCATATTTTTCCAGGATAAGAGGAAAAACTTCACACTCTATACAAAAATTAATACAAAATAAATCATAGATCTAAGTGGAAAATATGAAACTAGAACTAATTTTCAGTCAGCCATAACTAAAAATCCTCCCCTACAATTCACTTCTTTTGAATTCAACAATTCTTTATTTGTAAATAGGAAATTTAATGCCTTTTAAATCAATACCTCCCAAATTTTTTGCAAATATCAAAAAAATCTAAGCTATTGTTATTGCACAATAGTATTCCCTAATCTTTAATGAGGTGAGATTCATCAATCAGATGTTAGTGAAGAGTACATTTCATGTGGTGCTAAAATCTTGAGAAATACAGAAATCAGAGAAATAAGCCTGTCAAATCTAGATGACTAAATTAAGAATAATAAGCAAACCTATGTTTCTGGAGCAAATTACTCTCAACTTATTTTTAATAAAATCAAATCCATTTTTATTTCTATTTTATTGTATATATATATATATATATATATATATATGTATGTATATCCATATACTCTCATTAAAGGCCTTTTATTGATATGTGTCAGATTTATTATTATGATCTAAATTTTTAGACCTAGTCAATTTAAAGAAAGAGGCATATAACAGTGAAGAGAATTAATCTCTACATGTTTATAAATCTATAACTGGTGGGGAGTGAGGAGAATCTGACCAAAGCATTCTACAAAACTTGCAGGATAGTAAGAATTTTACTTTCAGGAAGATGAAATAGATATATTTTTCTCTTTCTCCATCTACCTAGGCTTAATGGGCTGGGGTTTAGCTCTGTTGGTAGAGTGCTGCTCTGTGTACTCTGAAGGCCTGGGTTTGATCAACAGCACAGCAAAAATGGGAGAAGCACATGGTAGTCCACTCCTGAATCAATCTCAAAATTAAGCAGGCATTGAAACCCTATGACTAGCAGAAAAGCACTGACAGTGCCTGGCACAGTGTTGGGGAGTATTTCATTTGTTGTACATAGGGTTGCTATGAGTCAGAGGGGACTCAACGGCATCTAACAACAGCAAGCAACAACAACGAAAAAGTAGGATTAACTAAAACCCCAGGAAATTATATTTAAGATAAATATAAAAGATTCTGAAGGATGTGAGTCAGTTAGAGGCTTGGATCCTAAAGACTGGCATGTTGATGAGTTACCTGTTTTTTATTTTGTCTCATATTATCCTAAAATGAGAGCTGAAAAAGGTCAGAATACCAGTAAACGTAGTTTTAAAGCCCCACCATTGCCTACTCTCCCTAGCCAAAGGCACCAGAAAAGGCAGCTTGAAAGGATAGAAAAGTTTTAGCAAATAACTGTTCTACGATATCTAAATCACACACACACACACACACACACACACACACACACGTGATAGCCACTCATCCAGCTAGCCATGTTGGTTAAAAGTCCATAGTGAACCTAAACTTTCCACTGTTACCAGACTGTAACAAAATGGCCGAACTCCCTCACCACTCACTGTCTCTTCCTTGAGTTGTAATAAGGTTGAACAGGGAGCTGGGAATCCCTGCTCAGGGATAGACAGAGGCTCCTATTACTGAAAAATCACTGGAGACCACATGGGTTTATGGACTTCCATCCTTAAAAGACAGTGGTAAGGGACCTTTACCCACTTTTAAGGGGGCTGGAGTTTAGCTCAGTTGATAGAGATTACTCTGTGCACTCTGAGGTCCTGGATTCAATCCCTGGCACTGCAAAAGTGGGAGAAGGACCTGGCACTCACTCCTGAAACAATCCTAAAACAATAAGCCATCAAAAACCCTATGAGTAGCAGAGAAGCACTAACATATTGCCGGGCATGGTACAGTGTCTGGGATGTTTCATTCTGTTCTACATAGGGTCACTATGAGTCAGACCCAACTCCACAGCATCTAGCAACAGGAACAATATCCCCTTTCAATGAGGTGGTAAAAAAGAGACAGACTGAAGAGTTACATTTACTGCTATTTTACTACATTACTGCTTTTACCACTGCCCAGCTGTAATGAGGCCACCCTCCATCTCTGTGTCACCATTGGCCATGTGGAGAATAGTAACAAGGCACTCCTACCCCTTCCAGCTGGGAAAGGAGTAGTAGAGGCCTAGAGGGAAACAGGAACTCTACCCCCTACTCCCTGTAGTATTAAGATGTCTTCTCCTCCCCATTTTGGTGTTGATAGAAGCTGAGCAGAGAACCTGGATGTCTACCCCCACCTGATAATAAATAAGTGGTATCTCCTGCTTTCCCTGCTAGAGTGGTGTCAAAAGAGGTAGGATAAAGGGTTTAAAGAAAAATTGAAATCTCATAATACTCTGTATGTCCAAAAATTATTCGTTATTTCAAGAACTAGTAAAATCTAAATCTGAATGAAAAAGACAAACAGAGATGCTAGAATTTTCTATAATTTTCACAACTGTGAGCTATACTTACCTTAAAATATGTCTAATTTTTAGAATAAGGTATTCAAGTAAACAAATATTATTTTCTTGAAAAAGTCAACAAGACGTGAGGTTATCAACACTTTTATGACAATGCATTTGACAACTTAGATATAATGAAGAAATGCCTTCTAATATAAAATTTACTACCGTTGACACAAGAAGATATAGAGATTCTAAATAGCCCTATGGCCATTTTTTAAAAACTAGACTTATAGACAAAAGTTTTTCCACAAAAATAAACGCTACAACCAAGTGGATTAATTCTTTGGTGCAGCTGAGGAGGAAATAATACCAATATTACACAAAACTCTTTCACAAAATCAAGTAGGAAGAAATTCTTTCTAACTCAACTTACTGGGTCAGTATAATACATATCAAAACCCAGTAAGCATTATAAGGACAAACTATTATCAAATTAAATCCATTAGTATATAAAGGAATAACGTACAATGACCAAATTGAGTTTATTCTAGGAATGGAAGCTTGTTATACTTAAAAGATCATAGATACTTCCATGTTTTGAAACCTGATGCTTAGAGGGATGTTTGGTACTAGGATTGGAGATCTCTTGGATAAAGAGCTTCATTTAGAAGTCTTTGCCTGAGAAAGTTGGGTAGAAGCTAGATTCCTTTCATGGGAAGTTAGCTACACTTCAGGCAAGACGTGAAATAAAACCAGCTTTGGAGTCTTTCATCTGATTTTTGAGAATGATAAAATGAGGTTTTAAAATACTGAATCTTTTGATTGTTACTTTTTGCTCTTTCTAGATTCAGGTTTATTTTGTTCATTACTTACAACAATGTGACCATTACATACAGTAATTTGTTTCTCATTTCTTCCAGTAGATATTTCTCCCGTTCCCCTGCCATGTTTCTCATTGGCCCATGGATTGCAAAGTCAACTGTTATGAGGCAATATGGAGACATCCTCTCTGAAGCAAACAGAAGTAAAATTTCAGTTCCCTTTATTAAAAGACCATTTGATACTACAAATAAGAGAGTGTTTGTTGCCTTCTAAATTGTTAAGGCTTAATTGTTGCAATTTCAGATTTTCTGACTTGGGTATTTCACTCTAGTTTCAGATGTTTTACATGTTTCGGACTCTGATAAATGGAGAAAATTTACCAGAAAGAATATCATTCTAGGAAAAGAAGTTAAATAGGACAATAGGGGCTGAACTATTGCTCATATTAGGGCCTAAGATGGTCTTTACTGTGGTCCATTTCATGTGATCAGAATAAGATATGAAAAAGATCTATTTTTCATTTTATTTGAATTAGAGCATTCATGAGACATGAATATCTCCAAAAGCTCTGTTTTGTAGTCTTTAAGGATTGAGTTTGCTGTCGAGAGTAATAACAAGAGATCTTGACTGCGAATCCAATTTGTATGTGATTATAATCCACATATGATATATTGTTGTTGTTGTTGTTGTTGTTGTTAGGTACTGTCCAGTCAGGTCCAACTCATAGTGACTTCATAGAGTTTTCAGTGGATGATTGCCTTGGGATTGTTTCAGGAGTGGGCTTCTACTTCCTTCTCCTGTTTTATGTGGTGCTGAGGATTGAACCCAGGGTCCCTGCATGCACAGAATGGCACTCTACCAACTGAGCTAAACTCCAGCCCACCTGACTTTTTAGCCCTCTAAAAGTGTTGAAAATGTGCAAATTAGAGTTGAGAATATATAGCAAATCATTTCACTACAAAAAAAAATAACTGAGCATAAAATAAGACAGTAATACAGGAAGATAAGGGACAAGAGTTGATAAGACAATAGAAGATAAGTAACAAAATTACAAATGTCCACCCATATCAGTAATTACTTTAAATGTAAATGCATTAAACCTGCCAATCAAAAGATAGAAATTGGCAGATGGGTCAAAATTCATGATATAACTCTACAATGTCTATAAGAAATACACACTGGATTCAAAGGCACACATAGAATGAAAATGAAAGGATGGAAAAAGATATTCCATGGAAATAATAACCAGAAGAGAACAGGGATGGTTATACTAACATCAGGAAAAAATAGATTTTAAATTAAAAATGGTTATAAGAAGGAAAGAAAGCATATATACACATATATGCATAATATGTATGATTTAGTATGGCAAGAAGTTATAAAAGTTATAAATTTTATGTACCAAATAATGAACCAAAATACCTGAAGCAAAAAGTGACAGAAATGAAAAGAGAAACAGTTCTATAATAATAGAAACTTCAATGTCCCACTCTCGATAATGGATGTAGCAACCAGATGTAAATATGAAAACAAAGAACCTAAATAATACAATAAACTAACTAGTTATGACATATAGAACACTCTATCCAAAACAACTATATCAAGTTCACGTGGAACATTTTGTAGGATAGAAAATATGTCAAGCCACAAATTAAGTCTCAATATACTTAAAAAGACTGGTTGTTGTTATTAAGTGCCATTGAGTCAGGTCTGACTCACAGCAGCCCTCATAGAGTTTTCAATGGCTAATTCTTTTGGGATTGCTTTGGGAGTGGATTGCCATGTCCTTCTCCCATTTTTGCAGTGCTTGGGATTAAACCCAGGTCTTCAGAGTGTGTGGAGCAGCACTCTACCAACTGAGTAAAATCCCAGCCACTTACAAAGATAGATATGCAAAATATCTTCTCTGATCACAGTAAGATAGTATTTTGTTTTTGTTAGGTGCCATGGAGTCAAGTCCAGCTCATAGTGTTTTGATGGCTTTTGCAATTGCTTTGGAAGTGGGCTGCCATGTCATGTCCTTCTCCCATTCATGCAGTGCTGGGAATCAAACCTGATTCCTCAGAGTATGGAATAGCACTCTACCAACTGAGCTAAGCCCCACCCTGAGATGATATTAGAAATAAATTACTAAGGTAAAACTGGTAAATTCATATATTTATGGAAATTAAATGATACACTCTTAAATAATCAAAGGATCAAAGAAGAAATCAAAGGACCACAACATACTTTTACTTATGAGATATAGTGAAAGCAATGCTGGTAGAGAATTGTATAGCTATAAAAACTTATACTACAAAGTAAGAAAGCTTTCAAAACAATAACCTCATTTTACAACTTAGGGACTATAATAACAAAATGAACCCAAACTAACAGAAGGAAGAACATAATAAAGACTAGCAAAGAGATAAATTGATATAAAAATTAAAAAAAAAAAACAAACCAGAGGAACAAATTAAACCAAATCCTGGATGATTTTACTGGCAAATTCTAAGGAACACTTAACTAGTGAAATGCTCTAACTGGAACTTAACCAGTGACATCGGGTCACTAAGATGCATATCATTTTTAAGGGCCTATAGGTATTTGGTTTTGCTGCAAGTTGCTTTATGTTTTAGTTTAAACCTTTGTGAAAATGTTTGCTAGTGATTGCATGAGTGTTTGAGCAGAATTCATATATATGAAGTGAAAGTAAATACATCACCTAGGTCAATTAGACTCAAATGTTACCAACAAATAAGATCACCCTTCTTGCTGGATGCAGTAGTGCAAATCTGTAATCCCAGACACTTGGGAAGAGGAGGCAGGAAGATCACAAGTTTGAGGCCAGAGGCAGCTTGCATAATTTAGCAAGACCTTGGCAAAATCCTCAAACACTAGTAAACTGAATTCTATAGCCATTAGGATGCCTATGATCAAGAAAGAATAATTTAAAAATGTTGGTGAGGATATGAGGATGTAGATTAATTGGAACCCTGTGCACTGTTGGTGAGAATCTAAAATTTGTGAGGAAGAACGTGGAAGTTCTCTGCAAAATTCAAAATAGAATTATCATATGACCTAACAATTTCAGGGAGAAGGGCCTAGAAATCCACTCCCAAGGCAATCCTGAAACAGTCAGCCATTGAAAACCCTGTGAGGGTCGCTATGAGTCGGATACCAACTTGACAGCACCTAACAACAACAACAACAACAACAACAACAATTTCATGTCTGAGTATTTACCCAGAAGTGAAAATAGAGTCTCAAAATTTGAACACCCAAATTCACAGTAACATTATTAGTCATAGTTAAATAATACTATCCACGCACAAGGAAATGGGTGAGAAAAATGCAGTATCTATGTGTACATCTATCTACCTAACAACATCTAATCTATCTATCTATCTATCTATCTATCTATCTATCTATCTATCTATCTATCGTGCAATTCTAACACATGGTACAATATGGATGACCCTAAGGACATATGTTATGTGAAATAAGCTAGTCACAAAAAGGCAAACATCATATGATTCTACTTAAATGAGATCTTTGTTGTTGCTAGGTGCCATCAGGTTGTGCCCAACTCACAGTGACCCTATGTACAACAGAACAAAATACTCCCTAATTCTGTAGTAGGCACATGATCTTTTTTATGTCTAAGCCCATTGCTTTGGCCACTGTGTCAATCCATCTGGTTGAGGGTCTTCCATTTTTCCATTGACCTGCCACTCTCCCAAACATAAAGTAGGATACTTAGAGTAGTCACAATCATAGAGACAGAAAGTACAATGGTGGTTTACAGGAGCTGGGGATAGGGAGGAAGGGGAGCTGTTGTTTGATGGATATAAAGATTCAGTTTTACAAGATGAAAAGAGGTATGGAGGTGCATGGGGGTAATGATTGCACAACATTATGATGGTAGCTGATACCTCTGAAATGTACACTTAAAAATTAAGGTGACCCTACCATAGGGACACATGCATTTCCATATTTAATGTAGCACTCTTCACAACTGCAAGGGTATGGAATCAACCAAGATGTCCATCAGCAGAGGAGTGGATTGAAAAATTGTGGCATATATTCACAATGGAATAGTATTCAGCAACAAAGAAAAATGAAATTATGTCATTTGCAGCAAAATGGATGGAACTGGAGAACATAACTGTAAATGAATTAACTCAGACTCAAAAAGACAAATACCATATTTTCTCACTCATATGCAGGAGCTAAATCTAACTTAAAGGG
Organism: Pedetes capensis; assembly: GCA_007922755.1. NCBI lineage: Eukaryota > Metazoa > Chordata > Mammalia > Rodentia > Pedetidae > Pedetes > Pedetes capensis. The sequence continues at coordinate 179,685 of VMDO01001173.1, forward strand.
AGAGAAATAATTGTACATGTTTAGACATATAAAATTGAACAATCATACCTATCTAAGAATGGAAAAGATAAGCAGATCAGAAAGGTAGGGGGAAGGGATCAGCCAGTGGGAGCAGAGGTTGGAGAAGGGAGGATGGGGAAGGGAAACAATCTAGGGGGTAAAGAGGGAGAGGAAAATCTCAAAATACAAGATGCAACTATAAGAATATATGAAAAAGGGAAGGAAAAAAATCAGTGAGAATATAACCCATGATTGCATATGATTTTCATTACATATTAACTAAAATTCCTACTTTTTGTTTCTTCTTTAGTTTATACTGTTCTGTAAAATACGTAAGATGATGAATGTGTAAGGAAAATTGATTTAATAGTTACACAATGGATATAGCAAATGACTTATTACTCTGTACCCCACTAGCATTTATAAACAAAATAAAATATATCATAAAATTATGATGACAAGCCAGGAGTGGTGATGCACATCTATTATAAATCCAGCAGTTCAGAAAGTGGAGGCAGGAAGATCTTAAGTTCAAGGCCAGAGGCAGCTTATGTAACTTAGCAAGACACTCTCTCAAGATAAAAAATAAAAAGAGGGCTGGGGGTACAGCTCAGTGGTGCAGTGCTTGCAAAGTATGTGCAAGGCCCTGGGTTCCTCCTTCAGTACCACAATATAATAGTAATAGTAATAATAATAATAATAATAATAATAATAATAAATCTTATGTGCATTTTACCAGGATAAGAAACATTGGTTGGGAGGAGGAGGAGAGGCCTGCACAAGCCTTCTGCTAGGAAGGCTCAGGCTATTCAAGATGGATTTCAGATGGACAAGATTTTTAGAAATCTCTCATTGGGGAGAGTCTGCTGGTTTTTTTCTTTTTAAATTCCTAAATATCTACAACTAAATCTCATGGGCTGGGATTTAGCTCAGTTGGTAGAGCGCTACTCTGCAGTCTCTGAGGTCCCAAGTTCGATTCCCAGCACCACAAAAATGGGAGAAGGATGTGGCAACCCACTCCCAAGGCAATCCCAAAACAATCTGCCATTGAAAACCCTGTGAGGGTCGCTATGAGTCGGACACGACTTGACGGCACCTAACAACAATAACAAATCTCATGAGTCATGAATAGGATTTCCACTTGGATTCCCTACGGTCCCTCACCCACTGTTTCCCTCACCATGGTAAGTTTCTATTTATTGATTGATGATATACTTTCTTGCTCTGCAAACTAAAAAAGTAGATTACAATTCTGGCATGGGAGAGAAACTGCAAGGATGTGCTATAAACCACTGAGCCTCTTGTCTTGGAAAGAAAATAGTAACTAAGCTAGAGGGGCTATTTGGAAACAATATTTAAATTATTTTGGCAAAGGATCAGCTGGGTCAATGCCAAATGGACTGGAGTTCTACTCATCATGAATAGAACTATGGGCCAAATTCCAACATGAGAAGAAATGAAGTTGTTTTGGGAAAAAAAATAATCTAAACAAGTTGGTAGATAAAATACAAGCAAACTATGTTATTTTTGTTATAAAAGAGGTTTTGCTGAGAATTTTGGTTTTTAAAAAAATTCCTATTCAAATGATAAGTATTAGTGTTTATTTTGTATAGTATGGATAAATGGTGAATGTTCACTGGTAGTGAAGTTGTATGGTTGAATACAAGATGCTTCAATAAAACTCAAATGCCATCTGGCATTTTTCATTGGTAGTTACATTTTTAGTTGTGACATATTAAAGTTTTACAAACATCAAAGGTATAAGGTTTCCTATGGATTGGTGAATCTACCTGCATAATGGGTATTATGAACTCTGACAAATGATTTATTCTCCCTCTAAAATGCCAAAAATTCCTCAGTCATGGGTGTGAGTCCCACATACTTGCCTGTTGTTGTTGTTGTTGTTAGGTGCCGTCGAGTCGAGTCCGACTCATAGCAACCCTATGTACAGCAGATCGAAACACTTGCCGATTCTGTGCCAGGCAAACCATCTTATTTATGTTTAAGCCCATTGGACTTTCTTATTAGTAGGATTAAGTCTTCAGAACACAAACACCAAGAAAAGGATGCTGAATAAGAATGTCAAAAATGAATTGTAAAAATAATGATAAATAAAATATTAAGAATTCCACTTTAAAATCAAGATGATGATTGCATTTAATTGAAGATAATTTTCAAGTCATTCTCTCTTCCTCGAACTATTGAAACAGTCTTTTTTTCTGGTCTTTCTGCTCCCAGTTTCCACCCACACCATTTTTACATTGACTGCTCACAAATTATCTTTCTGAAGTTCAGCTCTAATCGTGTCATTCCTCAGCTCATAAACCTTCAATGACTCTTCATTTTCTGAATAATAAAGTACAAACTGGAGCTTGGCATTCAATATCCAAACTAGTTTTCCAACTCTGTCTTCCATTTTACGATCCTTATAGTCCAATTCCCTTTAGGACACTTACAATCCCAACAGTCAGAACCACTGTTGTTTTTTACGTGTGTGCCCTAGATATTTCTACCTCTAAGTACTTGATATCTTGTTTGCAGCACTCAAAGTTATGGTCTATGTAAAACCTACCCAACTTTACAAGTCTAGCTCACATACCACCTGTTATGATCTGAATGTGTCCTTGTAAGTTACATACGTTGATGCCCTAATCCTCCATGTGTCTGTGCATGGAGACAAGGACCTTTAGAGATTTAAAGTAAGGTTAAATAATGTCAAAGGGTGGGCCACTTATTTCATAGGATTGTGTCATTGTAATAAGAGGAAAGGACACTAGAGACTCTTCTATGTATACAGAAGAAAGACCATGTAAGGACACAGTGAGAAGGCTGCTGTCTACAAGCCAAGAAGAGAGGCCTTGCCAGAAATCAACCTTCATTGCAACTTGAGCATGAACTCCTACCCTCCAGCTCTGTGGGAAAATAAATATTTTTTAAGCTTCTCATCTGTGGTGTTTTGTTATAGCAGCAAGCAGATGAATCCACCACCTCTTGTGCAAGACTCCCCTGATCATTGCCCATTCCCTTTTCTGTATTCTTATGGTATGTTATTTGTTTCATGTCATTTAATATTAGACCTAAATAAAACAAAGCTTGTTTTTTAATTAATGTAAAAGCAGTTGAGATTTACATAGCTCAGGTCTGGCATCCAGACCCTTTGCTCAAAGGACTCTGTCTTATTCTAGCTTCAGTTTGTACAACCCAGCACTTCCATCTTGAAGGTTAATTAATTGCTCAAGCTGGCTGCTAAATCTCAAACCATAATTGTTCCAGAAATAAGAGGAAGGCAAGAGAACAGAAAGGACAACAGCCCCCGCCCCCACTACTCCGTGTTGACTTAGCTCCTCTTAGGAAGCCTTCCAAGAAATCTCAAACAAACCTCTGCTTACACTTAATTAAGCAGAATACCATTATATGATATTCTTCCAGTTAGTAGGATGCTAAAAAGAGATATGTTATTGGTATATAGCAGTTTATATCAAACTTATGTTAATTTTTATGTTAACTATATCTATGCTGCTTGAATAAGTGTGTAGCACTGAAATTTGCCCATATAAGACACTCAGATACATTTACTGAATGGACTAATCAGTATTATTGGTAATTCGCTTGAACTTTAGGCCATGTAGGTAGAATTTACCCATTTCCCACTACCTGCTGAGATTGCTGGGCATCCTAAATAAGTTTTGATATCAATGTTGTCATTATGCTATAAACATATTTTTTGTGGTACTGAGGAGTTGAAAACAGGGCCTTACACATATTTTGCAAGTATTCTCCACTGGGCTGCACTTCTAGCCAATTTTTAACTTTAATTTTGAGTAAGGGTCTTGCTAAGGTATGCAGGATGCCTCTGGCCTCAAACTCACAATCCTCTTGCCTCAGCCTCCCAGATTGCTAGGATTACAGAGGGTGCCACAGCGCCCTGCTAAATGTTGCATTTTATGCTGAGTTTTCTCAAGACTGGGGTTTCTGCTCTGCTTGTAAGGGTGAAATAGACCATTTGTCTAAGCTTTTCTACAGGCACCAAATTCTTGGTGTGGCTTTTCTTTCTCTCTCCCCTCTCATTTATTTTTACTTTGAAAGGGATGATAAGAGTTGATGTCTTTTTTAAAACAAAGAAAATAACTTAGGTGTGTTTCAGGAGAGAAAATACATTTCTATTATAAATTTGGTGACTTTTTCACCATCACATTTTCAAAGTTTCATCTGCTCCCAGGAACCATGATGAGAGGTGGTAAGCAAGGTGTTACCCTGCACCCTCTTTTTAATTGTTTAAAAACCTACCATCTTCTTTTGGGGTGATGAGTAGAAAACTCTAACACTGCCCCTTAGATTTTCTTCTATCAACTCTTCTACATTTCCTTTTCTTTTTCTTTGACCCTTTGAACTCTAAACTAACATGATGAAGGATATATATGATTGACATTGGTATCAGATAAGAGTGATGGGAAGGGTTAATTCTCACTCCCTCAATCCTTGCTTTACCTGCAGCCATACCACTGTGGTATGTGATCCGTTGGATCTCCAAAGCTAAGCACGGTCAGGCCTGTTTAGTACTTGGATGGGAGACTGCCTTGGAACACCAGGTGCTGTAGGCTTGAAGAAGGATCCGGCAACCCACTCCCAAAAAAATCAGCCATTGAAAACCGTATGAATAGCAGAGAAGCACAATAGTGTTTCTTCTGTTGTACATAGAATTACTATGAGTCGGACACCAACTCAATAGCACTTAACACCAATAACAACAATCCTTGCTTTATGTTGCAGTTTGTGGAGGTACGGGGTTGCTCAATAACATCTAGCAGAAGAGGATCTCAGAAATAGAATATCAGGTGAATATCACTGCTACAGCTTTTCCTTCAGTTTCAAAAAGGGATTGAACCAATGGAAGGTTTGTTAAATTGTTGTCTCATTGGGCAAATGTGACATCTTCCTTTAGATCCTTCTAATCCTCTATATATACGCTATATGTATATACCATATATACTATATAGAGACTATGTATACTATATATAGTGTTTTGCCTGTTGTATGTAGGGTCGCTATGAGTAGGACACTGACTAGATGGCACCTAACAACAACAACAACCTAACAACAACAGCAACAACCCTCTATACTGCTCCTAAGTATCTAAGTCTCTTTGGATCTTTTCTGTGTAACAGGGATCCCCAAAACACAATACAACCTCTCTGGTCTTGCTTTGAACTCCACTGTGCCTCTTCTCTATGAACACAATTAGCACATAAGCATTCACACCTAGCAAGGCATCTTTACCAGGTCTAGCAGAAACACTTAGAGAAAGACAGGGGTATCTGTTTGTTTATCCTAACTCTTCCTTCTTCCAACACATCTAATCAGGTCTATGGCAAATAACAGATGTTGTTAATAACATAGTAAGACCCATTATTATGCCTGTTTTCTCAGGAGTGCAACTGATGGGTTTTCTATGAATATGGTAACAAGTGACAAATTGTTCATGTCTATTTTCATGAAATGTTTTGACTGCTGAAGTTGTTCTATAGCAGTTCATTAAAGGACCTACAAAATATGTAAGTTTACATTTTATAAAAAGATCATCAGGAATTTCTTGGCTGATAGTATTCCTTTTATTAAGCATCTGTTTTCTATTTTCTAAAGGCTTGTAGCAGTGGTTGTCCAATTGTGTATTAAAATAGTTGATTTAAGCTGGATGGAAACATTGTAATTTCTTATTAAAGATTAGTAACTCACCAATGAAGCTTCTTTAGAAGGCAACTAGCAATGTGTACATAGCACATCTGGTTTCAAAATATTAAAAAATGATAAACACTCACCGATACAATCCATCTGTTCTCTCCATCTGCATAATTGTCTTATTTTTAAAACTAGGACATGCACTTAGCTTGATATTACACAAAGCTGAAAAATTTTGTTTCTCAATGTCTAGGCAGGACTGAATAATTGAGGTCAATTTTGGAGGAATGTCATGTTTATTATCACATATGTAGGCATTCTAGAATACTAGTTAAAACTAATTCCAACACAAAGTAGGCTATCCCTGACTTGAAATTGTAGGCAAAATAAAGCTGGATAGAATATTAAAAATCACAGACTAATATTTTTGAGAAGAGAATGTCAATAGCTCAATAATGACTGTCTAATTAACGATATTGCCTGCAGCAATCCCTTTTGGCATCCAGTCCTGTCAGATCTCAAAGGCTAAGTGGGGCTGTGCCTGGTATGGGAGCCCACCTGGGAACCCAGGTGCTTGGGAGAACGACCAGGCAACTCACTCCCCAAAAGCCATTGAAAACCCTATGAATAGCAGAGAAGCACTAACAATAGTGTTTTGCCTGTTGTACATAGCATCACTATGAGTCGGGTGGTGACTCAACAGCACCTAACGACAACAACAACAATTAACGCTATTAGTAGCAGCTACCATTTATTGAATGCTTAATTTGTGTCATCACTATGCCAAGTTCCTTACATGCATTATCTTATATGGTGCTCATAACAACTTTAACTGAGGCTAGAGTTTAGCTCAGTTGGTAGAGTGCTTGCTCTGTATGCTCTGAGGCACTGGGTTCAATCCCCAAAACCACAACATGGGAGAAGAACCTGGCATCCCACTCCTAAAATAATCAGCCACTGAAAACCCTATGGGTAATGGAGAAGCACTGACAATAGTGCAGGGTATGGCACAGTGTCCTGGAGTGTTTCCTTCTTTTGCACATAGGGTCGCAATAAGTAGGACCCATGATCCCTGTTTGGGTAGTGTAATAGCAGACCCATTCTGTTATGCTCTCAGTGATATACCACAGAAAATATCTCCTAAGATAATCTCACTCTTCTTAGAGTTACCAGCTCTTTCCTAACATCTACATATTTTGAATGTTAAGAACTTCTCCAACCTACACCTCATCCATAAATTCATTATAAGATGAACAATAAGCATGATAATTAGTACATGTCATTGCTTACTGCATTTCAGATATGTTTCTAAACTCTTTACTTAAATTACCTGACTTAGTCCTCATAAACCTTTGCAATAAGAACAACTATTACCCCCCTCCTTTTTGAGTTAGGAGTAAAATGAGGCATATGAGTTAACTTTGATCATACAACTAGGAAGGGAAGTTTCTAAGATTCTAACTTAGAAACTCTACCTCCAAATATACACCTGAAATGATGTAATATCATTCATATTCCATGAGCCACATGGTTGGCTTATTTTCAGTTAGCATAATGCTTTCAAGGTTCATCCATGTTGTAGCAATACCAAAATTTCAGTCTTTTATGGCTAAATAATACTCCATTATAGGTATACAACACATTTTATTTATCTATTCAGCTGCTGATGGGCACTTAGGTTGTTTTCAGCTTTTGGCTACTGTGAATAACATTGCTATGAATATTGGTGTGCATGAGTATCTGAGTCTTTGTTTACAGTTTTTTGCAGGTATGTAAGTAGGAATGGAATTGATGTGTAATATGGTAAAAAGGGCAAATCTTGTTTACATATCTAATACAATAAAAAATAATAAAGTGAAACAAAAGCATGGTCTGTGTCTTTGGAGGCCTTACATTTTAGTATGACAGGAATTTAAGCCAGTAATTAAAATAATATGGGATAGGCAATATTGGTAGCTTTACAAGGTATTAGAAGAACTAGAAAATACTTTATATTGTTTATTCTGGTGTTTAGGGATTCGGGGAAGACTTTAAAGATGACAGGTAAATTCTTAAAGGATGAGGCAGTATTCTCAAGGATGATGGTGTTGGCCAGTAGGATTGAGGGTGGAGCAGAGGCAGGAGACTGGAGAAAGTGTTTCAAACAGAAGAATTCTCATGAATGAAAACTTGAAAATGTGCCCAAGCCCAATTGCAATTGTTCATTCCATGTGTCTACTTGACTGGGTGCTCAGATATTTGGTCAAATATTCTGAGTAGATCTGTGAGATTAATACTCAGATTGATATTTCTTTCAAGAGGCATTAAACAGATTGCCCTCCTTAATATGGGCAGCCCTCATTCAGTCAGTTGAAGACCTGGATAGAATAGAAAGTCCACTGTATAATCCTACTGCAAGAAAAAACTCCTCTTGCTGGTCTGGGACAATTGTCTTTTCCTATCCCCAGACTCAAACCAAAACACCGACTCTTCTTTGGTTGTTAGATCTTTGTGGCACTCATTCTGTCAGCTCTATTGGTTCTCTGGCCTTCAAACTTGAACTGGAACTCCACCTTTGGCTCTCTTATGTCTCTTGCTTGTCTACTGCATATCTTGGAAATTCTCAGCCTGCATAATCAAGGTAACTCTTTACAATAAATCTCTCAATCTCTCTCTCTCTCTCTCTCTCTCTCTCTCTCTCTCTCTCTCTCTCTCTCCCTCTCTCTCTCTCTCTCTCTCTCTGTCTCATTCTCTCTCTATCCTTTGCTCTCTCCCCTTCCTCTTTCTCTCATATTTAAAATATGCCCTTTTGGTTCTGATTCTCTGGAGAACTCTGACAAATTGTGGTTTGGCATAGCTGTGTATGAAGGGAGGAGCTGTGAAGAGGGAGAGGGAGAAGAAGAGGGAGATGGAGAGAGAGAGACAGAGAGAAAGAGAGAGAGAGAGAGAGAGAGAGAGAGAGAGAGAGAGACTAAGCCACCCCTTCACAGTTTCATTGTATGAGCTCAAATTCATTTTGGTTTATGTTACTTGCAACTTAAAAAGCTTTGGCCAATCCACTATCTATAGAGATTTAGCTATTAAAGTATTGAAAGAGTTTTGTTGCCAAAAGTTGCTCACCAGGATGTGAGTCCTGTCTTCTCCACTGCCTCATACTCTCCCCATCCCTTAGAATATATAAACACAAAGATTCTCCTATAATCCCAGAACCATTTTGAGCCTTTGAAAATATCTTATCTCTGGATGCATTTTTTAAAAAGGATGTTCACTAAAAGCTAAAAGAAAGACTTTATACTCAATTTATGTACCAACAACTCTTTTAAGATAGCAGATTACACTTCCCATTTGCAATGCAGGCACTGGCTTGGCTCATCATGGTCTATTGTGTCTAAAATGATATGTTTCACATATCATCATTTGTCATTAGTTTAAAACAAGCATTATAACTACATTGCTTAATAAATCCATTATGTTTGCTTCCTGCATTGTATTAAGGAGAAATAATAGTGAAGCACATCACTTAGAACTTCTATGTATTTTTGCTTTCCCCAAGAAATGTATTTCAGTACTTAAAGAAACATTGTGGTTAAATATTTTCCTTTTGCTTACCCAAAATTATCTGGCCAAACTTCTAGGGGAATAGAATTTAGGATTATTATAATCTGGACTCTGTTTTATTTATTTATTGTTTTACAAGCTGACAAAATAGTATTTTCTTCTAATAGGTGAAAATCTATTTAGAATAAAACTTAAACTTTATTTAACAAACAGAATTTTTCTAGGTGAGCATTTGTGCATATTTCTTTCTCACATACACAATTTATAAAATACACATTTTTAAACATATAGATAGATAGATAGATATTCTGGAAGCCCAAGATAAAGGACTTATTTCAAAATTATATTTGTACTGGAGACATTTCCTCAGGTTAAAAGTCAAAAAACCAAAAACCAAATTGGCCCTGAGATCACACAGAAGGACTATATTGAACATTATTCTTTGTGTTGCAAGTATAATTTTGGTATTAATAATTCAAAACTTTCTCCTATATTAGTTTTATGTTTGTGCTTCATATTACAGAGTGCCCTAGAGAATATTTTATTTCCTGGCATTATAGATAGATTATAAAACAATATCAGGTCTATTGCCTAAATTACCTCTAGACTTGATTTTGGAACTGAAGACTCCTACTAGGTTCTCTCATCAGGATGAGCACCTTCCTTAATTACTCCTATTATCCTCTGCATGATATGTTGTTGTTGTTAGATGCCGTCGAGTCAGTATCAGACTTATAGCGACCTTCATAGGGTTTTCAATGGCTGACCATTTCGGGATTGCCAGTGGATTGCCAGGCATTTCTCCCATTTTTGCAGTGCTGGGAATTGAACTTGGGACCTCAGAGACTGCAGCACAGCGCTCTACCAACTGAGCTAAATCTGAGCCCCCACATGATATAGATAAGGTGAAAATCTGAGCCCTGCCTTGTATAGTATTTTTTCCCCTTGGTAAAGTGTAGAGAACAGATTTTATATACATGTTCTACACAATAAGCATCTGCTATAGTTAGCATCTCAACTGTCCTCCCAAGACCCATGTATAGAAGGCTGTCTCCCAAGGGACCTCTACTCAGAAGTTGTAATGGCTTTAAGAGATGGAGGAAGTGAGGCCTTGGGGCTATTGAGGTCATGCCCTCAAAAGGGAATGTAGGGCCTCCTCTCTTTTTTCCTCCTTTTTGTCCTGGCCCTCAGGGGAGCAGCTCTGCTCCATCACATGCTCAGCACCTTAGTTGTGCTGCCTCACCCTAGGGCCAGAAGCAATGGGGCCAACCAACCATGCACTGCAACCTCTAAAACCCTGCCACAAGCAACCTCATCTCTTTATAAGTTGCTTATCTCAGGTATTTGTTAGTAACAGAAAGCTGACTAGCACCAGCCTTACTAAGTGAGAGAAGTACCCAAGTCTTCAAAAAGGGAAACCTGCAGATAAACAAGTCACCCCTGGATCCTGATGACCCTGCTGGCTCAGGCTGAGGGCCAGAATACAGGTGTCCTGGTTTCCACTTCAGAGCTCTTCAATTCTGTGTTGACTTTCTATTTTTAAAAAACATTTTCATGTAAACATGTAAAGATTCCCAAAGCTCGTCTTGAAGAATATCTTCTCTAGCACATCAATGAAGCAGCCAGGTGTCATTACATAGCCTAACAACGGAAGTATCCTCACATATTTTTAATCATACTGAATTGAGTGCCTTCTAATGCAATGCTCCTAGGCCCTGTGCTTTGTAACTGCCACCAAAAAATTCCTTAAGTGAGTCCTTTATGCTTTGATGTCTCTGTAGTTAGTAATGGAAGAATTTTTCAGGATAATATTTTTATATCTGCCTCAATCAAAGAATAGTATAGAAATGTTATTTGGTGTCTTAATAAAGTTGGTGCTAAAATTCCTCTGAATTTGTGGTGTCAGTTTAATGTGGGGGGGAAGGAGACTGGATCATAAGCACCAAAGTTTTACTATTCCAGAATGCAGGCTTTCATATTTTCAATCTCTTCAGGAGGAATTCACTGTTTTTCACTTCCCCCGCGCCACCACCATCTTAAAATTCTTCAATGGAAAATAATTCTTTTAGGTATTAATTGCCAAGTTTGGTTACTAAAATATTTCCTTTCCAAAATTCCAAATAAGGCTTCTGTTGTGATTTTAAAAAATATAAAAAGAACTAGTGTGCCCATTTAATTATTTATATAACATCACTGTTCTCTTCATTCCTCATGAATGACATTTGATTTAAAATGTCAATACAGCCATCCTTTTCTTTAAAGTGCAGTGACATTACCCAGACATAGAGAGTAGAACTATGAAATGCCACTTTTGTCAAGTAGTATTTTGATGGCAGGAAATGTTAATTTAAGGTTTTTTGATAGAGAAAAAAGAAACACATTATGGATTGTCCTCATAACATATTTGCTTATGAAGTAATTTTTGAAAATTGCTCTACATCATTTGTTCAGGTAACAGATTTAAGAACCAGTGAAAATCTAAATGCTTTAGAACACTTGCTGAGAATATTAATTTTCCCAAGCTTAGAAGAGAAATAAGAGGATCATTATTGTTGCTGTTGCACCTTTCCTGTTCCTGCTCTTAATATAAAATTGTGAAGTGCTTGTACTTTCCATGTTACTCATTTGTATTGGCTCTTGTTCTTGTTGTTAGGTGCTGTCGAGTCAATGTCCAACTCATAGAGAGCCTACATACAACAGGCAAAACAGTATTACTAATGCTTTTGTACTATTCATAGAGTTTTCAATGGCTGATTGTTTTTTGGGAGTGGGTTGCTGGTCCGTATCCCAAGCCTACAGCACCTGGTGTTCCCAGGAGGTCTCCTATCCAAGGCCTAACCAGGCCCTATCCCTCTTAGCTTTCAAGATCTGATGGGATCAATGCCACAGTGATATGGCTGTAGGCATATTGGCTTTAGATGCTATATAAATATTGTTTAAATAGTAAGTAATACAACAACTTTGGTCATTCCGCAGTAGATACGAAGGGTGATTATCCTAAAGTATTCTGAATGAATCTTCTATAGAAAGATCATTATATTCATTGGGCAGAAACAAATGTGACAGACCAGCTGGAGTTCAAGTAGAAATTCCATCAAGACAAGGACAAGATTTCCTAATTTATAGTCTACTAGATACTTATTAAACAACTGTCAGATGAAATGGGGCATGAGAATCCTAGATACACTGTGAGCTTCCAGGAGTTACATTTAGAAAATCTTAGAACTGAGAATAATGCAGATACCCTTCTCTCAAGAAAGTGTAAGGCCTCCTGCATGTGATATAAAACATATAGCTAGGATTGACTAAGATGGACGCAAAGTATCAAATGTGATTTTAAATTGTCTTTACATAAAAATTACAGAACATAAATGGATGGCCATTTGGTTTGTGTTGTTTGAATGTTCTCTCCCTGAGAGAAACAGAAAGCACCCTGATAACTTTTTCAATGCTTTGGGCTCATGAGCATATGTAATCCAAGTAGTGTAGCTGAGCAACTGTATTTACTCAAATTGGAAGAAAAGAAGCTCCACGGGAAAGTACAGCAATTTTTAATGTCACAGTAAGGCTTTCCCTGAAGTTTTAGCCACAGATTAAAAAAAAAATACAAGAGAAAATCTGAGGTTAGATCCAGGATAAAATGAGTCATGTTTTAACAACTAAATGGAACCTTCAGATTACAGAAACTCAAATGCATTTATGTCACGATTTGTGGCCTGGGTGGACTATATCATACTATCATTGTCTTGTTAGGCCCTCTTCTTCTTTTTCTTCTTTTTTTTCTTTTTTTAACAAACCAAGTTTGGTTTTCCTTTTACTACAGTAACTGTTATTCTTGTAAAATGATCTTTGAAAAGTAGCATTTTCCTTGTCTTTGTAACCCCACATTAAGAAAACACCCATATTTCTACTTTCATTATCACAGAGGAAGGCTGACTCCCAACTTCAGAGAGAACAAAGTTATAGTCTTCTGAACACATGGGTGGCCATTTGAACTTGACCTGACAAAGTCAAGTTTACAAGTAGCCTAACTTCCACAGATAGAGTGCACACCCTGAAGACAGAAAGGCTAATTATGGATGTAACTTTGAGGATGGCACACATTTTTAAAAACATCTCTGAGAGGTGAATCAGAGATTGTCACGAGGACCAATCTCCACTTTGGTTTCTTATTTTCTATCCATTACGCAAGAGTTAAACAACATGTTTGAATGGAACATTTAATAACAAAAGACATTTATGATGTTTACTTAATGTTCTGGACCATTAAGCATCAATGACATGAGTTATTGGACGTAATATCTGGCCAAAAATCTTTTGACCAGGCTGCATTTTACTACTCTCAGAGCTGCCAGCATCCCAATTTGAAAAAAAAAAAAAAAATCTGTGGTCAAATCCTGGTTTTCTCAGAGGACTTTGGATTTGAAAGTATCTCATGTTGCCAGAAAGTACCTTTTGAAGTTTACATTAAGATGGATATTTATTTATTTTTTCCCTATAACAATGACAGTGGTTGAGATAAACTGTTTAATTCTAAATAGAAAACACATCTGCTGTGTCTGCATTGTTTGTGGTTGCTGGAGGAGTGACAATTTAAACCAAGTAGCATACATGACATTTTAAGTGAGATGTTGTGTGAGGGCTCACAGCTGCTGACATTGTCCTCTTTTGCTCTGAGGGGCCCAGTGGGATGGCCAGAGCCAAAGACCCTGTAAAGGAGCCCTCTGTGGACAGATATCCAAGGTGTCTTCTGCTTTCCTTCATTGTCAGAAAGTGGGAGACCGGCAAAGAAAGTTTGAAACTTCACACTTTCCCTAGTCATAATTACTTGTTAATTTTTGTGTGTATGTGGTACTGGGGGTTGAACCCAGGGCCTTGGGCTTTGTATGCTTTGCAAGTACTGTACCATTGAGCTGCACCCTAAGCCCATTTTTTTTTTTTTTTTACATTTTGAGACAGGGTCTCACGAAATTACACAGACTGCCTCTGATCTGGAACTTGTGATCCTCCTGCCTCTCCACCCATCTTGCTGGGATTAGAGGAGTGCACCATCATACCCAGCTGCCTTTACTTGTTAATTTGTAAAGGGAAATTTAGTGTGTATTTTTTTTCAAATCTGTTTCCTCATTTTCTTTTGGATTTACAGAATATATAGATAGACTTTTGGCTGGGATTTAGCTCAGTGGGTAGAGCGCTGCGCTGCAGTCTCTGAGGTCCTGAGTTCAATTCCCAGCACCGCAAAAACGGGAGAAGGGCCTGGCAATCCACTCCCAAGGCAATCCCGAAACAGTCAGCCATTGAAAACCCTATGAGGGTCGCTATGAGTCGGATACCGACTCGACGGCACCTAACAACAACAACAGTAGATAGACTTAGAAAGTGGATATGTTTGAGCCAGGTGCACAGGTGCATTTGATTATCTTTATACTATTAGGTTCTTCTATGTGCTTTTCTTGTTTTCATAAAAGCTTCAAAAATTTTGTCATATAGCTTTTCATATTTCTTGTTATACACATGCCTATATATTTAAAGCTGCTCATATCATGGCATCCCATACAAGGAGAGAGAGAGAAAGAGTTAAAGGGAGGGGCCAAGGTTCCAATATCCTCTTCAAGGTCATGTTCCCATTGAGCTAATTTCTTCCAACTAGGCCCTACTTCCTAAAGTTTCTACCACCTACCAAACAGCACCATCAGCTGGGGACCAAGCTTTCAACACACAAGCTTTCCGGGCTAATTTAAGATCCAGTGCCTAACAGTGGGCATGTTTATCTTTCTCCTGATCTAGCAGAAATTTTCTCTTAGAATTTTACCATAAACCTAATAATGTTTTTGGTTTTAATTCATTTATTGTTCACTTTATAAAGTTTTAGTACATATTTATAAAAGATAAGAATATTTTTAAAAGATCTTTTGTTGTTATTGTTAGGCGCTGTCTAGTTGGGTCCAACTCATAGAAACCATATGTACAACAGAATGAAACACTCCCTGACACATGCCAGGCACACGATCTTTTTTATGTTTAAGCCTATTGTTGCAGTTACTGTGTCAATCCATTTAGTTAATAGTCTTCCTTTTTTGTTGTTGTTGTTGACCTGTCACTCTCTCAAACACAATGTCCTTCTCCAGGGATTGATCCCTCTTGACTACATGTCCAAGACATGTAAGACCCAGTCTAGCCATCCTTGTTTCCAAGGAACACTCTGGTTGCACTTCTAGAACAGATCTGTTGGTTCTTTTGGCAGTCCATGGTATATTTAATATTCATCTTCAGCACCATAATTCAAAAGCATCAATTTTCCTCCTGTCTTCCTTATTCAATGTCCAGCTTTTACAACTGTATGATGCAACTGAAAATACTATGGCATGAATCAGGTGCACCTTCATCTTCAATGTGACAGTTTTATTTTTCAACACTTTAAAGAAGTCTTTTGCTACAGCTTTTCCCAAGGTAATGCGTCAATTGATTTCTTGATGGCTGCTTCCATGGGTGTTGACTGTAGAACCAAGTAAAGCAAAATATTGGACAGGCTCAATTTTTTCTCCATTTATCATGAAGCTGCATACTGACCCAGTTGTAAGAATTTTTTGCTTGGCTGATATGGAGGCAGAATTCATATTGAAGGCTATGTTCTTTGATCTTCATCAGTGGATGTTTCAAATCCTCTTCAGATTCTATGAGGAAAACAAAAGATCTAACCATCAGCATTTAATCATATTTCATAAGATAATTCTTTAATAGCATCATCTCTCAAATCAATAATTAGATTTTAAATGTCTTATAAATGTCATAAAAATTTTTAGTCATTTTCAAAAAAGATTCACATGAAGATGAGTTAAAATTTTGTATGTCTTTTAATCTATAGGTTCCTACTTGTACCAATTTTCTGTTTATTTTTCTCTTTTTGCTATTTTACATAGGAAAAATTAGATTATTTATACTATATAATTTCCTATAGCCTGAATTTTTCTGATCGTTTCTCCATGGTATCATTTATCATGCTCCCTTAGTTTCTATAGTTCCTAGGTATTGGTAGTCATCTATGATTCATCCATGGTTCCTTTATGTTTGTAATTTGATTTAGGAGCTTTATCAGACTAAGATCAATCAATCTATCTAACTTTCTATTTGTTGCAAGACTGCCTTATATGTTCTGCTCTCAGAAAGCCTGAAAAGGGCTTGTTGTTGGGTGTCATTGACTCAAACCCTCCTCAAAGCAACCCTATGTGCAACAGAACAAAATACTACCCAACACTGTGCCATGCACACATCTTTTTATATTTGAGTTCAATGTTGCAGCCACTAAGTTTCTTCTCATTTCAAGTTGTGCCACATCAACAAAAAGAGGTCCCAGAGATTTTACTCCATTCTCATTATTAAGGTTGACTCTACTTTGAGGAGGCAACTCTTCCTCAGTCATTTCTTGAATGCCTTCCAGCCTGGGGGACTCATATTCTGGGACTGTATTTGACAGTGTTTCTATGCTATTCATAGAGTTTTCAATGGCTGATTGTTCCAGAAGTGGGCTGCTGGGTCCTTCTCCCTAATCTATCTTTGTCTGGAAACTCAACTAAAACCTGTCCACCATGGGTGACCCTTTTGGTATCTGAAATACCAGTGACATAGCTTTCAGTGTCACACCAACATGCAAGCCTCCATAGCCCAACAAGCTGACAGACACATGGGGGATATAAAAGGTTAGATTTCTGTTTTGTGATCATTGCCTATATATGTTAATCATTAATGATAAAGCAGAGATTTTTCTAATTCAATCATTACTTCTTCTTACAGACTGAATGCTTGTTCCATCCCCCAAGTTCACATGTTGAAATCCTAACCTAATGTGATTGGATTAGGAGGTAGGGTATTTAAGATTAAATAAAATTGTGAAGGTGGAGCCCTCATGAATGAGATTATAAGAGCCCCAAGGAAACTTGTTTCCTCTTTTCTGCCATAGAAGGACACAATGAGAAGGCCTTGGCTAGGAACCAGACAACAGGTCCTCACCAGACACTGAATCTGCCAGTGCCCTGATCTTGGATTTCCCAGCTTCCAGCACTGAGAAATAAATTTGTGTAATTTATAAACTACACAGTCTGGGGTGTACTATTGTCATAGCCCAAACAGATGAATATACTTATTTTTAGTAGCCTGAGACCTTCCATAAGACTATATCTTTTAAGTTATAATGTAAACCACAGTCTTTACCTCAAGGCTGTTACCTCCCTTTGGTACACAGCCGAAGTGCTGTGTGTGTGTTTTCCATTTTGTTGCACAGAACTGTAACAAGATGTGTACTCTGAGTGAGTTATAATAAAATTAATCACTTTCCTGCTTTATCAAAGAGATTAGAATCAGGGACACACACGAGCCCAGCCTGTGACTGCAGAGGCATTCTTAGAAAAAATGCTCAACATAAACTAGGCAGGCAGCCCAAATGATATCTCATACAATTCCTAATTTATTTTGTCAGTATTTTTAATAGGAAAAATCTTTTAAATTACCTAAAAGTCCAACATTAAAGTAGATAAATTTAAGTAAGTTTAGCAACTAACCATGAATTGTGCTTGCTACAAATAAAAGGCTGAGCAGAACCCATTAATAATCCCATAGAGAACATGGTCTTACTTGCAGCCTTTTACAAATACACTTAGAGGTGAAAAGGTGGTGCAAATATCTTCCAGTCCCTTTCAATTCCTAAGGAATTTTCCCTCTGGGTATCTTCTTTTGCATACTGGATTCTCTTTCTATCTCTGTCTCTCCTTCAGGCAGAGTCTTGCCATATATCCCAGGCTGGCCTCGATTTCAAAATCCTCCTGCTTCAGCCTACTGAGTACTAGGATTATAGGCTATGACTATTACCACTGTGACTGGCTTACATATATATATATATACATATATATATACATACATACATATATATGTATGTACATATCATATGTATATGTATATGTATATATGATATGTATATATGTATATAAACATATCATCATATATGTATATATGTATCATATGTATATATTATATATATGTGTGTGTGTGTGTGTGTGTATATATATATATATATATATATATATATATATATATATCCCAGGATCCCAGCTGGATGTTGCCATAAGCCTCAGTATCCAACGGGCATGTTTTATACTTCACAGCTTCTTCAAGATTGAAACTCTCAGATTCTGTTGTCCTGCATCCTTATTATTTTTTAGAATGCAGTGCATGTAAGATGACCATGTTCTCTTTTCTGCTGATGCTGATTGTCTTGCAAAACCTTACTGTGTCATTTCCCAAGGATCCTTCTACACCCACTAGAGTTGCTAAAAAGGACAACAGGAGCAAACCATGTGCTTACAATGATTTACAATAGCCAGTGTATAGTTTTCATCCTGAAACCTGAACAGAAGTATCAAAAGAAATTCAGAAAAATCTGCTTCATCATTTCCCCATATTACTATTACCTCATTAAAAAAACATGAAATGTGCCATTGGTTTATGCTCCAGTTCAAAAGACATTCTCAATCATTTGTTTTAAATCAAAATGCCTACAACTGTGGGAGATCAGCAGAGTATAGTTGAATAAGCACTTGAACTCGCTATGAAGCTTCCAGTTTAGGCACTTGTTACTAAGTTATAATATTTAGGAAAATCCTCTTTGAGCCTCCATTCACTTTTTTCCTTTTCTGCTTTATATACCTAATAAGACTTGTCTTACTTATCTTGCAAGAATGTTGTTGTTGTTGTTAGGTGCCACTGAGTCCATGTCCCACTCATAGGGACCTTACATACAACAGGAGAAACAGCATTGTTAGTGCTTCTCTGCTATTCATAGGGTCTTCAATGACCTGTTGATTTTTGGGAGTGGGTTGCTGGGTCCTTCCCCCAGGCCTATAGTATCTGGTACTCTCAGGTGGTCTTCCATGCAAGTGCTCACCAGGCCCAGCCCTGCTTTATTTCTAATATCTGATGAGATCCGACACCAAGTGGTATGGTTGTAAGCCTTGTAAGGATACTATGAGATTAATTAACACATTTTATGATTAAATAGTTTGCAATTTATAAAGTGTTTGATTTTCTGCTGACTTGTAATTTCTTTGGATACTAGAATCTAGTCCAGTTTTTTTTTTTTCCCCCAGTACTGGGTATTTGGACCTAGGGTTTCATGCATGCTAAGTGCCTTAGTACTGAGCTGCACCCTTAGGCCCTTTCATATTTTTAAACTTGAGACAGGATCTCACCAAGTTGCCTCTGCCCTTAAATTCACTATCCTGCTTTAGCCGCGTGAGTCTGTGATTACAGGCATGCAACACTACATCAGACTTACTCTTGGATATTTTTAATTTTTAACTCTGGACTCAGCCAAGTATCTTATCTTAGCTTGGACTTGATGAACACTGGGTAGTAAGTTAATGAATATTTGATCTTCTCTTCATTTCCTATTTTATTGTCAACATGAGAGACATTTTGGGACTCCTGTCCTTGTATCAATTCATATCTGTTCCATAGTTACTAGTCTCTCATTATCTAAGTTTATTTATTATGACCTATGTATTTTTTTGAAGAACTTTAACCGTACTATCAAACAACTTGGACACTCATGGGATGGAGGAAAATCTATCAATTCTTGTCTCTACATAGTATAAATGCATTAATACAATGCAATTAAAAAGAGACATTTTACACTACTAGATAGACAGGTAGATAGTAAATAATTGATGGACCCTCAAAATTTATAACCCCATTTAAGAGAGAATCTGTTGTTCATAAAGAATAAAATCATATTTTATGTCGCAATAAAGTTATCTATCTATCTATCTATCTATCTATCTATCTATCTATCTATCTGCCTTATAGCAACCCTCATAGGGTTTTCAATGGCTGATGGTATCAGGATTGCCTCAGAGTGGACTGCCATGTCCTTCTCCCATTTTAGTGGTGCTGGGAATTGAACCTGGGACCTCAAAGACTGCAAAGGAGTGCTCTACCAGCTGAGTTAAATCCAAGGCTGTGTCTTACATATTTTGGGCATGTAGTCAGGAGAGATCAATCCCTGGAAAAAGACATCATGTTTGGGAAAGTGGTAGGTCAATTAAAAAAAGGAAAACCCTCCACCAGATGGATTGACACAGTATCTGCAACAATGGGCTTAAACATAAATAAGATCATGTGCCTGGCACAGAATCGGGAAGTGTTTCCATCTGCTGTACATAGAGTTGCTATGAGTCAGACTCGACTAGATGGCACCTAACAACAACAACAACAACAACAACAAGAGTATATATATATGCCTTGCCACAGAAAAATGTTCCCTAAAATTTGTTGTAGTTTACTTTCCTTTGTAATCCCCAACAGCAGAGAACTCTCAGGTCAACCTCTCTCTTTATGCAAGACCCTAATGACCTCACAAACCTTCACCAAAACAATAGATTCAATTATTCTATCTTTGAACTCTTATAGTCCTCCTAATAACAAATATAAGATATTCTTTTCATGATTTGTAAAACATAAATGAAAATTCTTATATTTGAATTCATAACTAACTTATTAATTCATTTGGTGAGTATTCATGTGTGTCAGTCACTGCTGGAGGTGCTGAGAATGCAAATATTAATAACATGCAAGGTCCTTGCCTTCAAAGAGCTCAAAGTCAAGAACTAAGAATTATGATTGTTTGGTTTGATATCTTGCATAATGACTTGGAAAAAGTTAATTGATATATCTACTTAACACATTTTAAATTTGGAAATTGCTTCTGAAAATATTACTTTCTACATGCCACAAGGAAAACATGCAAAATGCTCTGCATAAGTTATCATATTTAATATTAACAATAATCCTTTGAGATAAGTATTATTGTCCTTAGCATTGATTTACCCAATGTCAGCTAGTAGGAAGCTGAATCAGCTTTTGAACCTAGTATGTTTGATTTCTAACGTCTATTTTATATCATCTCTGATGAAGAAGACTGATCTTTATTAGGGTCCTTTCACAATTGATACTAACATATGCATCTTCACCAAAAAGTATGTTGCCTTCACCATCTCTTCACTGTATGTCTGGAGTGATACTAGAGAATAAACTGAAGCTGAAGAAGAACTTTGTTGTACATCCTGGAGTAATTAAGTTCTGATCACTGAAAAGTGATACATAACAGAAGTTTCCTTAGAATAATCAGAATACTTTGAAACTTACTTTGAGAATATCTCATCGTGATATATTGTTTGGTTGTAATGTCACAAATAGAAAAGGAAAATGTAGATAGATATGACAATGTATAGATCTAAACATTTGCATTGGTGTTCTCCAAAAAACAAAATCAATAGGAGATATGTGTGTGTGTGTGTATGAATACACACACATCTGTGAAACATAAATGAACATCTTTATATTTGAATTTATAACTGTAATTTACCAATACATATTACATATATAAAATGAATAGGATGCATGCATATTTAGATAAAGAGATTTATTATAAGGAATTGGCTCATACAATTATGGAAGCAGGCAAATCTCAAGGAGGAGACCCAAAATTGCCAATGATTTAGTTTCATTCTGAAGCCCAGCAGGCTTGAGACTAAGAAAGAGCCAGTGTTTTAATTTGAAGGCAACTGGGGAAAAAAAAGTTCTCTTTAACTCAGGAAATGGCCAACATTTTTGTTCTATAGAAGCCATCAACTGATTGGATGAGGCTCACCCACATTAGAGACAAAAATCTTCTGTATAAGTCTACCAATTTAGCCATTAATCTCATTAAAAAAAAAAACACTCTCACACAAACACTCAGAATAATGTTTGATCAAATACTTGGTCATTCTTTGGTCAAATCAAGCTGATACATCTCATTAACCATCACAATATTTAACATATCTAAAGGTTAAAGGGGCTGGGATTTAGCTCAGTTGGTAGAGAGCTGCGCTGCAGTCTCTGAGGTCCCGAGTTCCATTCCCAGCACCACAAAAATGGGAGAAGGGCCTGGCAATCCACTCCCAAGGCAATCCCGAAACAGTCAGCCATTGAACACCCTATGAGGGTCAATATGAGTCGGATACCGACTCGACAGCATCTAACAACAACAACAACAACAAAGGTTAAAGACAAACTACAAACAAAACTGAAAAGCAAAGGGCAATTCAGGAAAACATGTCAGCAAATAAAATAAATATTAATATGCAAAAGCTACAGTTTCAAAATAAAAAAGTAGAAAGATGAGCAAAGAATTTTAGTAAGAAATTTTCAAAAGAAAAATATGAATGAGCAACAAATATTGGGAGAAAAAACTTAGTTTCACTTTGCTAAGAAGAAAACCCAAATTAAAAGTGTTTTTAAAATTAGTGATTATTGTTTACTAAAATGTTAGAGAGATGGGAAGTCTCATTGTCTACAGGAAATGAATTTTTTATAAAGTTTCTGGAGGACCATTTGGTAATATGAATTAATGCCTTTAAGACGACAGTTTTAGGAATTAGTCTTAACACATTTACTAAAGATTAACTCAACACTTTAGATACAACACTGTTAAATGAATTTGCCATTATTATAAAAATGAGAGATTGAAGGGAAATATCCAGTAACAGGGGTCAGGTTAACTAATAAAGAAACTCTGGTTCATCCAGATGATTGAATACTTAAGCAGCAGTTAGAATAACATTTTTGATGTAGAGAGCAATTCACAACATACTAAATAAAAAATAAATAAAACCAGTCACATGAAAGTATATCTCACTCTATCATCTATGTATGTGCATGTATGTACATATTTACATAAGTGAATTTATATTCAAAAGGGTAGTTGCCAAAATCACAATTTTGTCTATATATGGGTGATGGCATTATAAGCACTTTAATTTTTGCCTTTTTGACTTGATAAATACAATGAACATCTATTACCTTTTATAATTTTTGTCATGTAAGACATTTCTAATGTAAGTTCCCTTGTGATTTAATCTACGTTATGTTGTTGTTGTTGTTAAGTGCCATCGAGTCGGTATCCGACTCATAGAGACCCCCATAGGGTTTTCAATGGCAGGCTGTTTCAGGATTGTCTTGGGAGTGGATTGCCAGGTCCTTCTCCCATTTTTGTGGTGCTGGGAATGGAACTCGGGACCTCAGAGACTGCAGCGCAGCGCTCTACCAACTGAGCTAAATCCCAGCCCAATCTACGTTATAGACACTTGATATTATGCATGAAATAGACCACCTTTTCCAGTTCCTCCTTTTTGTATTAAAATTACAAAACATCCAACTTGGAATTACTGTAGATATTGGTCAAGTTATGAGTCAACAATTATTATGTGCGAACTGTGTACTTGACCCTAAACAAAATGTAAAGATGTAGGAGGGACCAAGGAGAAAGAAGCCCAAGGGAGCCATGGTAGAGATGGACCTTTGGCAGAGACTCTTCTAACAGGCTGGTGTTTATGGCATGTTTACTACATGAACTCCTGACAAATGGATTGTGATGGCCCTGAGAGGCTCCTATGGTCTCAATTAGCAAGAAGGAGCAAGGACAAAAGAGTAAGAGTTGATAGAATTTAAGGCCACTGCCTGCATCCCCTTGAGAAAACTGGGGTTGTTGTTCCTGTTAGAAGCCATCAGGTCGGTGTCTGACTCATAGTGGCCCTAGGTACAATAGGCAAAACACTATTGTCAGTGCTTCTCTGGAATTCAAAGGGTTTTCAAAGGCTGATTGTTTTTTGTGAGTGGGTTTCCGGGTCCTTCTCCCAAACCTACAGCACCTGGTGTTCCTAGAAGGTGTCAGAAAGGCTAGAAGTAAACACTGGTGTGCTCTGACCCATACGCCTCTCAGCCAGCCTCAAGTTGGCCTGGTCCTCACACTCCACTTTCCCATTTTTGATGGATGGACTTGTGTGTTAATCCCATCCCTGACCCATACAAGTGTGTCTTTTCTCCTGGACCTATTAACTAATCCCTCCCTATTGAATCACTCCCCTTAGTACATGAACATGCTCTTACCAGCATCTTAAAACAAACACAAAACCTTCTTTTACCTCATGTCCCATAGCATTTGCCATCTATTATTCCATTTCTCTGCTCCCTCCTTTATGATCACATTCTTCAAAGGAGTTGTTTATAATCACCTTTCCTTTCCTTGGTTCACAGTCTCTTTTGAAACCACTCTAAACCAGCTTTCATCTAAAGCACTCCAACAAAACCATGCTTTTTGGATCACCAGTGACCATCCATTCCAAATGAAATGGTCACTTCCCCCGTCCTTAGATTACTTGAGTGCTCAGATGTGACATAGATACTTCCTGTATCTTGAAATACTTTACTTGGTCTCTCTTGGCTGCTGCTTTTGTCACAAATCAGCTGGTGTACTCTTGCTCCACCCAGACAGAAATTGTGAGTAGACAAGAAGAAGCCCTTCGTTGCTGGTCATTGGCAGTATCTGTATCCCTAAGTCTTTGATGGCAGTGAGCAGTGACAGCAGAGAGTCAGGAGCACCAGCAGCAAGTGGCATCCTCTAACTGTTACAGCCCTTATGTAGGGCCAGAGGGTCAGGATTCCTCAGCCATTGACAGCAGCTGGTGTTGCAGTTTCCCAGAAGAGCTAGGTATAAGGATGCCTGAATCCAAGACAGCAGTCAATGTTACAGTTCCCAGGCTTACAATGTCTGAAACTCTTGGTCCTAAAGACTCAACATCTCTCTGGAATTCCAGTGACCAGGCTTGCAGTTTCTCTTTTC
Source organism: Pedetes capensis (assembly GCA_007922755.1). Classification (NCBI taxonomy): domain Eukaryota; kingdom Metazoa; phylum Chordata; class Mammalia; order Rodentia; family Pedetidae; genus Pedetes; species Pedetes capensis. The sequence continues at coordinate 204,607 of VMDO01001173.1, forward strand.
TTGCTCTCTACAGCCTTTTCTCTCTCTCTTCTACCGCCCCTCTTCTTCCTGTTTTGGTTACTGTTTTGAACTGTTCAGCTGCCTTTGATTGCTGTGGCTGCTGTCACTGATGCCACTACTCAGCAGGCAGCTTCATGGCCTTTCTACTGCTGCTGCTGCTGCTGTTGCTGCTTCTGCTGCTGCTGGTAACTGGCCTTGTGCCTCTCCTCATCCTAAATTGTCAAGCATCAGTCACTTTGTTGCTTCTGTATCTTGGCATTCTGGCTGCTCTGTTGTCTCTGCTACTGCTGCTCCCCTGTTCCACTGTCTCTGCCATCAACACTGTTCTGCTGTCTCTGATGCTTCTTTCTTGCTTGCTTTTTTCCTTTTTCTTTCTCTATTCCTTTTTCTTTTTTTCTCCTCCTTCCCCTTTCTTCCCCCCTCTCTTCTTCCTTCTCCTCTTCTCCCCACCCCTTCTTCTTTTTACTTGGGGGTTCAACCCAGGGTCTCACACATACTTTGCAAGTGCACTAATACTGGGCTGCACCTTCATCCCAGTTCTTATCCTTTTATTTTAAGTCAGGGTCTCACTAAGTTATACAGGCTGCATCTGGACTCAAATTCAAGATCTCCTGCCTCCTCTCCCTGAGTTGCTGGAATTACAGGCATGCATCACTGCACCTAGTTCTCCTATGTCTTTCTTTGTGTTACCAACTCATCCTGCACTACAAAAAGTCAGAAAAAAAAAAACACTTGAGAGAAAACTTTCATTGGGCCTAATGTTGCAATATTGCAACACCAAGAGGGTAGCACCAGATAGTATATACCATCCAGCTCTCTTAGTGAGCTGAGTAGTCTGTTTATATAGCCAAAGAAGGAGAGCCAGTCACAGAAAACCCTCATGAAAATAAAACTTTGTGTTTACACCAATCATAGTATAGTGCCTTTTGCTCAATCACATCAGCCCCCTTTGAAGCAAACACAGCAGTCCCTTTGCTAGATCACAAGAGGAAGTGCTTCCCTATGGCCTGGTGTGGTCACAGAATCATCTAGAATTCACTGAGGCTGTGGCAGCAAAAAGCCCAGTGTGAACTGTGAATTATTTGAAATAGCTATGGCTGGAGCCATATCCTCAAGAGCAGGAGTTTTGCTACAGTAGTGATTGTCATGTAGCTTCCTTAAGGCATCTATGAAATGTTCAAAACTAAGGGTACTGGTACAATGGTGGTTCAGCTGGTTACTTGACTGAGTTCTTTACTCAAGGCAGCCAGAGTAGCAAGGGGGAGTCTAGAAGCTGCCAATTAGGGAGTCAGATCACCTCATCCCCCAACATCCGTGCTTCCTTTCAGGAAAATAAACAGCAGAAGGAGCACTTACAATAAGAATGAAAAAAACTTAATATTTACAATAATGTTAAACAGTGTATTCACAGTACTCCACACTCAGCACCCTAACAAGAGGTGGATCCCTTGACCTGTCTCACTTTCTCTCAGTTTCCCTTCTTCAGATATCATTCTTTCTTAATCTTTGCTGTTTTTCCCCATGCCCCCTAAAATTCAAACACTGAATGACCCACGAGTTGTCTTTCAACCTCTTCTCCATCTACTACTAGGGATGGCTTACATCACTTTGAGTACAAAATGCAGATGAATGCCAAATTGACATATCTAGTTTTCACCTTCTCCGTAATCTAGACCACTGCTTCTATAACATTTCCACCTGGTGTCTAAAGAGTGTCAGAGTTCCCCAGCCACAGACCACCATGATCACACACTGAGGCCCAGATAGATAGTACCAGCCCAGTTCCCAGATGCCAGCGGCTGGTATTCTTTCTCAAAAACATTTCATATTTGAAGTATCCCCAACACAAGCCATAATTTATCCCCTTCCCCTATTTCCCAATACACCTGTGCCTCTTGTTTTCTTCATTAATAAATTACAAATTGTTATGACTAAAGACCATCACAACTCTTGGCTAGAACATCATGATTAGATGCTTCCTATCTAATTCATCTGTAAGAGCTGTTGATGCTACCTTCAAAAGATGTCATAACCCCAAAGGTTGGTCACATCTCTCACCCTAAACCATGCCATAATCATCTCTAACTTAGGCAAGGGCCTCCCCATGGGTCTTGCTGCTTTGACTCAGATATGCTTACAATCTCTTCCCCCATTCAGCACTCAGAATGATTCTTTTTATATGTAAGCCATATTATGTTTCTCTTCTACTTTAAACATAATCACAGTTCTTTTTGCTCATGACAGAATGTAAAGGCTATGTCCTACAAGCCTCATGTTGTCTGTGTTGTCTGGGTTCAATCAACTCTCTGACCTTATCTTCCCTCTCCTTTGGCTCATCTTGCTGCATTCCTGTAAGCCTCCTTCTGCTCCTCAAGCACACTGGGCACAGACCCATGTCAAGATGTCTGCACTTTGCTGTCCTCTTTGTTCCTAGTGTCTTTCTTCCTGATATCCACACAAGTCCCCTCTCTTCATTTGAGTTTCTTCTATATGTCACCTCATCAGAATGTCTTTCCCTTATCATCTATCTAGTTACTCCTTGTCCATTCATTTATTCTGTTTGCCATACCACTCTCGCCACTTGACCTATTTTGTTTATTGTTTTCTTTCTGTCTCTTCTAGTTTGATTATAAGCTCCTTCAGAGTTGGGACTATATTATTCACTTCTGTGCCAAAACATTGAGTAGCACAGATTAGATGCACAAAGAATAGTTTAGAAGAAGGCCTGAATATTGCAGGCTTTCTTTGAGCTAGCCTTTCTTTGAAGCAGTAGAGACATACAATGCCAAGTCTGGCATTGGAGTGGAGGCAATCTCATGAATAAAGAGGGTGAGGGAAGGTAGCATGAGACAGTAGTTTGGAACTAACACTCTAGTGCATGCACAAAGGAGCTGGTGTACAATCAAGACAGCAGAGGCAGTGCCCATTCTCCAGGGGCCAAGACAGGGAACTGTCCTTGGCAAAGGAGCCACACTCGCCCCCGAGTCTCAGTTTCATCATTCACAAAATAAGGTATGATTACTAAGACCCTGAATATTCTGATTGTAATAATCTTTTATATAGATTTTATATTTATTATTTATTCACTTTTCATTTTTATTTATTCGCTCATGTTTTCGTATGTCTGTAGCCATAGCACCCTGGCATCAGATCCTTCCTGATCTTAGAAGCTAAACAGGATGGGCCTGGTTAATCTTGGATAGGAGACTACCTGGGAATACCAGGTGCTGCAGACTAGGAAAAGGACTTGGCAACCCACTCCTGAAACCATCTGCCATTGAAAACCCTATGAATAGAAAAGAGGCACTGACAATAGTGCCAGATATGGCACAGTGTCGGGAAGTGTTTCATTCTATTGTACATAGGGTAACTGATGAGTTGGACCTGACTCGATGGTACCTAAAAACAACTTTTTTATATAGGGTAATGAGTGGAACTAGGGTCCTCATCTTCATTTCTTTTGCAGTCATTCCTCCCTACTCTATCTGCTCCCAACCTCTTTCTCTCTCTATTTTCTACAAATGTGCTCTTACCTGCCATAGCATCAGGATCATATATCCTAGGCATTAGACTCCTGGCTATTGAATCACTTTAAAACATTTTTTTCTCCTTTGTCAATGCCCTAGTCCATCATCACTGCAGGCCACTAATCCTAGTTTAACTCCTTGACTTTACCATTTGGACACATATATCAAAAAGTGAGGGGCCGGGGTTTAGCTCAATTGGTAGAGTGCCACACTGCACTCTCTGGGGACCTAGGTTTGATCCCCAGCACCACAAAAGCAAGAAAAGAACATGACAATCCACTCCTGAAGCAATCAGCCATTGAAAATCCTCTGAGGGTAGATATGAGTTGGACTCAACTCCATGGCCCCTAACAACGACAACAACAACAACAATAACAACAACAACAACAACAACAACAAATCAAAAAGTGAATGTGAATCAGTTTGACAGAAAATCAAGAAAATGGTAGAAAAAGGTATTTACAAACTCATATTATGCATTCCAATTATTTTGCTAATCATGTTCTTATTTTGTTCATTGTAGCAAGGAGTTGCTGGAAATAAAATGCTTATTGTCATATATTTCAATTTGAAACTAGTAGTCAAAGGGTTAAAACCTCATTCTGCTTGCCATGATCCACACCCTTCTCCTTTCACACCTGAATTGCCATTGTCTCCTTCTCCTTGAATGCATCCAAAGACACAGGAGTACTCCTCAAATACGAGTTTTTATTATTACAGTCTTCTCAATCTAATCCATGATTACTTCCTCCCTTTCACACTAATCTGTTTCAGCATCCCTCATTCTGTCTCTTCTCTAGATATCTTCCATGAGTTTGTACTTTGCCATCTCCAACCGAATGGCCTGGCTCTTCTCTCTGTGACTTTGTGCATACTAATTTCTTCCCTCCTTTGAATTTAAGAACACAAGCATCTCTTTAGGAATCCATTAATCAGTTTCACCTGCCTCTGATCATAGCTGAGCAGAACACTTGAGCTGTAAGCACAGTCCTCTATGCCACCATGTTCCCATGGAGATGGCTGAGCCCTCTTGCTCCATTATTCTCAAGGCAGGAGATCCTTGCTGAGGTTGATAACCCCACACTGGAATCCTCTTCTCTACAACCCCTTAACACTACTGCAATCCTCTCCCTCCCTCACACTCCCTCCTCTGCAAGCCCTGTGAGTTTTCTGATGGGCTTCAGCTTTAGGAAACGAGCCAGAAAGTGATCTTTCTTACCCTCTGCCATAGATCTAACCCTGAGCTGGCTATCTGCTTTAGCAAGAGGAAAGGAAAGGGGAGATGTAGAAAAATATCAAAATATTATCTAGCTCCAAAAATATTGGACAGCTTTTGTTAGAATACAAAATCATTCCCTAAGGTATCTGAGGTGGAAACACAATGGATAGTTTATTTTATTCTGCTTGAGATAGATATAGTCTGGATCCCATAAATCTTATATGACATTATGGGAATTTTACCCATTAATACTTGGCCTTGCACTTTAAAAAGATAAGAAGGATATCCCAGCATAAGCTGAAAAGTACATGTAAGAATTAATGTATCATAAGTTTTAACATTTCTACCATGAAGGATAAAAAATAGAAGAATATTTGAGATATCTGAAAGTTAAACTTTGCCCTTTACATTCACAGGGAATTTGTCACAGAGTAAGTGGCAATTATGCCTGAGAAGCCATATAGATGTAGGCAGGCCTTGGTGTGGGTAAAAGAAATCATTATGGAATAAGAGATTCTCATCTAGAAAGTGAACAGGGTTGCAGACTTTTGTCATATGTAGAAGGTCCCCCACTGGAGTGACATGGAAAAACGCATGTAGATGCTTTTTAACTTATGATAGGGTTACATCTCACATAGCCCATTATAGTTGAAAATGCATATAATGCACGTAACCTACCCAACATCCTAGCTTAGAAATACAATCCACTGCAGAGAAGCAGTTGTTCCTCCTGGTGAATGGGAGTGGGGGACTGGGAGCTGCAGCTCACTGTCACTGCACATCACTGTGAGAGAGAGGATTGTGCTCAATGTCCCCAGCCCAGACAAGGTCAAGGTAAGTGTTTAGGATTTCTAAAGCAACAGAAGAAACCTGTAGAAACTGTCTTGCTCTGTTTCACAGCTCATGTAGTATAACCGGCTACCTGTTGAAATCTCTGATAGCAGAATTTCTACAGTTCACTTCCACAGGGATAATTGTTTTCTACTTACTGAAAATAGGACTTGCAGTCCAAATCAAATTATAAACCAGGACAGAGGTCATCAGATGGCACACAGAATAAATTCAACTGGAATTGTAAAAGGTAAAGATGAAGGTGGATTGACATTGTTAGGAAAGGTTTCAGTGAAAGAACCAAACATTGAAGGCACTGAGTGAGAAAAGTATACAGATGGGAAAGAGAACCATAAATAACAATAAACATGGCATATGGGAAGGGTGGTATTATCACACCATGTCTCCTTCTTCCTCAACACCTGGAATCACAGGCTGCCCTATAGAAATAATGACAACAATTAACACTTCACCTTTGATTTTGTGTTGTTCCAACATATTTACGTATTTTTAATATTTGAAATTACTGGGAGGAAGGGGCTCTATTCTCTTTTTACTTCTCTTTTTTCCCTACCCTTCCATGGGCAGGCCATGTATGCATAGTGTGAGCCCAACAATACCATTGCTCACTGAAATTCCAGGGGCCATTTTCAAATTATTAGAGATTCATAACCAGCATCTTCAGTCAGGACCATCATGAGGACAGCATTATGAAGCAATGAGAGTTCTTAGTTATGCTACTCCAGCACAGAACATGGCTCCTAAGGGGGGCACCCTCTCTTGTGATTCTTGTCATTTGCTTTGGTTAGATTGATTAATCTCTCTTCACTCCTGTTTCATCATTGCTTAGGTATAAAAGATAATGATGATGGTATCTCTCTTGTTGTTTGGAGAATAAAATATAGATATAGTTGTTTTGAGGTGCCATCGAGTTGGGGCCAACTCATCATGGCCCTATATATAACAGAATGAAACACTCCCTGACACTGTGTTATACCCAGTACTATGTCAGTGCTTCTCTGCTATTCATAGGGATTGTATAGCGAATGGGTTGCCAGGTCCTTCTCCCATTTCTGCAGTGCTGGGGATCAAACCCAGAGCCTCAGAGAACACAGAGCAGCACTGTACCACCTGAGCTAAACCTCAATCCAAACTATAGATATAGGTATAGGTACATGCTATCAAAATTTTAATCTCTTTTTCTCTCTTCATTTCTGGACTATAATGTAGAATCCTATAAGGATTGACCATTGGCAAGAGGACAGAAAATAAAGCTATGAAGTACAGCGGAAATTTCAGTAAAATCGAAATTGGGTCTCACTAGTTCTAGATATAGGAGGTGAAGACACAGGGTTATGCAAACTTGAGAGTTCAAGTAGAAAGAGTAAAACCTTTGGGACTTGGAGAAGACAGAAACTCAGTGCAGACCAGCCCAGGAAATGCCAGTTCATTTACACAGTAACTCCTCATCCTCAACTTAGAAATCTTGGAAGCAGCTGTGCATTTTCTCTCTTTCTAAAATTCAGTCCAGCTCCCTCCTGACCCACCGTGTGTTCTGGCAGTTTGCTTCACATTTTGTTCATATTCTTCCTCGTGGAGATTGCTCCTGCCTGCCGAGACCCTGTACTTCCCCTTTCTACTCCAGTGCTACACCCTGGGATGTATGGAGACCTTACCAACTGCTTTGCCCAGCTCCCTTCATTGGTGGATTTTGTTTGTTTGTTTCAGTATTTTTTCTTTTCTTTTCTTCTTTTCTTTTTATTTTCTTTTTTTGATTCCTCAAGAGACTTTTCACCTCTCTTTATCATTTGAGATTGACACAGTCATGCTTATTATCTGTTTTCTTTATGTTTCTATTACTATATACTTAATAGGTACAGTATTCCGTGTTGAACCCAGGGCCCTATGCATGCTAAGCAAGCATTCAACCACTGACCCACATTCTTCAGCTCCTTTTTATTTATTTATTTATTTATTTATTTATTTATTTTTCATTTCAAGACAAGTTCTCCTTAAATTGCACAGGCTGCCTCTGGCCTCCAACTGGTGATTCTTCAGCCTCACCTTTCTAAGTAGTAGATTATAGGAATGCACTATGGTGCCTGGAAAGAAATGGCTATTTTTAAGAATTCATTTGCAAATCATTTCCAAAGGAACTAAATAAAAATGGAGTTATATTACAAGATATGTTGATTGTCTACTTGCAAATCGAAAATGTAGCTATTTAGAAATAACATAGAAGCATGGTGTATTCAACTATTATAATGAACATAATTCAGGAATTTAGCTATACACTATGCACAGGAGGTTCATGGATGATGCGTGAGTGTGAGTGCATGTGTGTATTTACAGCCTTCAGATTCAAATATGGTGCCAGGAGTTAGAAAGATTAATGTTTGAATAATGGCTTTAGTATCAACTTTCTTCCAAACTCCTTTTGTGTTTCTGCTGTCAAGCCATTAAGCAACTGTTTATGCTAATAAGCAAGTCTGATCACAACTCTTGAACCTTCTCACTAGAACCCTTATTTTACCCAGCGTAAAAATTTAAGCTATTTCCTTCACCTGCCATTTAGAAAGAAAAACAAAAACCTTAATTATATAGAGTCTACTTCCTTCTCAAAGCTCATTGGGGCAGATTCTGTTAATAATCTCATTGAATATTCATTCCCAACTGCTCTTCTTTCTCACTGCTCATTAGCAGAACCAGAAAAGCTACACTGCCACTTTCCCAAACTTCCCTAGGGTTAGTGGCTTCCATGTGACAGTGCTGGCTAGACAGAATTATAAGTAAAGCAGTGAAGGTACTACTAAAAAGGCTTTTGTTCTTCTTAGGAAAAGAAAGTAGATGCATTCATGTCTTCAAATTTTCCTACCATAAACAAAAATAGGATGGCTAGAGCTACAGCAGCCATTCGGTGACCATGAGGAAAGGGTATTAAAGTTGCAGAGACACGGGCCCTGATAGTTGTTCTACTGAAACAAAACTTTTAGACTATATTAGAAAAATGAATTCCTGTTTGGCTATTTTGGGTCCTTCATTATTATTGCAGATTTATAATCTAATTAACCTACTTATCTTCCACCATTCTCCTTTCCACAAAAGTTTGTGCTCTAACACAATTTTGCTAAACAAACTATGGTTTTTCATTGCTTTCATGCCATTGTGTACCCTGTGCTCTCCCTGATTCTTCACTATTTCTTTCTCTACGAGCTTTTTCTAGTGTCATCTTGTTGTTGTTAGGTGCCATCAAGTTGGGACTGACTCATAACACCCTTGTGCACAACTCAGGAAACCCTCCCTGATGCCGTGCCATGCCTGGAACTATTGTCAGTGTTTCTCTGCTATTCATAGAGTTTTCAATGGCTGATTGTATTTTGGGAGTGGGCTGTGGAATCCTTTTCCCTAGCCTACATGACCTGGTATTCCCAGGTGTTCTTTCATGTAAGTACTAATTGGGCCCAACCCTGCTTACCTTCCAAGATCTGACAGGATCAGAAGCCAAGGTGATATGGCCACAGGCTCATGTCATCTGGTGAAACCTATATTCAATATCAACTCTTCCAGCAAGACTTCTTTGATAGACCTCAACCCCCAAAGTAATTAATCCCCTTTACCCTGGGCTTTCTATTTATTTTAAAGAAACTTTCATTTTGACTTCTCTCAAACTAAAATGTTATAAACAGACACTAAACAAAATATTGTTAAGTGTCTTGGGGTGCAATAGTTAGTGTTGGAGAATATAGAGACAAAGTCTCCAATCAACTAACACAGAAGGGGAAACTTATAAATGAGTAAGTAGATTCCAAGGCATAAGAAATCAAAGGCTGTTATGTGGTCTGAACTCAGTAGGAAATAGCAAGTCATCCAGCTACAGAAAGGTTCTACCTCCTCAGAATTTATGTTGTTGTTGTTGTTAGGTGAAGTCTGACTCATAGTGACCCTATGTACAATGGAACAAAACACTCCCCAATTCTGTACCAGGTACATTATCTTTTTTATGTATAAGTCCATTGTTGCAACCACTGTGTCAGCCCATCTAGTTGAGGGTCCTCCTTTCTTTTTTTGTTGACCTGCCACTCTCCCCAAACATGATGTCCTTCTCCAGGGATTGGTCCCTCCTGATTTGAGGAGGCAACTCTTCCCCAGTTGTCTTTTGAATGCTTTCCAACCTGGGGAGCTCATTTTCCAACATTATATTGACAGTGTTTCTTTGCTATTTATGGGGTTTTCAATGGCTAATTGTTTGGGGAGTAGGTTAGCCATGTCCTTCTCCATAGTCTGTCTTAGTCTGGAAGCTCAGCTAAGAACCTATCCACCATGGGTGACACTGCTGATATCTGTGATACTGGTGGCATAGCTTTCAGCATCATAGCAACACACAAGCCCACACAGTATGGCAAACTGACAGACACATAAGGGTCAGGATTCATAGTGAGAAACAAAAGGAAGAAAATCAGTAGATAAACAGAATTCAGATGACTGGCTGATGGAAGAAAGATAGCAAAAATATGCCTTTGTTTAGGAAACAAGTTGTCCAATTTATAAAGTAAGGAAACTATTCCTGAGGGCCCCTCTTATCTCCATGATTCTAATGTTGTTTACTCAATTGGGTCAATTAACATGACATTCAAATCACAGTAACATTCTTTAAATTTTGATTATTGCACACTAAACTATAGAAAAGAAAAAGGAAATGAAAAAAGAGAAACTAAACAGAAGTTTTAAAAGTTACTATAAGAATGAAGGAAGGAAGGATAAAGAAGATTGAGGACCCAGAGCGGATGAATCCGAAATGCTGAAATGAGACCTGATAGAGGTGACTGCATTTGGGACCTAGTTTTGCTCCTTGGATGCCAATCATTCCACTCCAAGGACCATTCACAGCCATTCATGGAATCAATTCCTTAGCACAATCATTTGTAATCCATTGAGAGGAGTTGGAATTCAAGTCTGTTCCCACACATTCCACATGATATTAATAGAGTGTGAGAAAGCTGTGATGTGATAATGATGGTGATGATGATACTGGTAATAATGTTGATGATAAAGAGAAAGAACTTTCTAGCACTTCACATTCAAAGTTCTGTATTATTCACTTGGTTTCCAAACAAGTGTTTTTCTAGTTAACTAGGGGGAATACTAAATTCTACCATTGCATTATTAAAAGCCAGGTATTTAGCAGGCTTTTGCAAATGTTTCCACCAGGATGTGTTCCAAAACTTCTACCTCTTTTAGACAAAGTTGTCTGAAGACTGCTAGGGTTGTGTCTTTGTCCATTCAGGCTGCTATGAGAAAATACTATAAAGTAGGGTGACTTATCGCAACAGAAGTATGTTTCTCATAGCTCTGGAGGCTCAAAAGTCCAATATGAAGATGTTCATTAATTTGGTATCAGTAAGGGCCTGTTCTCTGATTGAGACTGTGCCTTCTCACTGTCTCCACTGGTGGAGGGTGCCAATGAGCTCCCAAAAGCCCATTTTAAAAGGGCACCAAAGCCATTCATGTAGGTTTTGCTTTCACAATCTAATCACTTCCCCAAAGGCCCACCTCCCAGTACCATCCCAACAGGGGTCAGGACTGAATGTTGAGGGGGCATAAATATTCAGGCCATAGCAACTGGCTTCTAGTATTATGCTACAGTGATGCCACTTGATTGCAGCATCATTCATATCCTCACAGGTCCTCTGACATTCCATTGCAAGGGACACATTTTTATAAGAAGCCCTTTTGTCATCTGTTTGTGATTCATTGCAAATACAATGCTCCTTTTTGACTAAATCTTTTGAAAGGGGGATGAAAATATGCCATTCAGTTTTTTTTTTTTTTTCCTCAATGCCTATGTTGTTGTTGTTGTTAGGTGCTGTTGAGTCAGTATCCAACTCATGGCAACCCTCATAGGGTTTTCAATGGCTGACTGTTTCAGGATTGCCTTGGGAGTGGATTGCCAGGTCCTTCTCCCATTTTTGCGGTGCTGGGAATTGAACTAGGGACCTCAGAGACTGCAGTGCAGCACTCCACCAATTGAGCTAAATCCTAGCCCCAATGCCTAGGTAGAAGGGGTTTCTTCCCACCAAAATTCATGTTGAGGCTTGATTGCCAATGTAATGGTGTTGAATTGTGGTGGGGAGTTTAGGAGGCATTTGGGATCATGAGAAATCTGCCTTCATGAAATGACATTGTTGCTGGAATAGAAGTTCTCACAAGAGTGAGTTATTGTAAGTCAGGTCATCTCCTCTGTTTTCTCTCTTCCACATGCAAACCACTTCCTTTCCACTTTCTTCCATGAGGCACTCACCAGAAACTAAGCAGAGGGCAACATAATGCTCTTGAACTTCTAGAACTGTGAATTGAAGTAAACCTCTTTTCTTTATAAATTACCCAGTCATATGGATTCTGCCATAACAACAGAAAACAGACTGGGACAGATACCACCTTCTTTCTCTCCTCAACACCTAGGAAGAGAGGCATCTTCCTCCTCTATCTGGGAATACCTATTTCCTCTAGTCTTTCTGAGGAACATCCTTTAAGTCTCAGTTCAAGGAACACCTCCACAGAGAACTCTGTCTTCATTTTCTCTCTTAGAGCTTACTTCTCTCTCATTAAATCACTGTAACTTGCATGAGCCTCTATCATACTACTATTTATGTCTACTTATTTATATATCTCTCTTTTCTAAACACGGTAAGTTCCTTTATGCAAGGGTCCATGTTCGACTCATATCAGACAATATGTGTCCCCAGCAATTATTAACAGTCTGAATAATTATTTCTCAAAAATAGTTTTTAAATAATAATCATTTTATCAACATATCAATATTCTTCCAAGTGAAGGGCAAGAGAAATATGACTTACCTTGAAATATTTTAAAGGTTTCAGATTGCATGGATTTGATTATTTGTTATATAGAATTTTAAGAATAAAAGACCTAAGTATGATTTGTAAAAATAAGACACCACAAATCACTTTGGAGAGGTAATAAATTCTAATGAGAGTTTAGTTCATCCATTAACAGCTCAGGTAATCACAAATGGGTCCAATCTAGAAATGATATTGTAGAAGCTAAGCTGTCATTTTATCTTTTATAATTTTCCATTTATTTGCATTAAGTAAGCTTTGTATTTAAATGTAGATATTATCCCCTTTGACCAGAATCTGCAATACCACACACAAACTGTTTAGACAGCACATTAGGAAAATGAACTCTTTTACATAAAAGAACATCAAAATGCAGAACATATACCCCATAAAATTTCTATAGAACATTACTGTGCAACTCTGTCATGAGTATTCTTTTTTCAGTTGAATATTATTAATTGTTGCAATTATTGTTATTGAAATAGTCCCAAAAGATTGTATTGTGATTAGGGCCCAAAGCCCAAACATTTTAGTAAATATATTGGCTGCTTGTGGAAAGAATTGTCATTCCATAGCCAACTTTTTGGAGTAAACCATGTTAGGCAATTAAATACAAGTGCGCCCAAATGGACACAGGCCTTCACTATCTTTTTGAATTAAATTATAGCATTGTTTCAGTGATTTTTGGTATGTGTGTTACTTTATCTTCATTATGAAAAAAAAATTGGATATGGGCTTTGGAGAAAATTATGGCCTCATTAAGACACACATAAATTACATATGGCCCATTAAAGCCTGCCACTGCAATTCAGATAACATTTATTTATTATTAGTTGTTTTAGAGGTTTATAGTTATTTTCCAGATTATTTCACTGCACTTTACTTACCCTCATTTAAAATTCCTTTCCATGGTGAACGGTCTGGTTTAATTTTTATTTCCATTCCTTTCCTACTGAAAGTTGAATTTAAAATGCTGTCATTTGCCATCAGATCTTTATCACATGCTGGGCAACACAGTTCTCTCAGAATTGTCAGTGGGCTCGATGCCTCTAGTACTTGGTATGCAACTATTAAGCTAAGAAATGCACTTTCTCCATATCTATTAATAATGACCATCAGAGCAGTTTTTTTTCAAGTAGCAAGATCAGCTACACACTTTCACTATCTTATTGCAAGGGTGTATCAGTTCTCTAGCCTTATGTCGTAATTTAGTCCTCAGGGAAATTCATTGCTATTCCCTTCAAAAAGGTATCATGCCATTCCATTCCATGGACAACATTATGTTGATTGGACCTATTGAGCAAAAAGTAGCATCTATGATATGTGTGTGTGTGTATGCATATATATATGGAAATAATTCTGACAAAAATTCAATGTTCTATCTCAGTAAAATGTCTAGGAATCCAATGGCATAGGAAGTTAGGGTTTTCTTTCTAAAGTAAGTTATATGTTATTGCATATGATTCCTACTACAGTCAGAAAAGAAGAACACATATTAGATTTTTATAGTTTGAATAAATGTCCCCCAAGCATTCATGTGTTAAAGGTGTGGTCCTAGACTGTGGCTTTACTGGGAGTCAGTGAAACCTTTAAGAAATGGGGTCTGTGGAGGGAAGTTAGGCCATTGGGGGTATACTATTAAAGGGGATATTGGGACTTGAGCCCCTTCCTGTTCTCTGTGCTTGCCAACCACCATGAGGTGAGCAACCTGCTCCGCAATGCTTACTCTGCCATGATGTACTGTCTTACTACTGGCCCAGAATCCATGGGACCAACTGACTACAGATTGAAAACCATAAGCTAAAACAAAGCTTTCCTCTTTATAAGTTGATAGTCATAGGCACTTGCTACAGTAATAGAAAGTTGACTAATACATGGACCTCTTTAGATTTTGAAGGCAACATGTTCTTCATTTGAGTGTACATTCCAGCACTCTTTATTGAGTGGCCTAAAAAGCTGGTAGTTTTGAGTGGTACCCCAAACAAGAGAAAGGTCTACAATAGGTCCAAACTACTATGTAAGCTGCTCTGCTACTTAGGCCATATTATTCAATATAACCAAGGATATGTGAATTTTCAATGGCAAATATACATGGTATTTGGAACTTTTGGCAGGCTTCTACTGATGAACCACACCTTATAATTTCAGAGAAAATCTCTGCTGTCCTCTGCAAATAATCCTTCTTCTCCTCCCCCTCCCCCTCCTCCTCCTCTTCCTTCTCCTCCTCCTCTTTCTTCTGAAGTATTGGGGGCTCATACTTTGCAAATGCTCTGCCATTCAGCTGCACCTTCAGCACATTTTTTATTTTTAAATTGAGACAGGGTCTCACTTAGTTACACAGGCTGCATCTGGCCTCAAACCTGTGATCCTCTTTCCTCTGCCTCCTGAGTCACTGGAATTTCAGGTGTGTGCCACCATTCCTCTCTATGATTTTTCCTTATTGACGAGTTTTTGGCTTGTTAGTGAGCCTTAGTAGAGACTGAACACTTAACTATGAGCCACCAAGTTATGTTGGGGCCTAATCTGCCCAACATAAACTAAATGTTATCTGGCCCACCAAGCCATAAGGTTGGACATGCAAACTAATAATTCACCATCAGATGAAAGTAGTATACATATTAACAGGGTCTGAGCAGGCCCTCAATCCACAAACATTTTACATGAAGTGTCCCAAATGTCCATGGACCTATTACTGCTACATCTACCTTTTCCCTTCCTGTTCATACCTATGCCTCACAGGTATAGGTATTAATGCCTCATAGGCATAGGTAATAACTAATTAATGAAGAAGAAAAAGTTAGGGTCTGGTTTATAGATGATTCTACACTAGGCAGTGTCATAGTTCACTTGTGCTGATACAATAAAGTACCTGAGATTGAGTAATTAGTAAAGAACAGAAGTTTAAGTCTCACAATTCCAGTGGTTAAGAAGTTCAAGATTAAAGTATTAGCAGATTTGGTGTCTGTTAAACGTTTGGTTTCTGCTTCCAAGCAGACACCTTATTATTGCATGTTCCAAAGAGGAGGAATGCTCTGTCCTCACATGGTGGAAGGGATGGAAGAGTAGGAGAGTACTACCTTCAACCTAATCTCACTCATGACAGCAGAGCCCTCATGATTTACTTACTTCTCAAATGCTACCCATCATGTACTGGAGGTTACATTTTGACATGAATTTTGAAGGGCACACTGTCATTCAATCCATAGCAGGCAGGTATCATCTGGAGGTGGGCAACTGTGGCACTATAGTCACTTACTTCCACATAACACCAAGTAGTTCACCTTATTGTTCATTTTGCTTGGAATAAGAAATTGTGAGAGGTTTGGCTGGATAATCAGGGCCTTAGAATGAACATGATTGGAAAATCGGGGACAAGAATGTCTTGAGGAAGAAGTATGTGAATAGATCTCTCTAAATGGACAAAGAAAGTGAACATATTTGTGTCCAATGTGATTGCTCACTGAAAGGTGGCCTTTTAATAATCAAGTAGATATTGATTCTGTAGATGCAATTAAGTATCCTTCTTTAGCTTCTCCTGTCATTGCCTAATGGACTTATGAATAATGTAGCCTTTGTGCAAGTGATAGGGGTTATAAATGGATCGGGAACATGGATTCCACTCACTAAGACTGACTTGGCTATAGCCATTGTTGAATGCTCCATCTGCAAGCAGCAGAGACCTACACCAAGTCCACAGTATGGTGCTGTTACTCAGGATAATCAACAGGCTATCTAGTAGCAGTTTGATTATTTTATACCACTTACATCACAGAGGGGGCAGCACTTTGTTCTTATTGGAATAAACATTTATTCTGCATATCAATTTGTCTTCCCTGCTTACAATGCTTCTGACAAAGCTACCATCTATGGACTCACAGCATGTCTTATCCATCATCATTGTAGTCCACAAAGTACTGCTTCTCTTTAGAATTCACTTTATAATGGATGAAGTGCAACAATGGGTCCATGATCATGGAATCCATTCATCTTACTATGTTCCCTATTGTCCTAAAGCAGTTGAATTGATAGATGGTGAATGTCCTTTTGAAAATACAGTTACAATGCCAGCTATGTGGCAACACCTTGTAGAACTGGGGCAAGTGGCTACTGTAAATTAGCATCTTATGTATGGTCCTTTTCCTCTCATAGCCAAGATTCACAAGTCCAGGAATGAAAGGGCAGATATGGGAATTGATCCACTCAATATTTTCGCTAATGGTCCACTAGCAAAATTTTCACTGACCTCAGGCTCTGCTGCTCTAAAGTTCCACAGGGAGGAAAGGTTCCATCAGGAGACATAACCATGATTCCACTGAACTGAAGTTTGAGAGCACTGCCTGGCCATTTTGAGTTTCTCATGCCTCTGAATCTTAGACAAGGAAGAGAGATGTGGGTTGGAATGAATGAAACTGACTGCTAAATGGAAATTGGGCTCTTACTACACAGTAAAGGTAAGTAAGAGTATGTCTGGAATACAGCTGATCCCTTGGGGAGTCTCCTAGTCCTATTCTGTCCTATGGTTAAAGTGGATGGGAAAATACAACCCAAGTCTGTCAGGACTGCTAATGGACCAAATTCTTCAATAACAAACATTTGAAATTCTCCTGCAGGTAAGACCTATGACCATTTGAAGTACTTTTTGAGATCAAAGGGAATGTGGAATAGATGTTGGACAAATATATTATAAGTATCTATTATGAGCAATGAAGACTTGAATAGTTATAGGTATCTCTTCCTTATTTTATTATTTTTGTATGTATAGCAAAATTTTTAGTTTCTTTCTTCCTTTGTCCCCTTTTCATCTAACATAAGGTGCACTAGCATAAGATGCACTAACTTTATTTCACAGTATTAAAATTACAGAATAGCAAGAGCATCGCCCAAAGACTTTGCATCCTCTTCTGGGAAAAGAGTTAGTATGTTGGTGAGGGTGTGACTAGGTCACTCTGTGACTCATCAAGATAGGTGAATTCTGCTACACAGACCTATGACTTTGCCATTATCTTCATTTAGAGATTATATGTGCCTTCAAAGGATGTGTATGAACGTCAAGTTGGCAACGAGTGGACTGTTGTCAGTTTCGTATGCTAGGCTGGGTTTCCAGGTACTCAGTTGAACACTAATGTAGGTGTGTGGTGAAGGTACTTTTTAAGATAAGCTTAAATTTAATAATCAATTTACTTTACATAGAGATATTATTTTAGATAGGCTGTGGGCCAGAATCAACCAATCAAAAGGCCTTGAGATCACAAATGAGGTTTCTTTGAGAAAGGAGAAATTTTGTCTCCAGTTAGCAACTCCAAATCATTCCCAGAACTCCCAGATAGACTTTCATGATGGCTGCCTTGTGGAATACGGATTTGCTTTGCCAACCTCTAGAACCACATAAGCCAATTCCTTATAATAAATCCCTAAATGTCTTCCACTTGTTCTGCTTCTCTGGCTGAATCCTGATGGATACAAGTAAAACACACGCACATGCGCACATATACATGCTGTTTCTTTATTCATATTATATTTTGTCTCGTGTCAGTACTAGTTTGTTTGCTCAATTTCTTTCTTCTTTAGGGAGTTAATCCTTTGAAATCTGGGTCTGGGTTTATTAATTCTTTCAAGCACAAAGCCCTAAGTATGGGTTCAATGAATGGTAGTTATGTTTTTGAAACTTGTTTAATTAACTTTTCCTTACCAGTCCTTACTAGCTTTACTAATTGATTTAAATAGTCATATGTTGAAACATATAAAATTTAAAGATCCATGGTTTTCTGGATTTCATTAGTATAAGGAGACTGATCTTGGTGAAGATGTAGTGGTGGAGGACAAGCAGATATCTCAGGTTTAGAATTATGTTTAGTTTCTAACACATGTCCATTTATAAGTTATTCTTTGGGGCTGGGGATGTAGCTCGGTGGTAGAGCAATTGTCTAGCATGTGTAAGGCTCTGGGTTCGATCCCCAGCATAGGAAAACAAAAAAATTAGAAAATAGTCAATAAAATAAAATGAAGTAAAATGCCAAACTATAGGTTATTTTTTGTCTCCACCAATTGCTACAGAAGTTAGTCTTGCAGCTAATTTTCCAGTGTCACTACACTAATTGTTGTTAGGTGTCATCGAGTGGGATCTGACTCACAGTGACCCTCATAGGGTTTTCAGTAGCTGACAGTTTCAGGATTGCTGTGAGTTAAACTAAAGTTTAAGTTCTTAACTTATAACTGCAACTCAGTTTTCCCTTGAAATATTTTCACCTAAGCTTTTCACTTTTTTACTTTCTTTCATTCCAATTTCCTTGGTTGAAGACTCTTCTTCCAGAAAACATTCCAGGCAATTCTATCTCAAAAAGTCCATTATTTATACTGTTGAATATATTTCTTCACTTCTTCATTCATTCCTCAAATAATTACCAAGTATCTACTATATGCAAGACACTATGCTAACTAGCCCAGGATGTCAGGACCTCTTAATAACCAAATCCCATTATTATCCTTTGCTAGTATCAACCATAAAGCATGAAAATAAAAGCTTTGACCCAAAACTTATCTGATCATTTTCATGCAAGTAAACCTGATATTTTTCTTCTCCAAATTTGGTTGGATTACATCTATAAAGAAAAGCTAAGCAGTTTTCAATTGCCCTTATGGTTTCTCCTTCCAGCAAACACACACACACACACACACTAACACATACACGCGCTGCACTTTTCCCTACATATTCATAAAACTGGAAGTGGACTCATGCACATAAACATAGGTGTCTATAACATTGTTCATAATCAATCAAATATTTGCACACATGTCAATGATATAGTCTCTCCATTTTCATCCTTTTCAAAATATTGGAAGAAAGAGTAGTAAAGCAGTCAAAATTTAGACAAATCTTCTGAGAATTAAACTCATATGTGCTTCCAAAATATAGGCTGAAGACCTCCTTTCTGCAGCAGAAAAGACCAGCTCAAGGCAAAGTTGTGAAATGGGTGTCAGATGATGTTGACCACAAAGAAACTGCCCTTAAGCTTGCAGTAAGTAGCACCATGCTTGGAATTGGGAAGAAGTAATATCCTAGAAATGCTCCACCCTGTCTTGGATAGGATTCTGGAGTATCATTATTATGCATCTCTGTTTCACAGTTGAATTCCTGAACATGCTCACTGTGTTAATGCAACTGTTTACCCCATCTCTAAATGTCATATCAACATGACCTTACAGAAGAGGCATTTGTTTGTGTGACTCCTCAGAGCAAGACCTTCTCTGTGGCTAGGACATCATGAATTGTTAGTAAATACGAAAGTAGTAAGAGAGGAAGGGAGAAAATTGAATTCCAAACAAACAGAATGGAAAAGTAAAGGAATGATGGTAAAGAAGGAAGGCAGAAAACAAAGATAATAATAAAACGAACATCTACCAAATGCTTAATGTGTCAGGCAATGGTCTAGAATCTAAATATTTATATATTAATTCACTTAGTTCTCAGAATATCTGAGAAAATGGTGCTATTATCCTCTCTATTTTCTAGATCTGAGAATGGGGCATATAAAGTTGAAGGAATTTATAAAATTTTACTATAGTTTCTTAGTGGTGCACCTGAGATTTGAACTCAGAAAGTCTCACTTCAGAATCTGAACTTTTATATCTATCTATCTAGATAGCTATCTAGATAGCTATCTAGCTAGCTAGCTATCATCTATCTATCTGTGTATATTTTACAGTACTTAGGTGTTAAAACCAGGCCCATTTTTAATTTTCTATTTTGAGACAGGGTCTCACTAATTTGCACAGGCTGGCTCTGGCTTCAAATTTGCCACCTCCTGCCACAGCCTCTTGAGGGTGCTAGGATTACAGGCATGTGACACTGCACCCAGCCTACAATGTTCCTTTTTAGTGGCAGTAATTGATGAAGAGGATTAGAAAATTCTTCCCCCAAGGTAATCTTGGCTTCACCCATCCACTTTAATTCAACTGCCAAGGCTTTTGTCTGTCCCTCACTAGCTCTCATATGCTGTTACAATTGACCCTAACTACTCCCCTGTCAAGACCCACCTTCTCCCAACGCATTCTCCCCATGACTGCCGGATGGGTTCTCTGAGCCAGCCCAGAAATGGCTTCCAGGGGAAACTCTTGCTACACCACTACTATCTCCTCCCCAGTTAGAAACAGCTATTTCCTGCTGTGTGCTTCAAAACCTTTGCACAGCATAACATTCTCCCATAGTCTTGGACTCTATTGCATTTATTAATTTCCTGTTTCTTTCATTTATCTTTGTTCCACTGAAATTGTGAGCCATTTAATTGCAAAAACTGTATTTTCTTTAGAAGGTCAATAAATATTTATTGAAAAAAATATTTATTGAGTAAATTCTTCTAATTCTTTTCTCATTTTTACCTCCCTTTGCTGTTACTGTTTTTATGGAGTGGTAGTATAGCTTTTTCCCTTTTTCTTTATTTATAAATGTTGGGATACAGAGTAATAAGTCTTTTGCTTTATCCATTATGCAAGTATTAAATCACTTTTGCTTACACATTCATTAACTTACATATTTTACAGAACCATATAAACTAAAGAAACCATATGAACTAAGAAAGGAAAAAAACATAGGGATTGTAACTAATATGTAATTAAAAATCATATGCTATTATGTGTTATATTCTCATTAAACTTTTTCCTTTCTGCTATTTTTTCCCAGCCTGCAGCCTTACCACTATGGCATCCGATCCTGTCAAATTTTGGAAGCTAAGCAGGGTCGGGCCTGGTTTGTACTTGGATGGGAGGCCTCCTGGGAGCAACAGGTGTTGTATACTTGGGAGAAGGACCTGGCAACCCACTCCCAAAAATCAATCTGCCATTGAAAATTCTATGAACAGCAGAGAAGCACTGACAATAGTGTTTCACCTTGTATGTAGGGTCGCTATGAGTCGGATACCGACTCGATGGCACCTAACAACAATTCTTTCCCATGTTTTCATATAATTGCATCATATAGTTTGAGAATTTCCTCTCCCTCTTTTTCCTTCTACTTTATTTCCCCTCCCCTACCTCCCTTTCCCAAACTCTGCTCCTACTTGCAGATCCCCTTCTCCCTTCTTTCTACTCTGCTTATATTTTCCTTTCTTAGATAAGTATGTTTGTTCCTTTTGATATATCTCTGTATGCATAGACTTTTTTATCCCTTTAAGATAGATTTAACTCCCACATATGAGTGAGAACATATGGTATTTCTCTTTTGGGACTTTGCCTAAGATGATGTTCTCCAGTTCCATTCATTTTGCTGGAGATGACATGTTTTCGTTCTTCTTCACTGCTGAGTACTATTCCATTGTGTATGTATACCACAAAAATTTTTCAATCCATTCCTCTGTTGATTATTGAGACCTAGAGCCTGGCCAGAAGCCTCTTGAAAGAAGAGGATAACTTTCCTCTAGAAGGAAAGAAAGACAGGAAAGTAATGCAGATAAAGATAAGATA